>CM065591.1:357825534-358389359 GCA_033119425.1 Bufotes viridis | reverse complement strand
CCTCTCTGCAAAATCGTCTTTTTAACTCCTTAGATTGTTCAGTGAACTCATACCTATCAGTTATGATCCTTCTATGGCACATGAACTATCCATACCGGACTGCCAATTTCACATGGGGCATGTGGAAGCTACCATAGTGCAAGAGTGAATTTGTGGAAGTGGGTTTCATATAGACAGTAGTACATAGATTACAATCTCTTACCTTAACATCTAAAAACTCCAACTCCTCAATATCGATCTTATTGGTAAATTGTATGCTCATGTGATTGGTCACATTCAGATTATCCATAAAATGTGTAAAATGGTACTTGTCCACACTATAAAGACATCGTCAATGAATCTCACAAATACCTTAATATATGCCACAAAAGGATTCTTCACCGTAAATACATATTGATATTCGAAAACTGCAAAAAACAAATTGGCAAAAGTACAGTCCCCATGGATGTCTCCGTTTTTTGTTTATACCACTGTTTTCCAAACATAAACGCATTATGGGTTAAAATAAACTGCAATGCTTCAGTCACAAAATCCACATACCCATCAGTTTTACCTTGTCTCCCAAGAATACTGCGAATACATTGGACCCCGAATTGTTGTGGTATCCTGGTATATAGTCTTTCTACATCAATAGATACCAACAAATATCCATATTGCCATTCTAAATCCCTAATCGCTACCAAAAAAATCACTGGTGTCTTCCAAATAGGAAGGTATCCCTTTTAATAAAGAACGAAGTAGCCAATCTGCATATTGTGAAAGGGGTTCAGTAACTGAACCAATCCCCGTCACTATAGGTCGCACTGGTGGATTCACTAGTGATGTATGTACTTTAAGTATAAAATACCACACAGGCTTAGTAGGAAACTGTGGGAATAGTTTCTCCGCAGTATTCTTGGACAAAAACCTCATTTCTGTATGGCAATCTGGTTTTATTTCAGAAGCAGGTACTTAAAGAAGTTAGAACAATAGTGTACCCATGTAGTTAGATCAACCGGAGTGAGGGGAAAAAAAGAGCTTTAAAATGGTTGAGTACTAGTAGTCAAAGGGATCTGATTGTCAAACCGGCCGACAAGGGTGAGAATATTGTGGTGATTTATAGGAATTATTACGTAAGTGAAGCAGAAAGACAATTAAATAATGAAGAGGTATATACACCCCTGAAGTCGAATCTCATGTATAAATATCAGAACCAGTTGGGATCTTTTCTATGGAGATATACTGAAATTGGGGTTTTTGTCCAAGAATACTGCGGAGAAACTATTCCCACAGTTTCCTACTAAGCGTGTAATATTTTATACCTAAAGTACATAAATCACTAGTGAATCCACCAGGGCGACCTATAGTGACGGAGATTGATTCAGTTACTGAACC
This sequence comes from Bufotes viridis, assembly GCA_033119425.1. Lineage (NCBI taxonomy): Eukaryota > Metazoa > Chordata > Amphibia > Anura > Bufonidae > Bufotes > Bufotes viridis. The sequence goes on along the minus strand of CM065591.1, from coordinate 358,387,985 downwards.
CCTTTCAAAATATGTAGATTGGCTACTTCGTCCTTTATTAAAAGGGATACCTTCCTATTTGGAAGACACCAGATCACACCCCAATCAGACCCTCCTTAGCCTCAGATTAGCCCCCATCAGACCCTCCCAGCCTCAGATCAGACCCTCATCAGACCCTCTCCAGCCTCAGATCAGATTCCATCAGACCCTCCCTAGCCTCAGATCAGACCCCCCACCCTTAAGATCAGACCTCAGATCAGACGATTAAAAAAAAAAAAAAAACTTCAGCTCCGGACGTCGCTGTTACTTGGCAGATTCACTTACCCTCCTTGGTGTTCGTCCCGCCGCGCTTTACTGTGACCTGACAGTGCACAGCATCAGGTTGTAGTGCACATCTATGTGGGGCTGGAAGAATATCAGGGAAGGTAAGGACAGCCAGTGCCGTGTTGTTCTCACCTCCCTTGCCTCCTGCATGCTAATGACCGCTTCCATAATGGAAGAGGTCATTAGCATTTTCCCTATAAACTATGGCCAGGGGCCACATGAATTAATACAGCCCACGGGCCGGAGGTTCCCCATCCCTGACTCACAGGGTGCATTGCCTGCTAGTCCTCTGCTCTGATGTGTGATACTGATAATATATGGAGTTGAGCGAGCCTGAACTTTACGATTTTTAGTACCGGAACCGGAACCCGAACATTTCACTGAATGTTCGAGTTCGGTGTGCGGTCATTTTATGACGCTTGTTGAAAAGCTGCAGGGCAGCCAATCAACAAGTGTTTAACTGGTCTGCCCTTAGAAGCCATCACAGCCATGCCTACTAATGGCATGGCTGTAATTGGCCAAGTGGAACATGTGACCCAGCCTCTATATAAGCTGGAGTCACGTAGCGATGCATGTCACTCTGCTCCAACTAGTGTAGGGAAAGGCTGCTGCTGCTGTGAGGGACAGAATAGGCAAGTATTGAGGTGTTCTTGGTGTACTGCAATCTTCAAACTACAGCAATTATACAGGTCCTTCTCAAAAAATTAACATATTGTGATAAAGTTCATTATTTTCTGTAATCTACTGATAAACATTAGACTTTCATATATTTTAGATTCATTACACACAACTGAAGTAGTTCAAGCCTTTTTTTTGTTTTAATATTGATGATTTTGGCACACAGCTCATGAAAACCCAAAATTCCTATCTCAAAAAATTAGCATATCATGAAAAGTTTCTCTAAACGAGCTATTAACCTAATCATCTGAATCAACTAATTAACTCTAAACACCTGCAAAAGATTCCTGAGGCTTTTAAAAACTCCCAGCCTGGTTCATTACTCAAAACCGCAATCATGGGTAAGACTGCCGACCTGACTGCTGTCCAGAAGGCCATCATTGACACCTTCAAGCAAGAGGGTAAGACACAGAAAGAAATTTCGGAATGAATAGGCTGTTCCCAGAGTGCTGTTTCAAGGCACCTCAGTGGGAAGTCTGTGGGAAGGAAAAAGTGTGGCAGAAAACGCTGCACAACGAGAAGAGGTGACTGGACCCTGAGGAAGATTGTGGAGAAGGACTGATTCCAGACCTTGGGGGACCTGCGGAAGCAGTGGACTGAGTCTGGAGTAGAAACATCCAGAGCCACCGTGTACAGGCGTGTGCAGGAAATGGGCTACAGGTGCCGCATTCCCCAAGTCAAGCCACTTTTGAACCAGAAGCAGTGGTAGAAGCGCCTGACCTGGGCTACAGAGAAGCAGCACTGGACTGTTGCTCAGTGGTCCAAAGTACTTTTTTTCGGATGAAAGCAAACTTTGCTTGTCATTCGGAAATCAAGGTGCCAGAGTCTGGAGGAAGACTGGGGAGAGGGAAATGCCAAAATGCCTGAAGTCCAGTGTCAAGTACCCACAGTCAGTGATGGTCTGGGGTGCCATGTCAGCTACTGGTGTTGGTCCACTGTGTTTTATCAAGGGCAGGGTCAATGCAGCTAGCTATCAGGAGATTTTGGAACACTTCATGCTTCCATCTGCTGAAAAGCTTTATGGAGATGAAGATTTCATTTTTCAGCACGACCTGGCACCTGCTCACAGTGCCAAAACCACTGGTAAATGGTTTACTGACCATGGTATTACTGTGCTCATTTGGCCTGCCAACTCTCCGGACCTGAACCCCATAGAGAATCTGTGGGATATTGGGAAGAGAAAGTTGAGAGACACAAGTCCCGACACTCTGGATGAGCTTAAGGCCGCTATCGAAGGATCCTGGGCCTCCATAACACCTCAGCAGTGCCACAGGCTGATTGCCTCCATGCCACGCCGCATTGAAGCAGTCATTTCTGCAAAAAGATTCCCGACCAAGTATTGAGTGCATAACTGAACATAATTATTTGAAGGTTGACTTTTTTTGTATTAAAAACACTTTTCTTTTATTGGTCGGATGAAATATGCTAATTTTTTGAGATAGGAATTTTGGGTTTTTATGAGCTGTATGCCAAAATCCTCAATATTAAAACAATAAAAGGCTTGAACTACTTCAGTTGTGTGTAATGAATCTAAAATATGTGAAAGTCTAATGTTTATCAGTACATTACAGAAAATAATGAACTTTATCACACTATGCTAATTTTTTGAGAAGGACCTGTACAGCATTTTTGTACCCAGCCCTGAGACCATTGACATTCCCAAAATTTTTTTAATCCATCTGTTAGTTAGGTCGGCATCGTGGCCATTTTTGCAAGTGCAGTGCCCTTGCAACTGCATGTGTGCCAGGGACTTTACTTTAATTCTGTTCTGGTAGCTCAGTGGAGGACAAATTCCCACTTTTGGCTGGTCAAGTACCCCTGCGCCCTGCAGTGCATTCCTGGCCATGAATATTATTCTATTACATTAGTCCGTCACATATTTTTGTGACCTAAAGCGATTTTTTTTTTCTGTGTGCCACAGGTACTGCATATCTGACAGTCCAATAAAATAAATACTGCAGTTACCTTGCTGCTGTAAAAAAGCACACTTTTAGAATATTTGCCTTCTATGCTGCATTTCAGATATTCCAATTAACCAGTGAAACACTGCATTTTAGTAGTTGGTTGCAAAAAACACTGTTATAGTGCCACATAGCACATTTGCGGCCTAGTCTGCATTTCTGATATTCCAATTAGCCAGTGAAATACTGCATTTTTATAGTTTGCTACAAAAAACACTGTTATAGTGGCCACATAGCACATTAGTGTTCTACGCTGCATTTCAGATATTCCAATTAACCAGTGAAATACTGCATTTTTATAGTTGGTTGCAAAAAACACTGGTTTTGTGACACATAGCACATTTGCGGCCTAGTCTGCATTTCAGATATTCCAATTAACCAGTGAAATACTGCATTTTATAGTTGGTTGCAAAAAAACACTGGTTTTGTGACACATAGCACATTTGCGGCCTAGTCTGCATTTCTGATACTCCAATTAACCAGTGAATTACTGCATTTTTATAGTTGGTTGCAAAAAACACAGGTTTTGTGGTAGATTGCACATTTGCGGCCTAGTCTGCATTTTTAGATATTCAAATTAACCAGTGAAATACTGCATTTTTATAGTTGGTTGCAAAAAACACTGTTATAGTGCCACATAGCACATTAGTGTTCTACGTTGCATTTCAGATATTCCAATTAGGCCTCATGCACACGGCCGTTGTTGTGGTCCGCGTCCGAGCCGCATATTTTGCGGCTCGGGCGCGACCCATTCACGTCAATGGGGCCGCAAAAGATGCGGATAGCACTCCATGTGCTGTCCGCATCCGTTGCTCCGTTCCGTGCCCCCGCAAAAAAAAATAGAGCATGTCCTATTCTTGTCCGTTTTGCGGACAAGAATAGGCATTTCTATAATGGGCCGCGTTCCGTTCCGCAAATTGCGGAACGGAACGCGGAGCAGCTTCCATGTTTTGCGGATCCGCGGTTTGCGGACAGGCTGATTGCCTCCATGCCACGCCGCATTGAAGCAGTCATTTCTGCAAAAAGATTCCCGACCAAGTATTGAGTGCATAACTGAACATAATTATTTGAAGGTTGACTTTTTTTGTATTAAAAACACTTTTCTTTTATTGGTCGGATGAAATATGCTAATTTTTTGAGATAGGAATTTTGGGTTTTTATGAGCTGTATGCCAAAATCCTCAATATTAAAACAATAAAAGGCTTGAACTACTTCAGTTGTGTGTAATGAATCTAAAATATGTGAAAGTCTAATGTTTATCAGTACATTACAGAAAATAATGAACTTTATCACACTATGCTAATTTTTTGAGAAGGACCTGTACAGCATTTTTGTACCCAGCCCTGAGACCATTGACATTCCCAAAAATTTTTTAATCCATCTGTTAGTTAGGTCGGCATCGGCGGCCATTTTTGCAAGTGCAGTGCCCTTGCAACTGCATGTGTGCCAGGGACTTTACTTTAATTCTGTTCTGGTAGCTCAGTGGAGGACAAATTCCCACTTTTGGCTGGTCAAGTACCCCTGCGCCCTGCAGTGCATTCCTGGCCATGAATATTATTCTATTACATTAGTCCGTCACATATTTTTGTGACCTAAAGCGATTTTTTTTTTCTGTGTGCCACAGGTACTGCATATCTGACAGTCCAATAAAATAAATACTGCAGTTACCTTGCTGCTGTAAAAAAGCACACTTTTTGTGTTAGATAGAATATTTGCCTTCTATGCTGCATTTCAGATATTCCAATTAACCAGTGAAACACTGCATTTTAGTAGTTGGTTGCAAAAAACACTGTTATAGTGCCACATAGCACATTTGCGGCCTAGTCTGCATTTCTGATATTCCAATTAGCCAGTGAAATACTGCATTTTTATAGTTTGCTACAAAAAACACTGTTATAGTGGCCACATAGCACATTAGTGTTCTACGCTGCATTTCAGATATTCCAATTAACCAGTGAAATACTGCATTTTTATAGTTGGTTGCAAAAAAACTATGGTTTTGTGACACATAGCACATTTGCGGCCTAGTCTGCATTTCAGATATTCCAATTAACCAGTGAAATACTGCATGTTTATAGTTGGTTGCAAAAAAACACTGGTTTTGTGAAACATAGCACATTTGCGGCCTAGTCTGCATTTCTGATACTCCAATTAACCAGTGAATTACTGCATTTTTATAGTTGGTTGCAAAAAACACAGGTTTTGTGGTAGATTGCACATTTGCGGCCTAGTCTGCATTTCAGATATTCCAATTAACCAGTGAAATACTGCATTTTTATAGTTCGTTGCAAAAAACACTGTTATAGTGCCACATAGCACATTAGTGTTCTACGTTGCATTTCAGATATTCCAATTAGGCCTCATGCACACGGCCGTTGTTGTGGTCCGCGTCCGAGCCGCATATTTTGCGGCTCGGGCGCGGACCCATTCACGTCAATGGGGCCGCAAAAGATGCGGATAGCACTCCATGTGCTGTCCGCATCCGTTGCTCCGTTCCGTGCCCCCGCAAAAAAAAATAGAGCATGTCCTATTCTTGTCCGTTTTGCGGACAAGAATAGGCATTTCTATAATGGGCCGCGTTCCGTTCCGCAAATTGCGGAACGGAACGCGGAGCAGCTTCCATGTTTTGCGGATCCGCGGTTTGCGGACCGCAACACACCAACGGTCGTGTGCATGTAGCCTTAACCAGTGAAATACTGCATTTTTATAGTTGGTTGCAAAAAAAACCTGGTTTTGTGCTAGATTGCACATTTGCGGCCTAATCTGCATTTCTGATATTTTAATAAAACCGTAAACTACAGCAATTTACATAGCTGGTTGCAAAAAGCACAGTTTTTGTGATAGATTGCACATTTGCGGCCTACGCTGCATTTCTGACAGTCCAATTAAACCGTTAACTTCTGCTGTTACATTGTTGGTTGGAAAAATCACATTTTTGTGATAGTGAAGTAATTGTATTAAATTGCTTGCTACGTTACACTGTTGTGTGACCTAAAGAAATTTAGTCTATTTATGACACCGGCACTGCCTTATTGTTAGTGAACTTAATTGTTCACTATTGGCAGTTAAATTGTCACCTGAGATAAACCATCTGTTAGTTTGGGTGAACTCAAATAATGAGGAGAACATCAAACAAGGGACTTGTCTCTGGTCGTGGTGCTGCTGGTGTTGGTGAAGCTCCTGTTGCAGGGAGAGGACGTTGTCATTCTGTGCCAGCTACCCGCCCAAGTGAAACACCTTCCTCAGGTGCAAGTAGACAACAGAACCTTCACAGTTATTTGGTAGGCCCGAATGCCACTCTATGGTGAAGCCAGAACAATTATAGGCGTTAGTTGATTGGGTGGCTGACAGTACCTCCAGTTCCTTCACGTTGTCTCCCACTCGTCCCCTGCTGAAAGCGCAGAGTTGGCACCTGCAGCCCATGGGCATCTATCTTGCACCTCACCCCCTTGCAAATCAGCCAAGCAGTCTGAGCCCCAAGTCATGTAGCAGTCTCTTATGCTTTTTGATGACTCTGCTGGCAGGGTTTCCCAGGGCCATCCACATAGCCCGGCCCCAGAAGTGGAAGAGATTGAGTGTACCGATGCCCAGCCACTTATGTTTCAGAATGAGGACATGGGAGGACCACCGCAGTATGTCTCTGATGATGACTAAACACAGGTGCCAACTGCTGTGGCTTTCTGCGGTGTGCAGACCGACAAAGAGGGCAGGGTTGAAGACTGGGTGGAAGATGATGTGGAGAACGATGAGGTCCTACACCCCAAAATATACTCCTTAAATCCATGTTTTTCATTGGTGGGGAAAAAATATATTTTTTTAGGCCAGGATTTACCTTTGCGGCCTGCGCTGCATATGTGACGGGGACAATAATATAGTTAATCCGTCTGGGAGCTCAGGGGTTGACATATTCCAATTTTTTGCTGTCAAGTAACCCTGCACTGCATAGGTGACATGGACCTAAATTTCAATTGTTGGGTGACATGTTACCATATTTGCTGGGTTCAAACCCCTGCTCTGCATAGGTGACAGGGACAGAAATTCCAAAAAATCTTCTTTTCAATTGTTGGGTGACATGTTGCCATTTTTGCCAGGTATAAACCGCTGCTTTGCCTTGGTGCCAGGGGCCTAAATTTCTAATAATGGTCTATTCCATTGGTGGGTGACATGAACCCAGTTTTGCCGTTAATAAACCCCTGCTCTGCCTGGGTGCCAGGGGCCTAAATTTCTAATAACCGTTTGTTCCATTGGTGGGGGACATGAACCTAGTTTTGCCGTGAACAAACCCCAGCTCTGCCTGGGTGCCAGGGGCCTAAATATCTAATAATTGTCTGTTCCATTGGTAGGTGACATGAACCCAGTTTTGCCGTGAATAAACCCCTGCTCTGCCTGGGTGACAGGGGCCTAAATTTCTAAAAATCGTCTGTTCCATTGGTGGTGACATGAACCCAGTTTTGCTGTAAATTAAATTTTGTAAAAACGTCTGTTACTGATCGAAAGATGCGTGACTACAAACGCACGCTGGTAGACGCGCTGCTGATGGAATTCCCACCTGACAGTGGGGGCTCAGTGGAAGCATAAGGCCAAGGCTAAGGAGGAGGAAGAGGTCGCCAATGCAGCTAGGGCACCGCCAGCACCTCAGAAGGCAGGGTTAGCATGGCCAAAATGTGGAAAAGCTTTCTCAGCACGCCACTACATCCAGCACCACCAGCTGATATGGAATGTCTTAGAGGAGGCAGCATTTCAGCAACATGGTGAAGCAGTATGTGTGCACACGCCTACACGTACTGACTGATGGGTCTGCCCCATTCAACTTATGGGTCTCCACATGGCCTGAACTTGCCCTTTATGCCTTGGAGGTGCTGGCCTGCCCTGCAGCCAGTGTATTCTCTGAACGTGTATTTAGCACGGCAGGGGGCGTTATCACAGACAAGCGCCATCGCCTGTCCACAGCCAACATGGACAAGCTCACGTTTATTAAAATGAACCAGGCATGGATCCCACAAGACTTGTCTGTACCTTGTGCAGAATAGACATTTATACCGGCCTCAACCATCAATTCTTGTACTCAAGTGCACTTATTCTTTGTTTTATTTTTTTAAATGTCCCAAGATTTTGGGGGCTACCCCAATTAAAAAAACAGTGTTGTTCACCGCCACGGTCACCGCCTCCTCAACCTCCTACTCCTACTCCACATCCACGTCCTCCTCCTAGTTCAAGATTGTTATTTTTCATTTTTATTTATTTTATTTTAAGTTATTTCCCTATCCACATTTGTTTGCAGAGCACTTGCCATGCTCTTAAGCACATGTTGCTGCCTTTTGCAGCCCACTAGCCCTTTCCATGACATTTTTAGAGCCATTTTAGTGCCCAAAAGTTCGGGTCCCCATTGACTTCAATGGGGTTCGAGGTCAAGTTCGGGTCCCAATCTCGAACTTTTTTGTGAACTTTTTTTGAACTCGTCAAACACAAACATCCAGGTGTCCGCTCAACTCTAATAATATACTGTACTTACTATTGTCATGTACTGAAACTGTGAGGCATGTTATTGGGCAAAGTAAATACCAGACCACAGGGAGCTAGATGGGAATTACCACTGTAAGTAAATATACATTTATTAATAGCAATACAAAATATCATTTAAAGGATTAGCAGCTCCAAGGTGGCTGCAACCTCCTTTATTCAGTTTACCCCCATGTTCTATGAAAAGTCATCTCTGCATGCTGTATGCAGAGAAAACAATATTACTGTTTCATGCAAAATAATCAGTAGAAGCATGACAATTCTCTATCTACATCTAGGTCAAAATAATATTAGATATGCAACAGCTGCTGTTTAAATCTTCAAAAAATTTATGAAAATGTATTGGATACAAAGATGCTGATATAACTTAATTTGAAGAAAATAGGCCATTTATAATGATGTTTCCTTGTCCGTTCCGTTCTTTTGCTGATAGAATGCAGACCCATTCATTTCAATGGGTCCGCAAAAAATGCGGACAGCACACCATGTGCTACCGCATCAGTATGTCCGTTCCGTAGCCCCGCAAAAAAAATAGAGCATGTCCTATTTTTTTCTAGTTTGTGGACAAGGATAGGCATTATTACCATGGATCCTCAAAAATAACGGATCCGCAAAAAAGGATGCCATACGGATGTTTTTTTTGCGGATCCGCAATTTGCGGACCACAAAACGCATACGGTCGTGTGCATGAGGCCTAAGTCTGATTACAGTGATAACATACTTAGTTTTTCTTGCCTTTTAATGCTAAAAAAAAATTTAAACTTTGGTAAAAATTAATTTAGAATTATTTTAAATGCCATATTCTGCCTCCCCCCCTAACTTTTTATAGTTTTGTCTACTGAGCTGTGTGACTGCACACTTTTTGCAGGACAAGCTGTAGTTTTTATTGATACTATTGATGTGTATAACTTTTTGATCACTTTTTGTTTCATTTTTTTGGGAGGTGAAAAAAGGGGCAAATCGTCCGCTTACATTTTTTTTTCTGTTATGCTATTCTCCATATTGCATACATTTTGTATATTTTAATAGTAGGGGTATTTTCGGATATTGCTAGGATATGTCTGCATTGTCTGACAGTTGCATTTCCCACATCTTGTAAACCCAGCCGGACAAGGGAAGGAGGGAGCATCGTGGCTGCCCTCCATTCATTTCCATGGGGACACAGAAAATAGCCAAGCTCTGTTTGGCTATTTCTGTTGGCCCCATAAAAGCGAATGGAAGTGCTCCCATTCATTTCTATGAGGATTCCAAAAATAGCTGAGCGCGATGCCCAGCTATTTTTGGTTAGCCAATAGGAATGATTGGTGGTAGCCTCTCCAGCACTGCTGGCCACTACTTTGCCAGCTTTGTTTTAGAGATAGGTGCGGGTCACAGAGGTGTGGGACCCCCACCTATCAGACATTGGGGGTACATCGTACTGATATGCCCCCATTGTCTGAGATGGGAATACCCCTTTATGAGGAGGTACAACTCATTTTGCTGGTAACTCTTGTTGCCACTGATAATTTGTATGTATCGCTTCACTTCCATTTGATTCTGAGACTTTCAATGTCATGCCAATGTCAGAGTTCAGGGTTCCCCGCAGGAGGCTGCAGTCTGACTGCTAGGCCTCTTCCTGTCTCACGTAGGGTGCAAGCGTGCATGCGTTCCCCAGCTCTTGAAGTACTGGCACACAATTACATCTATCTTCTCCAGCCAATGGCTGGACACCTTTCATTACTTAAAGGGGTTCTCCGGGAATAATAATTTTTTTGCAAGTTCCACCAGTCTGCCGCGGTAAACAGAAGATTCTAACTTACCTGCTTCCTGACACTCCAGTTATCTGCACTGCCTCCTGTGTGTCCATGTTCTGGTCCCCTCATGGTGTTTACATCGCATGCAGCATGGGCATGGTCAAATGCTCAGCTACATCCAATGACTAGCTTCGACAGTTACTTGGCCACACGCAGCATTTCACTGCTGAAGCCAGTCCTTGGCTGCAGCAAATCATGTGACCATGTCCATGCTATGGTGGATGTAAACACCACAGGGGGACAAGAGCATAGATATGCAGGAGGCAGCACAGAATATGCTGGTAGAAGGTAAGTATGAATCTTCTTTTCCCAGAGAACCACTTTTAGGCACCTTTCCCAACTGAAAGGTGCCTGAGCAATAGGTTGTTCTAGCTTGCTAGTCTCCAAGTTAAAGTGTGCTTTTCCTGTCTGTTTGCCATGTACAGAACTCTGCCACTTCTGACCCTAAGGCCTCTCTGCTGGACTATGCTTTTTAGTAGCAAATTTGAATTTTCATCCATTTTTTGCTGCAAAGTTGTATGAAGGAGCTTGTCTGTATTATTATTAGCTTATATTTTATACAAGGTATGCTGTGTGCTCTAAGAAAATGTAAATTCTGGTAACATAGCAGCTGTTTGCCGTGTACAGTATACATTTTTAATGCATTTGTGGATAACGGCCAAATATTGCCTGGTCTCTTTATTTCAGTGTTTTTAAAGCCACAAGCTTTTGGTGATTTATATGGCTTATGCTTGTAGTATATATAAGCTTTGCACAACTCAGTATATTATTTTTTGTGTGTAAAATTCTGCTGGCATGTTTTTTAGGTTCAAATGTTTGTTTTGATGACTTTTTTTTTTAGATAATTCCATTTTGTCACAAAGTTACATTAGGGCTCAATTAGACAACCATATGAACGAGTCCGCATCTGTTCTGCAATTTTGCAGAACAGGTGCGGACCCATTCATTTCAACAGGGCCGCAAAAGATGCGGACAGCACACTGTGTGCTGTCCGCATCTGTAGTTCCATTCCACGGCCCTGCAAAAAAGATAGAGCATATCCTATTTTTGTCTGCAGCCACGGACAAGAATAGGCATCTCTATCATAGTGCCAGCCATGTGCGGTCCACAAAGTGCGGAACGCACACTGACAAGTATCCGTGTTTTGCAGGTCCGCAATTTGCGGACCGCAAAACACTACAGTCATCTGAATGAGCCATAAAGGTGGACCTGGTTGTCAACAGCTCGTCAAGACACCTGCAGTCATTATTAGGTTATCTGCTATCAGGTTTAGGGGTGCACTTACTTTTCAAGATGTGTGATCCCTATATGTTATTAGTTGTTTTTTATTTATTTAATTTTTTATTCCGACATAAAATAAGATGTTTGGTCTTTACAGTTCTGGTGATTTCATGAAGATATGTGCATATAAATTTAGACCTAGGTGGCATGTATGTACAATTTTAAAGGGGTCTTCCTCAGGATCGGTCATCAGTATCTGATTGGCAGGGGTCTGACGACTGGCAACCCCGCCTATCAGCTGTTTGAAGAGGCCATGGCTCTCCGGTGAGCACATCTTCCTCCTCGCAGCTTACCAAGCACAGCGACATCTATGGCATCTATACATTTTGTGTATATACAGTGGGATGCAAAAGTTTGGGCAACCTTGTTAATCGTCATGATTTTCTGTATAAATCGTTGGTTGTTACGATGAAAAATGTCAGTTAAATATATCATATAAGAGACACACAGTGATATTTGAGAAGTGAAATGAAGTTTATTGGATTTACAGAAAGTGTGCTATAATTGTTTAAACAAAATTAGGCAGAATTCTGGTTGAAGGTATTTTGGACCATTCCTCTTTACAAAACATCTTTAGTTCATTCAGGTTTGATGGCTTCCGAGCATGGACAGCTCTCTTTAAGTCATACCACAGATTTCCAATTATATTCAGGTCTGGGGACTGAGATGGCCACTCAGTATCAGCAGATTCTGGAGGCCAATGTCCAGGAACCAGTGACAAAGCTGAATCTGCACCGGGGCTGGATCTTTCAACAAGACAACGACCCTAAACACTGCTCAAAATCCACGAAGGCATTTGTGCAGAGGAACAAGTACAATGTTCTGGAATGGCCATCTCAGTCCCCAGACCTGAATATAATTGAAAATCTGTGGTGTGACTTAAAGAGAGCTGTCCATGCTCGGAAGCCATCGAACCTGAATGAACTAAAGATGTTTTGTAAAGAGGAATGGTCCAAAATACCTTCAACCAGAATCCAGACTCTCATTGGAACCTACAGGAAGCGTTGAGAGGCTGTAATTTCTGCAAAAGGAGGATCTACTAAATATTGATTTCATTTCCTTTTTGTGGTGCCCAAATTTATGCACCTGCCTAATTTTGTTTAAACAATTATAGCACACTTTCTGTAAATCCAATAAACTTCATTTCACTTCTCAAAAATCACTGTGTGTGTCTCCTATATGATATATTTAACTGACATTTTTCATCGTAACAACCAACGATTTATACAGAAAATCATGACAATTAACAAGGTTGCCCAAACTTTCGTATCCCACTGTAAAGTGCTGAGTGGCACTGTGACAATTTGCTGTGTGCAAATATAAAATCGTAATTTACATAGGTTTATCAAAACTGCAAAAATTGTCCTGGCTGCCAGAGGTACAAAATATCCAGATACTCCTGAAAAATAGTGAATCCCTCCTGTTATATTCTATGCCCTGTACACATTTTCTTGCACACTGATATAGTATGGTTTTCCTGCTGTTACACAGGATTAAAGGGACACTGGCAGGCCGTTAGAGCATATACAGCTACACATTTCCTTGTATTGGTCTCCTTTTTCTAATTAAAACTATACTAATATTACCCCCACCTGGCTTTGCATTATGTATAAAAAACGTTTTTATTCATATGTAAATGATCTCACTTTGTGCCCAAATACAGGCATGGGTCACTATTGCTACATTTTCCAAGCTGCTAGAAGTTTCCTGAGACTGGAGAAAATGGTTGGCACGGCAGAACATTAAAAATGGCTTTATATGCAGTTAGAGTTATCCAATATATTCGCGATTGCACTAATCGGCACTAATGATGCGAATATTTTGGCGCAATATGTGACACTTCACATTTTAGCAGGTCTGCATGTATGTATGGACAGCAGTACCTAACACACTGTACTGCAACAGCTACACTATATGAGGATATAACCTACACTGACTATCTCCTACTAACTATCTGCATTACGGTATATAATAAGCTATCTAACTATCTATCTAAAGTAGTGTGGAAAGCACAGCAATAACACTGCTGTCTCTCTCAGAACTTTAAAAAATTGTAGAAAATGGCTGCTGGGGAGGTTCTTATATAGTAAGGGGTAGGCAACTTTCCTATTGGTTGCTAGGGATGTTGCTAGACTCAAAGAAATCGCAGCCTTCTCATTGGCCCACAAGCAAGAAGGGAGGTTACTGATGAAAACAAATCTCGAATATTCGAAATTACGAATATATATTACTATATTCTAAATATTCGCGAATTCTCAAAGTTCTGATATTCGCGATTAATATTCGCGTTTCTAATATTCGCGCCCAACACTATATATTAATTGGAGGAGAACAGAATGTGACAGTTATTAATGGCCACTTAAGAGGGACAAGCTTCTGCAGAGGTATTGTGTGCTGCATTGTGGCATTTGATTCTTTGGTATGTTATTCTGTGCTGCACTATGGTATTGCTGATCCTGCCAACTTGTATTGTCCCTATCTACTTGTGTTGCCCCCTCTTCTGTCAATTTGGAGCCACTTACAACATTAGGGCCACTTTAGATTTTTCCCAGGGCCATTTTAAGTTCCCAGTCCAACCCTGTATGCAAATAAGCCTCTAGGAGGAACAGGGGTGTTGCCTTTACACCTTTTCCAATTTGATTGAAGTGTAATGCCAATACCCCTTTAGCTCCTAGAGGTTTGTTTGCATATATTACTACATGTTTCTCAGCAATGCGGGCACATATGAACATGAGACCAACACAGATGCCTTCAGCTGCCAAGTGCACATGTAACAGGTCAGCCAGTTTTATAGGTACAACTTTGCTGATAGATGTCCTTTAAAGGGGTTAGCTACTTTATACTTATTTTAAATTTATGACCATACAGTGCTGATCTCTTACATTCAGATGAGCTGCCATATATATGCTCAATGTGAGTGCAGCATTTCCCAGGCTGAACACTGCTCCTGTGACAAGAACTAACAGCATTATAATGTTTTATACTGCTCTGTGTTCCTGCCCAACTTCAGCTGTACTGAATTGTACTGACAGCGTTATGAGTGAGTCCAATTCAGTACAGCCGAGGTTGGGCAGGGACACACAGCAGTATAAAACATTACAGGAGCAGCGTTCAGCCTGGGAAATACTGCTCTCCCACAAATCGTATGTCCCACACTGAATTCACTCGGGTAAAATTGCTTTTACATTTGTGAGATAACCACTTTAAGTAACCAAAAGCTTTACACTTTAACAAGTAGCAGTAGACTTTTTAATCAAACTATTAGCAATACATGTTCCTATTAGTTTTATATTGCATTTTATAGATAATTTACAGTATTTTAAATTATTTATATTTATGTGTACTTCAAAAAGTAATTCAGCAAAGATTTTATCTGTTTCAAGGCATGATTCCAAAGTGTTCAAAAGCTGCAGTGAAGGCAAGTTATGTCGTATTTTCAGCATCTCAATTACTTACAGATTCCAAAAAGTGTAATTAATATTTGTCTGTGATGATGGCCCAGTTAAGTTTACCCCAAAGTCTCTCAGTGTCTTACTGATAGTTGATTTGCAGTTCTGTCTGGTGAACTGTTCATCTATAGGTTACTGATCAAATGGATCATAGTAACATAGTACATAAGGCCGAAAAAAGACATCTGTCAATCCAGTTCGGCCTGTCATCCTGCTAGTTGATCTAGAGCAGGCATCCTCAAACTGTGGCCCTCCAGCTGTTGCAAAACTACAACTCCCAGCATGCCCGAAACAGCCTACAGGTATCAGCCTACACTAGGGCATTGTGGGAGTTGTAGTTTTACAACAGCTGGAGGGCCGCAGTTTGAGGATGCCTGATCTAGAGGAAGGCAAAAAAAAATTCTGTGAGGTAGAAGCCAATTTTCCCCATTTAAGGGGAGTAAAAAATTCCTTCCTGACTCCAATCAGGCAATCAGAATAACTCCCTGGATCAACGACCCCTCTTTAGTAACTATAGCCTGTAATATTATTACACTCCAGAAATACATCCAGGCCCCTCTTGAATTCCTTTATTGTACTCACCATCACCACCTCCTCGGGCAGAGTCTCACAGCTCTTACCGTAAAGAATCCTCTTCTATGTTTGTGTACAAACCTTCTTTCCTCCAGATGCAGAGGATGTCCCCTTGTCACAGTCACAGTCCTGGGGATAAATAGATGATGGGAGAGATCTCTGTACTGACCCCAGATATATTTAGTCATTCCAGTTATTACTTTATTTGCCCTCCTCTGAACCCTCTCTAGCTCTGCTATGTCCGCCTAGTTCACAGAAGCCCAGAACTGTACACAGTACTCCATGTGTGGTCTAACTAGCGATTTGTAAAGTGGTAGGACTATGTTCTCATCACGGGCATCTATGCCCCTTTTGATGCAACCCATTATCTTATTGGCCCTGGCGGCAGCTGCCTGACACTGGGTTTTGCAGCTTAGTTTGCTGTTTATTAAAATTCCTAGATCCTTTTCCATGTCAGTGTTACAGAGTGTTCTACCATTTAGTATGTACGGGTGACTTGTATTATACCTTCCCATGTGCATAACTTGACATTTGTCAGTGTTAAACCTCATCTGCCACTTCTCTGCCCAAGCCTCCAATCTATCCAGATCCCTCTGTAGCAGTAAACTGTCCTCTTCAGTGTTAATTACTTTACACAGTTTAGTGTCATCTGCAAAAATTGATATTTTACTGTGCAGGCCTTCTACAAGATCATTAATAAATATATTGAAAAGAATAGGGCCCAATACTGAACCCTGAGGTACCCCACTAGTTGACAGTGACCCAATCTGAGTGTCTACCGTTAATAACCACCCTCTGTTTTCTGTCACTCAGCCAGTTACTTACCCACATACAGACATTTTCTCCCAGTCTAAGCATCCTTATTTTATATACTAACCTTTTATGTGGTACAGTGTCAAATGTTTTGGAGAAGTCCAGATATACGACATCCATTGATTCGCCGCTGTCAAGTCTAGAACTTACCTCCTCATAGAAACTGATTACATTCGTTTGGCATGACCGATCCCCCATGAAGCCATGCTGATATGGCGTTATCCTCTAAGGATAGCATCTCTTAGAAACCCTTCAAACAGTTTACCCACAACAGATGTTAAACTTACCGGCCTATAGTTTCCGGGCTCTGTTTTTGGACCCTTTTTGAATATTGGCACCACATTTGCTATGCGCCAATCCTGTGGAACATTCCCTGTCAGTATAGAGTCCGCAAATATCAGAAATAAGGGTCTGGCTATGACATTACTTAATTCTCTTAGGATACAAGGGTGTATGCCATCCGTTCCTGGCAATTTGTCTATTTTAATTTTTTTAAGTCGCTGTTGTAGTTCTTGGGTCAGACAGGACACTTTTAATGGGGGATTTATTTTTACATTCAGCATTTCATCTGACAGTTTATTTTCCTCAGTGAATACATTGGAGAAAAAGATATTTAACAGCTTTGCCTTTTCCTCGTCGCTCTCTGCAACTCCCCCTTCATTACTCTTTAAAGGGCCGACACCTTCAGATTTATACTTTTTAACATTTTTATAATTGAAGAAAATTTTAGGGTTAGTTTTACTCTCTTTGGCAATTAATCTCTCGGTCTCTAGTTTGGCCGCTTTTATTAGTTTTTTACATGTTCTATTTTTTCCTTATAGTTTTTCAGTGCTTCCTCGCTACCCTCCTGTTTTAGTGATTTATATGCTTTCTTTTTGTCATTTATTGCTTTCTTTACATTTCTTTTTATCCACATTGGTTTATTTTTGTTCCTTAACCTTTTATTCCCATACGGTATGTACCTCTCACAATGAGAATTTAGGATGCTTTTAAAGATATCCCATTTTGTGGCTGTATTTTTGTTTTTGAGGACTTTGTCCCAGTTAGTTAGGCCTATGGCCTCGCTTAGTTGGCTAAATTTAGCTTTTTTGAAGTTTGGTATTTTTGTTCCTCCCTGTAGAAATGCTCTTTTGAATGATAATTGGAAGGTTATTACTTTATGGTCACTATTTCCCAGGTGTCCCCAATTTGTACATCTGTTGTTCTGTCAGGTCTATTGGTTAATACTAAATCCAGTATGGCTGTCCCTCTAGTCGGGTCCTGAACCAGTTGGGAAAGGTAATTGTCTTTGGTTATTGCCAAGAACCTGTTTCCTTTATGCGATGTACAGCTTTCAGTTTCCCAGTCTAAATCTGGGTAGTTGAAGTCCCCCATAATAACCACCTCATTATGATTTGCGGCTTTGTCTATCTCATTTGGTAATAGATTTTCTGTGGATGCTGGTATATTGGGTGGTTTATAGTAAACTCCTATTAGTAATTTATTATTGTTTTTGGCTCCATGTATCTCTACCCACAGTGACTCCACATGTTCATGTCCCTCACTGATATCATCTCGGACTGTGGGCTTTAGATAGGACTTTACATAAAGACAGACCCCTCCCCCTCTCTGGTTTTTATGATCCTTTCTAAACAGACGGTAACCCTGTACATTAACTGCCCAGTCATAGCTATTATCCAGCCATTTCTCAGTTATTCCCACTATATCATAGCCCTTCTCACACATCACTAATTCCAGTTCCCCAGTTTTGTTAGTCAGGCCTCTGGCATTAGTGTACATACAATTAAAAGGTTTTTGTATATTTTTAGCCCTACATCTTTCCTTCTGAACTGTTTTAGTCCCTCCTTCCATTCCTCCCCCAGTCCTACTACCTTGCCCCCGGTATCTATGTTCCCCTTCTATAACGAAAGTACCCTCCCCCCCAGTCCCTAGTTTAAACACTCCTCCAACCTTCTAGCCATCTTTCTCTTCAACACAGCTGCCCCTTCCCCATTGAGGTGCAGGCCGTCCCTACGATAGAGCCTGTAGCCGACAGAGAAGTCGGCCCAGTTCTTCAGGAACCCAAACCCCTCCTTCCTACACCAGTTCTTGAGCCACTTGTTAACCTCCCTAATCTCCCACTGCCTTTCTTGTGTGGCTCTTGGTACAGGCAGTATCTCAGAAAATACTACCTTTGAGGTCCTTGCCCTAAGCTTTTGACCTAAATCCCTGAAATCATTTTTAAGGACGCTCCACCTACCCCTAACTTTTTCATTGATTCCGATATGGACCATGACTGCTGGATCTTCTCCAGCCCCTCCCAGTAATCTGTCAACCCGATCCGCGATGTGCCGAACTCTATCGCCGGGAAGATAGCACACTGTTCGGCGATCACGGTTTTTGTGGCAGATCATGAACATGAGGAGAATCTGATTTAAATTCTTTATGCACAATTATAGTATGAAAATGTCATACAGAGGCACTATTACTCTTTTGGGCAGTCTGTGAGCACTATTACTATGGGGAACTATCTGTATTGTACTGTTTCTGCAGTATAGTATTTGGGGCATTAGGGAGCACAGTGTGCACAATATTGGGGGGGGGGGGGCAGCAGGATCACGATGTTGGGGCACCATGTTATCTACTGGTGTTGGTCTACTGTTATATCAAGTCCAAAGTCAACACAGCCTTCTACCAGGAGATTTTAGAGCACTTCAAGCTTTCTGCTGCTGACAATTTTTATGGAGATACTTATTTTATTTTCAACTGCCAAGTACCAATACCTGATTTAATAACCATGGTATCATTGTGCTTGATTGGCCAGCCTACTTGCCTGACCTAAACCCTGTAGAGGATCTATGGGGTATTGCCAATAGGAATATGAGGGACACCACACCCAACCATACATACTAGCTGAAGGCCACTATCAAAGCAACCTGGGCTCCCATACCACCCCAGCAGTGCCACAGGCTGATCCCCTCCATGACATCCCACATTTATGCAGTAATTCATGCAGAAGGAGTCCTTACCAAGTAATGAGTGCATATATTGTACTTACATTTCAGTAGGCCAACATTTCGGCAATTTTTAGTTGGTTTTATATCATGTTCACACCTTGCCACACCAGAGGACCAATGAAATGTAAAAATAGTGCAAGTGGCACCAGAAAAAAAGGCGTCATTTAGGCCTCTTCCACACTTCATTGATGTTTGATCATTGATTTCCATCAGTGATTGTGAGCCAAAACCAGAAGTGAAACCTACACAGAGATAAGGTATAAGGGAAAGATCTGCTCCTGTTCTGTACTTAGAGCCGCACCTGGTTTTGGCTCACAAATCACTGACCAAACACTGAAGTGTGAACAAGACCTTATCAATACAGGTGTTTTATGCGCTGGTTTTAATCTTTGCCCTGCTTGCTTTAGATGCATGGCAATTAATAAGAGGCGCATCCAGGTCTAGGTGACAAAGAGGAGATCTAGACCAGAAAGGGAGCTGCTATAATCTAGGCTAGTTTCCTGGTCGTAGATTATAATACATGTGACAGACTAGAAATGTGGAAACTTTAGCAGACCTTCCAGAGACCAAACTTCCAAACTCAAATTGTCTTTACGTATACTTACACTGATATTCAACATTGTACTGTTATTGAATGACTGTTAAAACTGCATTGTGTTCAATAAAATGATTGTTGGAAAGAAATGTACCACGATTAAGCTCCCTCCCCCACACACTAGTGATCTCAAACAAAGTTCTTTCAGGCAGGAAACGAGAGTACTGTTTTGAATGGATTTTGTTCAGGCTGTGTGGATGCAGAGGAGGGGTGCACTTCTGTGGGATCTGTGGTTACAATTGAGCTAGATTGTGAATTGAGCATCAGATCACGGCATCAAATAAGCTGACCGAGGGGCCGCTTTTAAAGATGAGAATTGTACTGCTGCCACATATAACCAAGTTTGCTTAATATGGTATTCTTTGGAATGTTATGTTAAAGGGGTTCTCCAGGAATTACTTTATTATAAACAGTGGCGGATTAGAATTGGGGCATTTGAGTTTGTAGCCCAGGCCCGGCATCGCTGGCGGGCCCAACGCCGACCCAAACGTCCCCAAACTACGGCCGGGCACGGGAGTTCTAAGTTCCCTGCCCCGCCAATCACCGTTATAGGCTTCAGGCCTAGTAGGCCTGAAGCCTATGTGGTAGTCAAAGCCCGGCGCAGACGTGTGCAGGGCTTTGATGTACGCGCACCTGCCTTACCATCACGGACACAGGTAAGTATTAGCCTTTATATATATTTTTTTGTGTGTCAACTTTGTGGGGCAGAAGAGGACATATTGCTGTGGGGGCAAATAATTACATGGGGGCAAATCACTTAGTAGGGGGTAGTGTGGGTGCAAGTAACCTAAAGGGGGGCAGTGTGGGGGCAAACTATTTTATGGGGGCAGTGTGGGGGCTAATTACTGTGTGGGGGCAGATTACCTAATGGGGCAGTGTGGGAGCATATTACTTCATGGGGGGCCAGTGTGGGAGAAATTACTATATGGGAACAGTGTGTGGGAAATTACTATATGGGAGCAGTGTGGGGGAAATTACTATATGGGGCAGTGTGGGGAAAATTACTATATGGGGGCAGTGTGGGGGAAGTTACTATATGGGGACAGTGTGGGGGAAATTACTATATGGAGGAAATGTGGGGAAATTACTATATGGAGGAAATGTGGGGAAATTACCATATGGGGGCAATGTGGGGGAAATTACTATATGGGGACACTGTGGAAGAAATTACTATATGGGGGCAGTGTGAGGGGAAATTACTATATGGGGGCAGTGTGGGGGAAATTCCTATATGGAGACAGTGTGAGGGGAAATTACTATATGGGGCAGTGTGGGGAAATTACTATATGGGGACAGTGTGAGGGGAAATTACTATATGGGAGCAGTATGGGGGAAATTACTATATGGGGCAGTGTAGGGGAAATTACTATATGGAGCAGTGTGGGGGAAATTACTATATGGAGCAGTGTGGGAGAAATTACTATATGGGGCAGTGTGGGGGAAATTACTATATGGAGCAGTGTGGGGGGAAATTACTATGTGGGGGATGTTGCTTTTGGGGAGGCACTGTAGGGGCTTTTCCATTACAGGACATATTAGGGGACATTATTTTTGGGGACACTATTCAGGCATTATTACCTGGAGCACAATATAGGATGTTATTATTGAATATAATCAATAGGTACTGCGCACATAAATAGAGCAATTATTAGTAAAAGAGCGGCGTTTGGCGATACCCTATTCACCAACAAGCACACAGGTATGCAATGTAGTTGTGAATCTCATACATGCAGTGTACCTGTGTGTACTTTAGTTCGATCCTGCAGTCTGCCAAGGTAGCGTCTTTGCTGGAGTATTCGGTAATGAATATCTCGGGTCACGAACTTTGAATGTAATCTTGAAAGTTAGATTCGCTATGGTAGCGTGCAGCTTCGCGCCCGGCCGGTGGCGCGATGCTGGAAACAGGTAGGGGTAAGGCAGAGTATTGCGCTCACTAGGAACAGCGAGTGACGTCACTTCCGTGGTTACCACTAACCACCAGTGCCAGAAAAAAGCCACTAACGCGTTTCGAACAGACGCTGTTCTTCATCAGGGAGTGTTACATGGCTCCAAGCGCTGTCTCTATTTATGCGCTCACTGCCTGATGTCAGGTATTGAAATTAACTCCTTCTGTGCCTAAAGATGTAACGGGCCTTCAAAATTACTGTCACTCGAATGCAAAAAGCTCTATTTCTGCATTTAAGCCATTTGGCATTAGCGAATCCATATTAAATATCCATTTGGCCTCTGCCCGCGACATTTCTTTAATGAAGTCACCACCCCTTTTGTTCTTCCTTATTATTTTTACTCCGCAAAAGCTGGAGCCGGCAAAAGTACCTTTATGTTTCAATTTATAATGACGGGACAGTGGATGACCCTCGTACTCCCTCTCTATGTTGTATATATGTTCCCCTATTCTCTTTTTAAGGGGTCTTTTGGTGCGACCAATGTAGATCTTTTTGCAGGGGCACGTTATTGTGTATATTACCCCCGTGCTGTTACAGGTTATGAAATGTTTTATGGTATATTTATATGACTCGTCCGTATTCATTATTTGTTTTTTAATTTTCTTATCATAGGATTTTTTACAACCTCTGCAGGTTCTACATGGATTAAAAAAAAACCTGTCTTCAGTTTTTTTGCTCACTGACCCACTGTTCACATTCATTCCCATACATTTACTTGTGGGGGCAATTATATTACCTACATTCTGCGCCTTTCTGAATACAAATTTAGGTTCTTTTGGGATCATTTCATCTATAACTTTATCCTCTTTGAGGATATCCCAATGTTTCTTTACAATTTTCTTAAAATGGGACACCTGATGGTTATATGGTGTAATGATTGGAGGAACTGTCATTTCCACTTCTGTTTCAATTGTTTTCTTTCTGATTTTACCCTCCATTATCAGGGTTTGTCTATTTAATTGGTTTATTTCTGTTTTCTGTTCTATCAGTTTTGCTTTACCATATCCCTTGTATTCAAATTTTCTCTGTAGAAGCTCCGCCTCCCTTTCATATTCATTTGTTTCCGTACAGTTTCTTTTAAGTCTCAAGAATTGGCTTCTTGGTATATTTTCTAGCCACCGTGGTAGGTGGCAGCTCTCCATGGCAATGAAACTGTTGGCATCTGTAGGTTTATTATATGTCTTTGTTAATAATTTATTCCCCTCCGTATAGATGGTTAGATCTAAGAAATTAATTTCCTTCTTACTGTATGTGGAGACAAATTCCATATAAAATTCATTTTTATTCATTTCTTTTAAAAATTCCAATAGTTTTATTTCCTCCCCATCCCATATAAAAAGGATATTGTCGATAAAACGCCGCCAGAGGACGAGACCCGCCCGGGGCCCGCTGTCGGGGTGGATACACTGTTCCTCCCACCAACCAACATATAGATTTGCGAACCCCGGTGCGAATCTCGTCCCCATCGCGGTCCCCCACGTCTGGAGGTAAAAATTTTCATCATATAAAAAATAATTTTTAGTTAAAATAAACATGATACACTCCCCCAGCTAGTTGATTTGGGCTTCTGGCATGTTCCCTCCATTTTTTAGGAAGTGTTTAACCGCTTTTTCCCTTTGTTATTCTCTATCACAGTGCCGGGCTATCCAGAGTGCCGGGCTTACTGATAAAGGGAAGCATATCCCGAAACGCGTTTAAGCTTGTGGAGGATTGTACACAATCATCGCTGGACCCAAACTAATCAAGGAGCGCTCCGATACAAGACGTACCCGGCTGAAGAGTTAATGAACAGCAGTTGCGGTCACATGACCTTGTGACGTCTGCAACAAGTGCGCGAGTCAGCGCAGCACTGACATGAGGAACGCCGACCTCCAGACACCGGAACTCAAACAACACTGAACATTGTCCGGACGGACATCTCCAGCAGCCAGAAGCCGACTGCACTAGCAGATCATCGGGGGTAAGTGAACTCTGAAGCCAAAGACAGTGCGGGACGCCGCACCCAGGCCGAGGAGCACCGGAACCTTCTTCCCCCAGGATTATTACATACTGCAATTCCACTAGGCTTCCTTGCTACTGTCTTAGACATAGCAGAGCTGGAGAGGGTTCAGAGGAGGGCAACTAAAGTAATAACTGGAATGAGGGATCTACAGTACCCTGAAAGGTTATCAAAATTAGGGTTATTCACTTTAGAAAAAAGACGACTGAGGGGAGATCTAATAACTATGTATAAATATATTAGGGGTCAGTACAGAGATCTGTCCCATCATCTATTTATCCCCAGGACTGTGACTGTGACAAGGGGACATCCTCTGCGTCTGGAGGAAAGAAGATTTGTACACAAACATAGAAAAGGATTCTTCACTGTAAGAGCAGTGAGACTATGGAACTCTCTGCCTGAGGAGGTGGTGATGGTGAGTACAAAAAAGGAATTCAAGAGGGGACTGGATTTATTTCTGGAGTGTAATAATATTACAGGCTACAGCTACTAGAGAGGGGTTGTTGATCCAGGGAGTTATTCTGATTGCCTGATTGGAGTCGGGAAGGAATTTTTTCCCCCTTAAGTGGGGAAAATTGGCTTCTGCCTCACAGGGGTTTTTTGCCTTCCTCTGGATCAACTTGTAGGAAACGGGCCGAACTGGATGGACAAATGTCTTTTTTCGGTCTTATATACTATGTTACTATGTTACTACTGTCTTGTTCCCCTACAGGATTACAAAAGATAACCAAACAGCAGGGTCCCCTTGTCATCGACTCCACACAGGATATAAACACTGCTACACTGTGAGATCTCTTTCCCATTGATCCCAAAAATTTCAGTAGATTTACCAATAACATTTTCAACACAAATCCCACACTATTTTGGGATCCTGGTATGCTATATTAATCACAATACGGCATTAACCTTACCAAAAAAAATAAAAAATTTTTTTTCCATGAGACCTCATCATTTTTTCATTATTTTTTCATCATTCTTTTACATCCTCTAGTATAGCTTAAATAAGCTAACTACTTATTTTTATACCGGTATATTTTATTATTTTTACCTACTATTTTACTTATATTTTTTTACCATCATTTTACATGGACTTCTACTTGGACTTATTTTAGTATTTCGTCACACTTTTGTACACTGTTTTCACGAGGAGGTTTACCTCTCCCAAAACCTCCACCTTTCCTACATCCTTTTTCTTTCTTATCAAAATAAACTAAATATTTTTTAACCCAGACTAGAGTGTGCCTGCTACTTTCTCTTGATAAATATTGATTTCATTTCTTTTTTGTGGTGCCCAAATTTATGCACCTGCCTAATTTTTTTTAAACAATTAGAGCATACTTTCTGTAAATGCAATAAACTTAATTTCACTTCTCAAATATCACTGTGTGTGTCTCCTATATGATATATTTAACTGACATTTTTTATCGTAACAACCAACGATTTATACAGGAAAATCATGACGATTAACAAGGTTGGCCAAACTTTCGCATCCCACTGTAAATATATTCCCAAACGATGTCGGACTGGGATGCCTAGGGCCCACCAGTAAAATTTATTTTGGGGGCCCATTGTACAGTGACATCAAATATTACCTGTTCACACAGAGGCAGACAGCAACATGATGCTAAAAGCTGATTGATTATGGGGGTCTCTGCAACAGCTTCAAAAAGTGGGTCCCAGAGAAGAGAGGATTCTGGCTGCCCTGCCTCTATTCCTAGAGGCCATCGTAACCATCTGATGCATCTATAATAATAAACTGGATACTCTACACAGTTTTTTATATTGATATAGATTATTTGAGATGCTGTGCTGGTTTCTCAAGGGGCTCACCGGAGGTTTACCCTGTTCCCTTGTGGGCCAGTCAGAGCCTGTTCCCAAATACTTTTCATTAGTAATAATGGCTAATTTTGTCTGGGGAGCAATCATCAGGAGAAATAAAATGGCCACTGTCCTATTAGTACACACAAAACCTGTCCTAATCACACAGGAGGGGAGGTTACTTCACAACTCTGAGCTAAACAGCTGCCTCATCCTCCTCTCTCCTATTTGTCATGTCAGGGATTATGATCCTGAATA
Source organism: Bufotes viridis (assembly GCA_033119425.1). Classification (NCBI taxonomy): domain Eukaryota; kingdom Metazoa; phylum Chordata; class Amphibia; order Anura; family Bufonidae; genus Bufotes; species Bufotes viridis. Next base: position 358,362,002 of record CM065591.1, on the reverse strand, counting down.
TATGATTATCTGAATCTCTGTAGGAATGGAGTTCATGAGGAGACAGGATCATAATCCCTGAAAAGCAGAGCAGAGAGGAGGATAAGGCAGCCTTTTAGCTCATTGTTGTGAAGTAACTTGTCATGTGCAATTAGGACAGGTTCAGTGTGTACTAATAGGACGGTGGCCATTTTATTTCTCCTAATGATTTCTCCCCAGACAAAATGAGCCATTATAACTAATAAAAGATATTTGGGAATATATTTATAATAAAGTAATTTTTAGTATTTTCATTTTCTTAATTCCCGGAGAACCCCATCTGGTCAGAACATAAAGGGTTAACCACTGTTTAGTAACAAATTCTAGGCAGGGGCAGGCTCAACCTCTGGGCTTGTTCTCCATTGATTCCTCCATTGAATGGGAGCTTGAGCAGTAAGCAACACTTAGCAGGAACCTGAGTCCTGTGAAGAAAACAGACAAAAAATTGGTGCCGAAAAGAAAATACCAGCCACCCATTCATGTTGAGTGTACGGAAAGCAACTCCATTGATGGCTAAGCAGCCATATTGGTTGGTGCATGGGAGGTAACATACATATTTTGGATTTGGCTTCACAGCATTTTTACTAGGTGTACAGGCCTCAGGTCCCTAGTCATATAAGAGAGAGACAGATTGCTAGTCTCAGGAGGCATAGCAGAACAACATTTTTTGGGGTAATACTGCCCAGGCTGGATTAAAGTTTAGTGATACATCAAAGGTGCAGCTGGCTGTGGTGTGCTGATTCAACCCTACTTGTTCAACCAGGAATTTGTTGAAAGTGTTAACAACAAGAACTGTGCCTGAATTTACCAGTAAATGTATATGGAGTTTACAGAAACTTTCAGTAAACTACTGGTTCATGGTTCAATTCATCAGCTGCTGTCTGCTTCCTTTTATCTCTGCACTCCTTACTCATCCCGCCGTAACGGATCTCTGCCCTACACCTTATCACAACCCCAACACCAAGGGCACCCCACCTTACATTGGGCAGCAGATCTCTTTCGCTAGAATGTGTCCCAGGGACATTACGCACCCTCCTCACTGTATGCACGCAGCCCTAGGGGACCATCGCAACAGGAGTCTCGCCATAGTCTAGATTACCACCATTCCCATGCTCACCCTTGGCATCCTTCCCATGGCAGGCACGATGCTGCATTTGTACCCCCCTCCTCACCCCACACACACACAGAAACATCAGTTAAGTTTCTATTAGACATTATCCTGTTTATAATTTTAGTGTAAAGTATGCAGACCATTTCTCTAGCAATACCCACTACACACTGCAGTAATTGTCAGAAAGATTATTGCTAGGAATACCTCATAGCAAAGAAGAACAAAAGTGGCTCAAAGTGACGAGGCACAGATAGGAGTCCACAGGTATATTTGAAGATTGCTTTATTGAGGTGTACGGACAACGCATTTCAGGGTTGTACTAACCCCTTCATCATGACGCTGATTCAGCTGATTTAACTACCTCTGGGTAAGCTCTAGGATACAGCAGCATGGTGTGGAGGCTCCTTACGGCTGGACGACGGCAGAATATCTCAGGAGGGCGCTGGTATTCATGGTATGATCAGAGTTGTTTGCACGGGACCCACGCTGCGGTCCGTGACATGTAGCGCTCTGGGACAAAGCAGAGTTCGGGCACGCATGGTCGAACGATGGTTGTTAGTATTGTTGTCTGGCTGTTAGGGGCCTGTGGGGGCCATTGCATACAGTTATTGGGGTAGCATGCGCTTAAAGTAGGTATGGTCGCACGTTTTCTGATACCTGGTTTACATGCAGGGCTCGTGTCTGCAGTTGGCTCAAGCTATGCACGCTGTGTTTAAGTGATGGTAAATGTGTATCAATGGTCAATTTAAAAATAAAAAACACAGCAGCATCGTGTGGAGGCTCTTTCACACCTGGGCAACAGCAGAAAGTGCCAGACGAGTGCTGGCGTTCACGGTAGCATCGGACTTGTTTGCACGAGACCTAGACTGCGGTCTGTGACTTGTAGTACTCTGGGACGAAGCATAGTTGGGCGCTTTTGGTCAAACGACCGTTGTTAGTTTTTTTTTTGTCCGGCTGTTTAGGGGCTTGTAGGAGGCTATTGCATATAGTTATTGGTGTAGCATGCGCCTAGAGTAGGTATGGTCGCATATTTCTGATATCTGTTACATGCGGAATGCGTGTCTGCAAGCTACGCACTTTGTGTTTAAGAGATGGTATTTTATTTATTTATTTTCACTTCTTTTTTGAAAGGTCGCGTATCAATGGTCGTTTAATATGAAAAAAAAAAAACGCACCATCGCGTGGCAGCTCGTTTACGCCTGGGTAACGAAAAAGGTGCCAGGCGAATGCTGGCGCTAATGGTAGGATCGGACTTGTTTGCACAGGACTTACACTGCGGTCCGCGATTTGCAGTGCTCTGGGATGAAGGGGGTTGGGCACTAATTGTCGAATGATTGTGATTAGGATTGTTGCCCGGCCGTTTAGGAGCTTGGGGGTGTCTACTTTTTCTATAGTTATTGGTACGATATATGCCTTAAAATAGGCAGGAAGGAGCAAGATAAAAAAAAAAATGGTTGCATGTTAACTGTCACCTGTTTTACATGTTTTCCTAGGAGATCTCGAGGTAGTGTTGTGGTGACCATCGTTCCAAAAAAAAACTCCGGCAGCATTGTGTGGAGGTTCGTTCGTGCCTGAGCAATGGCAGAAGGTGCCAGGCGAGTGCTGGCATTCACAGCGCTCTGGGGCAAAGGGGGTTCGGCGCTAATGGTCGAATGATTGCGGTTAGGATTGTTACCTTCAAAGCTACGTCCTGTGTCTGCATTTACACCTTGTCCTATACTCCATTCACTACTAAAGCTGCGTTCATGTGTCTGCTGCTTCATCACGTTAATACTCTGCTCACTTTTAGATTGCATTCATACGGCTGCTTTATTCCATGCTTTCATGCACTTACTAGAGCTGTGCCCATACCATGTTTTTAGGCTACACTCACATCCAGAACTGAATTTAGCCACCTGTTCTTACATCATGTGTTATACTCTGCTTCCACTTAAATCTGCATTTTTATTTTCATTGCTACAGTACATCATGGTTTTCTCAGTATTCTTACCAGGGCAGTCAGCACCTACCGCTCTGATACCGCTCTCCCGATAAACATAGCTGCTTACATTTCTTTCCTCGGTGGTTTGTTACATTCCATAGGCCTACTTTTTCTGTTCAGTTCGGTGGATTAATATAAAAAAAAATATATATTTTGTGGTGTTCTTTAGTGCTGGTTTGTATTCACTCAGACTGGTCTCCTTTAATTCTGGTTCGCATTCACTCAGATTGGTCTCCTGCCAGTTCACCAAACAGCTCCTCAGCAGTCAGTGGGCCAATTGGAGTAAGTTTCCTACTATGTTTTCACAAGTTGTTTAATTCGTTTGTCACGATAAGGGTCTTCTCTTAGCGAACTGCAATGCCTCTGGCTCTTGTTTTTCTCCCATCTGTTTCAAATTCACGATACGCGGTTGGTTTTAATGTTTTATTTATGCACGTGGTCCGGATCAATAATGTCTATGCATATCCCATCAGGTCTGGCTCACGTTTTAATTAATTATTATCACCGTAATGTCAACCTGATCAGTCTCTCGGCTTTGGGGGCCCGATGACTGCTTCGGCCTCATGGCTTTGGGGGCCCTATGACCGTTTTTCACAGGAGTCTGCTGTGAGTCAGCCTAATACATTCCTGTAATTTTGCCCACTGGCCCCTGGTATTGCCCATGTGGCACAGGTAGGTGAGTGTTAGGTCCCGAGCTACTTGAGAGACCTTGGCGCGGTGCTCGGGCTTAAGACATGTCCTCCACTGTAACATTAGTTTGAGGGCTTAGTAAGACTGTTTTGTCAATTGTTATTGCTATATTGTTATATTATTTATTACATCTATACTATTGCCATCTTGTGTAGGATGTATATTGTGGTACTTGTGGCCTGCTGCGGACATCCTCCACCGTATGTATTTTTGCTGGGAATCGCCATTAGCAACAGGCCACAAGTACAGGATCTGCTCCCCTGTATATATATGCGCAACTGCATTTTTGGGTTGAGCACATCCTGCTTCAAGCCACCTTTTAGTTGGTTTGCCAGTGTTTTTACACACAGTGGTATAGGAAGAAGAAATGGCTTGTTTTGAACAAGAGGTTTAATCTCCACCAATTTCACTGCCACAGATATGTGTTCCGGTGCGTCTGAGTTTTAGAAAAGTGAAAAAGCAATTGCTTTTGTTTTTATGAAGCCATGAACGAAATCTCCTTTTTTTGGGAGCAGTAATACAGTATGGAACCTGATAGACAAAGCAAGACATTTCTGGCTGTCTAGGGGTGGTAGTAATGGCAGCAGCAGTGGTAGCAGTAGCAGCAAGATTACAATATCCAAATTTTATAACATTTTGAAAGAATTTTTAGAACAACATGCACTATTGGACTGCTACTACAATTTTATACTGGGTGAAAAATGAAATTACGTTATATAAATGGTTAAAATTTTATAAAACTGCTACAATTTCCAAAACTTTAACACTTTTAAAAAAATATGGTCACTGTCATGGCAAAATAGGACAGTTAGTCTTTTTACACATATTAATTGAAGAAACTTGGCAACAGTTTTTGGAATAAAAAAATAGCAATTAGACAGAGTTCACTCTAATAAGCAGTCACTTTGACACATTCGATATGTGCTATCAGGTTTGGTACACTTATTGATGTAAAAAACGTTGCAACAGTTGTTGAGAAAAATGTGCAATGAGACCACTACAATGTATGGTCCTTCTGATGTGGCAAGATATGTCCGGTCAGAATTGATTCACTTAAGTAGTTAAGAAATTTTAAGACAATTTTTGAGAATAAAATGCCCAATTGGACAGAATCCATTCCAATATACGTTTACTGACGCAGCAAGATTTGTCCGGTCAGATTTGGTACACTTAATTATTTAAAAAGGCTTGCAAGGGCAAGAGATTTTGGAAAAAAAATATACTTTGGACAGTTTCCAGTGCAGTTAGTGCATCAAAAAATGTCAGCCAGTATATTTATGAATTTTTGCAATGTAAATTGGGCTGCTAGCTGGCTCCTGTGTAGCAAGAAAAAAATTGACTTGAGATGATTACAGGGAACCTGTCAGCATAAATATGTAAAAAAAAAAATCTGCAGGCAGCATGTAATAGAGCAGGGGCGGTGAGCAGATTGACATATAGTATTGTGGGAGTAGATTCACTAAAACTTGTATTTCATTAATTTAAATTCACGCTCATTTTGGGCTTTGAAGTCAAGGATTGACAGCTATGTCTATATGCACAGTCACTGATAGGACCACCTCTTTGACTTGAAAACCCAGAATGAGCACGGATATAAATGGAAAAATTATATGGTTTACTGAATATTTTCTCACAGTACTATACATCAATATGCTCAGTGCCTCCTTCAGCTCAGACACCATGATCAATCTGACAAATTCCCTTTAATTTTCTCTATCCTGTCCGTAAAACTTTCTCTATTTATCAATGAATTCAATCTGACTACCTATTATCTTCTTTAACACTGTTTCTGTTTAAACTTAAAGGGAATCTGTCACCCTGATATTGGACCAATACATGAGTAGTTCTGCAGATATGGAGTCCAGATAACAGGTTGGTTTTTTTTTACTACTACCTCCCAGTTCCCCACTGTCAACGTTTAGAGCTGCACTGAAATACATTGTGAGGACTGCTGTGCATGTATACGAGTCCTCTCTATTATGTTTGAACAGCATAGCAGTCCAGACTGTGTATTTCAATAAAGACTGCAAAGAAAAACGTAGGTTATTCAGCACATCCCAGTGCGCAGGTGCACGTCGCTATGGCTGAAAGCACAAAAGCAAAAACAAACAAAATGCAACAGCGCTCTGCAAACACAAATAATAAAATAAATACAATAGTTCCATACTCGTTATAGAAAATGTGCTAATGCTACATTATAAATGTGAGGTTCCTGGCAAACAGATTTTGTACAAAATTATTTGTGCCTGTCCGCCAGGGTCAAGGCGATGTTTTTAGGATAGGAACCTACACTAAATACTACTTCCACTGGTGCCATACCGGCCTCTATTGAATTCTGGGAATGCAGGTTCCACCTGCATGCTGATTCCACACTGTATCATACCTCTTTTGTTGCTCCATTGGCCTCCATTAAACTCATGGAATGCAGGTTCCACATGCATGCTAAGCCCACACTATATTAAACCTTTTTTGGTGCCACCATGGCCTCTGTTAAATTCAGAGAATGCAGGTTCCACATGCATGCTGAGCCCACTCTGTATTACACCTCTCCTGGTGTCAGATGGCATAAATTAAATTCAGGGAAAGCAGGCTCCACATGCATGCTGAGCTCACTCTGTATTTCATCTCTCCTGGTGCCAAATAGCCTCCAATAAATACAGGGAGAGCCGGTTACAGCTCTATACTTGCACTAATTAAAATCAGCTCGTGGGACAGACAGGTTAGCTGATTTTAATTAGTGCAAGTGTAAAGCTGTAATCTGCTCTCCCTGCATGAATTGGAAGCCATTGTGGTACCAATAGAGGTATAATACAGTGTGGGATCAGCATGCAGGTAGAACCTGCATTCCCTAAATTCAATGGAGGCCAGTATTTAATGAAGGTAGTATTTAGTGTAGGTTCCTGTCCTAAAGAGATCACCTTGATGCTGGTGGACAGGCACAAGAAAAATATACAAAATGTATTTGCCAAGAATCTCACATTTATAATGTAGCATTAGCATTAGTACATTTTCTATAGTGAGTATGGCATTATTGTATTTACTTTATTATTTGTGTTTGCAGAGTGCTGTTGCATTGCGTTTATTTTTGCTTTTTTACTTCAATGAAGCTTTAAGCGCTGACTGAAAGCGGGGCAGTAGGAAAATAAAAAATAGTGATCTGGACTACTTAACTACAGTACTACTCATGTATAATTGTGGATAATAGTCCAAAATTGGGGTGACAGATTACCTTTAAAATAGCTGTATTGAGTGTCCTTGCTCTCTCAATTACACAGACATCCTGCCTTGTGAATATATAAGCTCAAAAATGAAGATGGATTCAATAGTTGGGTTCTTAGATTGTGCATATAAGACAGAGCCACACACAACAGCTGTAATCCCTCTTGATTGGCTGAGTTGCAAAGCATTATGGGCATGGCTTTTAGGCAGGGACACAGACCAGGGTAATATGATCTACTTTCATCTTCCCTGTTCCTGTGACTGATCTTTAAAATGGTGGATGAAATTTTGAGCAATTCGCCCTAATGGAATTGCAAAAAGATTTGGATTCTTAGGGAAGCAGCGTTTTTGTGAAATTCAATACTAATATGATTTTTTTTAGAATCAACTCGCTCATCTCTAGTCATAAATGTATTTTTGCATTGACACAGCCAGTGATACTAAATTTATATAATTATGTTTTACTACTTTTGTATAACAAAAACACTTAACCGCTACAGGACCGCCTAACGCAGGGATGCGTCCTGCGGGCGGCCCTGTAGCTCTGATACGACGCATCGGCGCGTCATCTCGCGAGACGCGAGATGACGCGAGGACGCGCCCGCACATGCGCAATGCGCGCCATCGGCGCACTCGCATGTAGTTATACTACAGCCTGCCAGCGCCGATCGTGCGCTGGCAGGCTGTATATGGCAGAAAAAATCGCAGATCAGACGTTGTTCTGTGAACAGCGTCTGATCTGCTTGCTGCCCGCTTCTCTGGTGGTCCCTTTGCTTGGGACCACCAGAGAAAAAATATCAAAGTGCACCAATCACCAGGTGGTTTGGCTTGTTTATTTTCAGCTGTTGCTTCACTAATATACTTCACTAAATAGATCTAAATAATTGAGCTTTGACGGCCAACATACACCCCGGAAGTAATTGTAACCAAATTTTAAGTAATATGTTTCACAATATCATTCTATTATTTTCTCTAGGTAAGCGGGATGTTTTGCAACATTTTAACAGCTCATAAAGTGGTAAAGAATGCAATATGGGGTTCATTGTACACAATTTTAGAAAAAAAATAATTCCTGTTAAGGTTTTATGTTCCCGGAGTCTACTGACAACTGTTTTTGTAACAGTGTACATATAAAAACCTATTGTTAAATCTAGGTCATTTTACAGGTGGTCTGAATTGCAGAATTATGCCGTGCAGCTGTATATGAAGCCAATGTTTTTACTAATGTTACTGTAAATTAATCCCAAATTATTTCCCAGAGATGTTTCAGGCAAAGTATTTCTTTTACTACTGCTAATTTTCAGAAATTCTTGAACTGGTGAGGAGACAAACAGTTCACCAATTCATAATGTTTGCCTATAATATATCCAGCTTTTAATCAGATATTCGTATTTAAACAATGTAGAACCAAGTACCTTAAGACTTTTATTACTTCATTCGATTTTGATGAAAGACAGTTTATAGCAAAAACTACTCCTCTGTTATCAGAGTATAGAAGGATCTCAAAATTCCTTACCCCACATGACTAAAGATACAAGCACTGGGAATGATTCAAGTAGGCCTTTATTTTTTGTAACCCCTTTTTTAAATCATTATTGGGTCCAACCTTCTGCTAACCATTTGCCATAGCAACAGGCCCAATATCCTGTAGAGCAAGTGGCGTCTGAGAGTAAATTCAAAGACCCTGTATTTATAAATCCATGTTGTCATAGTGCCTGTAAGTTAAAAATCTCTAAGAACTCTAGCCATATTTTTAAATCATTTTTATGAGCTATTCTTATATGTGCAAAAGAGAATGTCAGAACCCTTGTTACTTTATATAACCTTTTAGAAAATACTCTACCCATGGGTATTATACAAAAAGTAAAATTAAGTAATCCTAAAACCAAATGGACTTCTCTGAATGTAAATTTTTTTTCTTGCTTAACAAAAGTATATATCAATTTTTTAGTTCTATCCCTCTTTTCTTTTGGTAGATGGAATTCCGTATTTTTCTGCATATGAATACCAAGAAATTCTAAGCAATATACTGTTTTATAGTAAGCTAATGTGGTACCAAATTGATCTGCTATTTCTATAAATATATTCAATATTAACAAACAATCTTCAGTGTCTGCTTTTCCCATGAATAGGAAATTGTCGAGGTGTAAAATATCTTCGTTCTTTTTATGTTCTTAAACTACCTATTGAATAAGTGTGAAGAATGCTTAAAGTAATAGCAGGATAATGAGAATCCCACTGGGAGAGATTTATTAAAATAAAATTTATTTTCAAACTGGAAATCTAAAGAATTGTAACCAAACGGAAATAATCTAAAGGCTCACTTTATGTCTGTTTTAGGTAATAAAGCCATTTGAAAAGAATTTCTCAATAATGACAATGCCTGGTCAAAAGAAGATTTTTTAACTAAAGTTTTTATTTGTTCCATCATTCAAACAGTAACTTTTTGGGTAAGACAAGTGACGCATTAACCTAAATGCATTTTTCCTTTTTTTTTTTAACTAAGGGGAGAAAACCTAAATTTGTGAAATGGGAGACAGGGGAGGGGTGAACGGGCCAGGAACTCTACCTACCTCTTTTTCTTTATTAATTTTTTCTCTGCGTTTTTATGAGTATTTACAGATCTGAGAGTTTTATACCAAATTGCAACCAAGGCCTTTGAATTTAGGTACATGAAATCCATTTTTGAAACTGTCCAGAATTAGACTAGCTTTCTCCTTGTCTAGGTATATTTCTAGCCATGGAACTCTTAATGGTATTTTCACTAGTGTGCTTTTGGAATTATAGTTTTTGGATTGTTTTTTTTTTCATCTGAGCATTAGATACGTTTCTCCACAAAAAAGGACACTTGTGCCTGTATCAGCAATCAGATTGTACCAGCAATCTGAAAGCACCATACTGTAGAGCAGGAGAAGCTTAGAGGATTGATATCTATTTTTGTGGGGACATATTTAGTAAACATTATACATTTTTATGTTTGCTTTGTTTACCTTCTTTGAATATCTGTCAGTACATGGAGGCGGTGTTATCAGTGACTGACAGCTGTCTCCGTATGCACACTTATACACACTATGCTATCAATCACGGATAACACCTCCCTCCTGTACTGATAGGTATTGACAGGAAGTGGAAAAACCTAAGATATAAATGTATAAAATACTGGTTTTACTGAAACTTTCCACATGTATATATCAATCCCTCAGGTAATCCTGCTCTACAGCATACAGCATTTGTAGTCTTCTTCCCGTTGTCTGTATTTGTGAGCTATCCTCTCCCTTCTGTTTCTCGGCTGTGTCATGTGACCAGCAATCAGACTTTCCAAGTAACACGGTATCTTTTGTGTAGACAAGAACTTTTCTATGTATTTCTATGAGAGCCTCAATGTCAGTCTCATAGGAATGAATAGAGAAGTAACTGACTTCCTGTCCTGTGTCAGTTAGAGATCAGAGAGTTGGTCACATAACACAGCTACAAATTAGAAGTTCTAATAGAGTTAGAAGTTAGAGTTCTACTTTAAAGCAAAGAACTCTTGCATGAAACTAATGTTAAGGGAAGCATTGGAATCACTAACATAATCCATAAGTGTTTGTCTCAAAAGCTCAGGGTTAGAGATAGATATGGGTGCGTAGCTCTAACTAACAGCTTTGGTTTGCTCAGACAATTGCTCCTTCTGCTGCATGTTAAAATACACATTGGGCCATTGCATGTGCTATACTATTTCATAGTATAAACCTTCCAAAAATTGTCCCTTATTGGAGGAAGATAGTGTTTAAACACACATAGTGTTATTGGGAAAAAACAGTGGCATGTTGGGACCAAGCATCCAAAAATTATGCCATAATGGGGGCAGATCCCTGCCCCCGTTGAAACACACACATTAATGTCATAATAAACAGTGGCTTATTCTGCACAAATGTCCAACAACTATGCGTTAATGGGAGCAGAATGCCTGTCCGTATTTATACACACACACAATTGTTAATTGGTCTTGGTCTGAAGTTGAACAAGCTTGGAAAAATTCTCTTTTATTTGGGAGCAGCAGCAGTACAGTGTGGATGTGGAAAGGGTTAAATGTGTAGGGTTAATAGTGGCAGCAATAGTAGTGCCAACAGTAGCAGCACAGGATGGAACAGCGAAGGCAGCAAATAGACGTGTGCATAGCTGTGTTGGGGTAATAGTCTGTAGTAGTGGAGGCTGTGCAGCAACTGTTGCAGTGGCGGCAGCAGAATCAACCATACATAATGAAATATGATGGTAGGCAGGCAGACAGCAGCAGTGTGTAATAGGGCCAGCAGTCAAAAGCAACCATCAGCAATGGAAGATCTATTCATGGGCCTCAGCTGGAGGTCTGCAAAAATCCTCTCAGATCCGTGCTTGGTTCATTCTGAGAAAAGTGATGTTTTGTACACAGTCAGAGGACAACTTTGTCTGTGTTACCAAATGCACAATGGCTTATAATTGCTTATTCATTTTCTTCACAAGATTAAACTATTAATTTAAAGTCGCATCAATGTGCTAGTCAACTTTTCACCTTGCCTAGATACAACCGGTCTGGCTATACATGTCCAACACACCTCAGTAAATTCCTGTGATATTCCTGTGTTTGCCCCAGGAGGAATGTCAGGCAGGAAATACTGGTGTGGAAGAGTCGATATGTACGAGTGTATGAGTCCTATGACAACCACATTACTGTATACCAAATATTCCAATCATAAGGTATATAGATGTATATAAACAGGGAAAAATGGCAATAGTAATAAGGGGTTGTTATGATAATATATATATGTACAGTTGTTTTATGGTATTAGGGATATGGATATACATGTGCACAATTACAATACTATGGTTCTGTTTGTGTATCCCAGATATGGAGGAGGACATGTCAGACAACTGTGATGGAAGACACAGGAACTGATCATTATCACCAAACAAACCAGTTCCTTGGTGTAAAATCTCAAGAAACAATTTAGGGGTAGCTAAGGGACAGGTCATAAATGTCAGTAAAGAAATATGGCATGCTCCAACCTGTTTTATTTAGATATATACAAACACAATCCATCAAAAATATACAAGTATCCATGATGTGACCAATCAGAACGGGCCACATTATGGTTGATGGGCAAAATGTGTATAAAAGAGAGTCCAGCAGGCGGGAAAAATAGGGAAGAAGGAGCTAGAATAGGGGAAAGAAGGAGCAACAGGAGGGAAAAGAAGGAGAAGAGAAAAAGGAAGAAGGATCAAGAGCATGAGAAAAAGGAACATCACAGCTGTGTAAGAAAGACCTCTGGACGTAGTATTGTGCACATGTATGTCTATATGTATTGGATATATTCTAGTTAGTTTAGTTTATTTCATGTTGGGGTTATTGTAACTGTCCTGATATGCATGCTTAAACAAAACTTATAAGGAGGCGTAGATTTATTTACTGTGTGATCTATAAAGTTGTTGACTGGAGCTAATTGACTAATAACGTTGACTAATAAAGTTGTTGACTAGAGCTAATTGATGCGGTTATGAATCTTTTAAATCCTAATATAGCTGTAGGTATCCATGTGTGATTGGCATAGGAATACAAACATCTATATAGTAAAAGGGTAACAGTTTTGGCGACCATGAAGGGACCGCAGAGATTGAGTATCCACTTAACAACACCTAATTTTCACAGTAGATAGGCTATTAGGTAAAGGATAGGACTGAAGCCTGCCCCATGCTACCAAAGATCACGGTGCAATAAGTCTATGAATATTGTATATTTGAAAAACCCTTAAGAGGTACCGAACATAAGGGGCAGAATTTACAATATAAAAGGGTAATAAACCTTTTAAATTCCTACACATACAAGCGTATATTAGAAGAACCTTTAAGAGCTAGCCAACTTATTGGGGAGGATATACTGCATTGCAAGCTTAACCCACAGTTGGGAATTTTGATTAAGTGCAAGTGTAAGGAACAGTAATGGCTACAGCCTCAGGACTGGAGAGCTTTGTAGTGGCCTATATCACAAAGCATAAAAGTTTAGACTTTGCTTGTGACATTAAAACAAAAGAAAATGCATAGACTTATGTCCAAGAACTTTTGATGATGATTTATTGAAATCAAAATGAAATAAAGTCAAATAAAAGGGAATGGCAGTCGCAGGTCTCTATGCTGCTGTCACGACCCGGGTTCGGAGTCGTGGCTCTGTTCCACATGCAGTTGCCGGCGGCGAGGTGTTGCCGCAGGTGATTATTTTTGCATGTGGTTTTTCCCCCTGTTTGCACTGTGTTTTGTGTGGCGTTCACGGGGTTAAGGTGTGGCTGCTCTGTATGGTGGGTGTGGCCTCAGGCCTCCTTAAATATCAGTGTGTGGAGCCTGAGGTCAGTGTTGTTTGTCCAGCCATGGTGGGAGCATGGCTGGAGTGTGTCTCTTCCCACCTGTATGTCTGTGTGAGCCACCCTTATTTGTTATATTGTATGCTTATTGTTTTCCTTGTTGTTTCCCTTCCTCAGTGTGTGTCTGTGTTCCCCATCCCCACCTGGTGTAGTTGTATGGTTGGGTATGTGTGGGTTTATACACTGTATGACGCTCCGGAAGGGGCCTGCCCACCCGGAGGGGTGTGGTACCTACCTGACGGTGTGCTGTCTGGCCTGGATCCGTTCCCATGCAGCAGACCTCCGCATGGGATCCATGGAGGGTTAGGATCCGCTTTCACTTCTGCCGTGCGGCAGGTAAGAGTCTGTTGTTTATGCTCACCTGTTGTTCTGCTGCACACTGTCAGGATCCCGGCTGCAGAGGGGCCTCTGGAGACTCCTGCTCATCCGTGTCCCTGGGTGAGCAGGTGGTCTCTGCCCTGTTATATCCAGGGTGAAACAGGGATTAGCAGGGCTACAGGTTCCTGTCGTATGGGCCCTCCTACCTTCGGGGTCGGCCCATACAGTTAGGAGACCAGGGCCAGCGATAGGGACGTGCTAGTCCGCGGTTCCCTTCTCCCTGTTTTTAGCCTTTTTTGGCCCGACAGCCGTGCAAATTGCACGGCGGGGCGTTTTCCCCACGCCTCGGCCGTGACAGCTGCATGCCTGGCAATGAATTCAAAAATACATGAGCTACAACATTCATTGCAAAAATCTATTCAGGAAAATTCTCAATTGATAAAAGATAAAGATTCTTTAGAAAATCAGGTCACATCATTGATAACCTTTAACAAGGTCATTAAATCCTCAGAAGAGGAGATGCAGTTAAAATACAGATCTGTGCAAGCAGAAATTTGTGAATTAAAAGGTGCACTTGTGGAAGTCAGTAGTGATGATATTGTGAGTGCCTTTAAAGTTTCTGCTGAAAGTGCTGCTGCTCTGTCTGTTAGTAATCAGCTAATGGTAGCGGAGAACAAGTGTTTAAAAGTTTAAAACAAGAAGCTTACAAAGAGGCTGAAGGCAGCAGGAAGCCATATTGTTGGGCCAACTGCTTCCTCCAGCACAACTCAGGCTTATCAATCTAAAAAAGAAAGGTGTGAGACACAGAAGGGTCCAAGTAGCTTCTGTCAGAACTCTTGATACAAATGGTGGATTTAAGCCTTCTATTCAGTGTAAGCCGGTAAAATCCTTATCTTGTGGTCAGCTGGGTCATATTGCGAAGTATTGTCGTTTTTCTGTTGGGGTATCACAGGAAAAGGACAATAAGGTTATGTGTAGAGATGAGCGAACATTTAAAAAAAGTCCGTTGTTCGGGGTTCGGGTGGTGGTTAATTGCGCATCCCGTTATGGATTCCACAATAGCGCATATGGAATCCATAAGGGGCGGCTGCCACCAACCCGAACTGTAGAACAGCTGAAGGACCTGGCGTGACGTCACTGTCATGTGATCAGTGCAGGGGGCGTGGCTCAGCACGGGATTTGATCACCTCTGTACTGCTTACCAAATAGAGGACTCTTTCTGTGAAGGTTACATACGACACGGATGGAGCAATACTGTTTTGTCATAAACTGTGGAAGGTACCTGCATGGAGATCATATATGTCCAATACCTAACCCTAACTTCTGTTTCACTCCATATGAGGTCCCAACTATTGGAACAACGATAATTACACCAATATACATGGAGGAGGCCGTAATAGATAGTGAACCTGAGGCTCACCCTGAGGAATATCTTCCCACTGTCAATGTCCTTATAGATCTCCATTA
This sequence comes from Bufotes viridis, assembly GCA_033119425.1. Taxonomy (NCBI): domain Eukaryota; kingdom Metazoa; phylum Chordata; class Amphibia; order Anura; family Bufonidae; genus Bufotes; species Bufotes viridis. The sequence goes on along the minus strand of CM065591.1, from coordinate 358,346,827 downwards.
TCCATAAATTTAGAATGACTCTTGGATAGGAAAGACACTCACCTAATTAACATTAGTAATGAGGTGGAGAAAGCAGATGCGACCCTAAATGAATTATTACACGATGGATTTTGAAATTGTCAATACCAATTTGGGACTATCATTTGGGATAAAAAGATCCTTATTTTATGCATGATTATTCATCTAAAACGCATCTTAAAACAACAGAGAAAAAGATTACAAATATTAATTGAAGAAAGGTATAGGCAATTATTAAGATAAAGTGTGGCCATTTCTTGTATTTCACATGGCCACAAGGAGGCCACTGTTACCAAACTCACAATGGCGTATAATTGCTTATTCATTTTCTTCATAAGAGTAAACTGTTAATATAAAGTCGTATCAATGATGCTAGTCAACTTTTCACCTGGCCTAGATATAACTGGTCTGGCTATGCATGTTCAACATATCTCAGTAAATTCCTGTGACATTACTGTGTTTGCCCCAGGAGGGATGTCAGGCAGGAAATACCGGTGTGGAGAGTTGATATGTATGAGTCCTATGACAACCATATTACTGTATACCAAATATTCTAATCATAGGGATATAAATGTATATAAACAGGGAAACATGGTAATAGTAATAAGGGGTTGTTATGATAATATATATATGTACAGTTGTTTTATGGTATTAGGGATATAGATATACATGTGCACAATTACAATACTATGGTTGTGTTTGTGTATCCCAGATATGGAGGAGGACATGTCAGACAACTGTGATGGAAGACACAGGAACTGATCATTATCACCAACCAAACCAGTTCCTTGGTGTAAAATCTTAACAAACTATTTAGGGGTAGCTAAGGGATAGGTCATACATGTCAGTAAATAATTATGGCACACTCCAACAGTTTTATTTGGATATATACAAACACAATCCATCAGGGAGCAAGGAGCAAGAAAAGGGGAAAGAAGGAGCAAAAGAGTAGGGAAGAAGGAGCAAGTGGATGGGAAAGAAGGAAAAGAGAAAAGGGAAGAAGGATCAAGAGCAGGAGGAGAAGGAACATCACAGCTGTGTAAGAAAGACCGCTGGACGATAGATATGATCATATCCTTTGATTAATATTATTGTGCACATGTATGTCTATATGTATTGGATATGTTCTAGTTAGTTTAGTTGATTTCATGTTGGGGTTATTGTAACTGTCTTGCTATGCATGCTTAAACAAACCTTATAAGGAGGCATAGATTTCTTTATCGTGTGATCTAAGACTTTTGGATGTCATGACTAATAAAGTTGTTGACTGGAGCTAATTGATGCGGTTATGAATCTTAAATATCCTAATATAGCTGTAGGTATCCATGTGTGATTGGCATATAAATACAAACATCTATATAGTAAAAGGGTAACAGTCTGTTAGGGTGTGACAATGGAATATTGAAATATATATACCTGTGATAGGTCTGTTAGCCATCTACACTCTCCAGCCTATCACCACCAAGGAACATCTTCTCTGATCTCAGCGCCAGAAGGCTGATCCAGCCCCTGGAGCACAACATTCCCAGACAAAGCTGCCTCAGTTGCCGTGGTCACAAATTGTCTGAGATCGGCGTTATTGCCAACATAACACACTGGCCTTGCATGGCTGGGTGTTCTCTGCAGTTTTCATCAATTAAAACAGTTATTTACTATAAAAAATACGTGTTTTTCCAATACGTACCATACAGTTTAATGGTACGCTCACCTGTTCACGTTTCCTGATGCAGTTTTGGAAGCCAAAACCAGGAGAGAATTCAAAACAGGAAAAGTCATATCTGTACTTCATACTTTCCCTTCTTTTATGATCCACTCCTGATTTTGGCTCACAAACTGCATCAGAAAACCTGACCGTGTACATTATCCACATCCCGACCGCCTAACCCAGGTATGCGTCCTGCGGGCGGCCGGGATGTTCCTCCTTGACGCGTCATCTCGCGAGAGGCGAGTTTTCCTGTGAACGCGCGCGCGTTCACAGGATCGCGTCGGGAGGAAGTTTAACTACAGCCCGCCAACGCTGATCATGCGCTGGCAGGCTGTAGATGTTAAAAAAACGCCATCTAAATCGCATATCAGATGCTGTTTTGTAAACAGCGTCTGATATGCCTGCTGCCTGCTCCTCTGGTGGTCCCTTTTGCTTGGGACCACCAGAGGACACTGGCAGCTATGTAAGTGCACCAATCACCACCCCCCCATCACTGATTAACCCCTGATCACCCCATGTCACCCCCCTGTCACCCCCCTGTCACTAATCACCCCCCTGTAAGACTCATTCTGCAAAACACGGACACTGGCAATGTGCTTCCGCATTTTGCGGATCCGCACATTGCCAGAACTATATAGAAAATGCCTTTTCTTGTCCGTAATTGCGGACAAGAATAGGACATGCTCTATCTTTTGCGGAGCTGCGGCCTGATGTTTCGGGGCCGAAACCCGGAAGTTCGCGGCTGCAGCTCCGCAAATGCTGATGCGGAGAGCACATAGTGTGCTCTCCGCATCACCACTGGCCCCATTCACACTGAATGGGTCCGCATCTATTCCGTAGAATTGCGGAATAGATCAAGACATTTTGACGGACATGTGAATGGGGCCTTGCTTCGCAAGCACTCATATGTCCTTTCCCTCTTTTTTTTTTTTTGCACATTTTTGGTAGAGATTTTTCATCCACATTGATTGATGCGAATGAAGAAATCTGTGCCGTTCATTTTTTTCAGCCCAGAGGCTGAGCGGAAAAAAATCTCATTACCCGTATGCTCAATATAAGGAGAATAGCAGAAACTCCTAATGCTGGCCATACATGTATGATTGCGGAGACCCTCAAATGCCAGGGCAGTACAAACACCTCACATGTGACCCCATTTTGAAAGAAGACACCCCAAGGTATTCCGTGAGGGGTAGGGTGAGTTCATGTAAAATTTTATTTTTGTCACAAGTTAGGCTACTTTCACCCTGGCGTTTTGGATCCGCTTGTGAGATCCGTTTCAGGGCTCTCACAAGCGGTCCAAAACGGATCAGTTTTGCCCCAATGCATTCTAAATAGATAAGGATCCGTTCAGAATGCATCAGTTTGGCTCAGTTCAGTCTCCATTCTGCTCTGGAGGCGGACACCAAAACGCTGCTTGCAGCGTTTGGTGTCCGTCTGATGGAACTGAGCCAAACGGATCCGTCCTGACATACAATGTAAGTAAATGGGGACGGATCCGTTTCAATGACACAATATGACACAACAGAAAACGGATCCGTCCCCCATTGACTTTCAATGGTGCTCAAGACGGATCTGTTTTGCCTATGTTCATGATAATACAAACGGATCCGTTCTGAACGGATGCATGCGGATGTATTATCAGTGCGGATCCGTCTGTGCAGATACATGACGGATCCGCACAAGACGCCAGTGTGAAAGTAGCCTTAGTGGAATATGAGACTTTGTAAGGAAAAAAAAAAAAAGTTAATTTCCGCTAACTTGTGCCAAAAAAAAATATCTTCTATGAACTCGCCATGCCCCTCACGGAATAACTGCCCTGGCATTTTAGGGGCCCTAAAGCGCGAGAAGAAAAATGTGTAAAAATGCCCTCCTAAAAGGTACTCATTGGAATTTGGGCACACATGTGGTATCGCCGTACTCAGGAGAAGTAGGGCAATTTGTTTTGGGGTGTATTTTTACATATACCCATGCTGGGGGAGAGAAATATCTCTGTAAATTGACAACTTTGTATAATTTTTTTTAAAAAGTTGTCATTTACAGAGATATTTCTTACACACAGTATGGGTATATATAAAAATACACCCCAAAACACATTGTTCTACTTCTCCTGAGGACGACGGTACCACATAAGTGACATTTTTTGCAGCCAAGATGCGCAAAGGGGCCCTAAAACCAATGAGTACCTTTAGGATTTCAAAGGGCATTTTCACGCATTTGGATTCTCATGCTTTAGGGCCCCTAAAATGCCAGGGCAGTATAAATACCTCACAGTGACCCCATTTTAGAAGAAGACACCCCAAGGTATTCCGTGAGGGGTATGGTGAGTTCATGTAAAATTTTATTTTTGTCACAAGTTAGTGGAATATGAGACATTGTAAGAAAAAATAAATAAATAAGTACATTTCCACTAACTTGTGCCAAAAAAAATCTTCTATGAACATCGCCATGCCCCTCACGGAATACCTTGGGGTGTCTTCTTTCTAAAATGGTGTCATTTGGGGGTATTTATACTATTCTGGCATTCTAGTACCTGAAGAAACATGACAGGTGCTCAGAAAGTCAGACAGAGTTGCTTCAAAATGCGGAAATTCACTTTTTGGCACCATAGTTTGTAAACGCTATAACTTTTACCCAAACCAATAAAAATACACTTTTTTTAAATATACATTTTTTTATCAAAGACATGTAGAACAATAAATTTAGAGAAAAATTTATATAGAAACGTAGTTTTTAAAAAAATTTACAACAGAAAGTGAAAAATGTCATTTTTTTGCAAAAATGTCGTTAAATTTGTATTAATGGCAAAAAAGTAAAAATGTCAGCAACAATGAAATACCACCAAATGAAAGCTCTATTAGTGAGAAGAAAAGGAGGTAAAATTCATTTGGGTGGTAAGTTGTATGACCGAGCAATAAACCGTGAAAGTAGTGTAGTGCAGAATTGTAAAAAGTGGTCTGGTCATTTAGACCTCTTTCACACGGGCGTTGCGGGTGCACTCCGTCAAACAGTGCGGGTGCGTTGCGGGAATCGCCGTGATTTTTCCCTGCGAGTGCAAAGCGCTGTCATGCGTTTTGCACGCTGAGAGAAAAATCGGCACTTTTGGTACCCAGACCGAACCTGCACTTCTTCACAGAAGAAATTGTCCCGCTGGTATTATTTCACATTATAACATAGTTATAATGTAAAATAATACCCTTGGCCATCTTCCTAATGTTTAAACCGGTGCAGAATGGGTTAAAAATAATAAACTAATATTAACTTACCTGTTCCATTTGATCGCGAAGCCCGGCATCCTCTCCGTTAACTTGCTAGTAGGAAAGGACCTGTGATGATGTCACATGGTCACATGGACCAATCACATGCTCCATCACCATAGTGATGGAGCAGGTGATTGGGCCATGTGATGCTGTGACATCATCACAGGTCCTTTTCCTACTAGCAAGCTAACGGAGAGGACCCGCAACGCCCGAGTGCACCCGCAACGCCCGTGTGAAAGAGGCCTAAGGGTGTTTAAGCTAGGGGGCTGAAGTGGTTATTATATGTCTCTTAATAGCAGATTATTAGTGGCTTGTCTTTATCCTGATTATTTAGACTTTTACTGTCCATTTAATCCATATATGTTATATATAACCAGGAATATGTTAAATTAGTATTCCTTATTTTATGAAAAAAGGTAAAAACCTTAGTCCATTTTGCTTGCATCACCTCGCTGCGGGTTCGTTTCAGTGTGCCAGCTTCTTCATGCATTCACCTATTCAGTCAGTAGGTATCTCTTTCTCAGGGCAAGTTTATTCAAGACAGGGAGCAGTAGCACCCCGCTATGCTACATTTCAAGGGACCTCCCTCTTGACGTTGGAGAAAGAGTGAGATCCCTCTCACACTTGGGGAGAGAGCACCATAATCGGCATGAGGAGACTTACAGGCCATACATGCTCCTCTAGAATGCTAGGAAGAAAGGGATGCAAATGAGCTCCTAACAAGCTCTGCCTCTATTGCCACCAGATGTAAGGCAGCTATCAGATAAGTCAATTTATGACCCTTTAAATAGGCTTTAAGACATGACTCAGATATTAACATTGATAGGATAGCTGCCTTATATTTGGTGGCATCAGAGGCAGAGCTTGTTAAGAGCTCATTTGCATCCCTCTATTCTCAATCAGAAAATTGTAAAGCGATATACGTTCAGTAGTAAATACTATGATCACAGCCTGATAGAAAGTTCAAAATAAAAAATAAAAAATAAAGTTTTATTTAGATCAATGATTAAAAAGGGTTCATCTATCAAAATAGATGAAAAAAAACAGGCACACAGGAGACCCATTGTAGAGAGGGACTTACAAAAATGCCGTCTACACATGGGATAACCTGACAATCAGCCCACCAGGGGTGTCGCCAGGAATTCATTGTACGTAATTTAGAAATCCATTGCTCTTCTTTACGGAGTAACAACACGTCAATATCACCTCTGCGAATGGATCTTTTGATGTGTTCTATACCTTGGACTTTGAGTACATCTGTCCTCCCATCTTGATGATCACATACATGACATGCTACAGGACGTGCTACAGGACGTGCATCCCTCTCCTCCCAGAATTCCAGAGGAGCATGAATGGCCTATAAGTCTTCTCATGCCAATTAAGGCGCTCTCTCCTTAAGAAGAGATATTACCCCCAAATCCTGATTTAGGCCTCTAACCCAGTTAATTTTGTTAACTGCCTGAATAAAGTATGTTAAAAACATATTCATTTTATATATTATAAAAAGGTTGGTTCTCCACCAGATCTGAAAATCAGGCTAATGGTGTGAGCTGGAGCACAGAGAATTATATGTACACTCCTACATTAACACCATCAAAAGACGTCTCCCTTATATGTTGCAGGAGTTATCTATACTAATAAAATACCTATGTGCGTGGTGTCCGTGCGTGTGTGCCGATTTGTCAAGTGCGCATGCACGGCGCACAGACCAATCAGCACACTCTCCATGGACACTACATGGGCGGCATTGTTTTGTAATGGCAGCGGGGCCCGTTGCAGTCACTGTATTGCATCGGGCCCCTCTCAGAGTAGTAATACTATGAATAACTGTAATAATAATAACGATCTTCACTCCTTCACTTACTAAACGGTGAGGCAGGAGGTCAGACGGGTAGTCACTGGCAGCGTAACTCACTAAGTGATGCCCCTGCTCCGCCTACTTCATGAATGAAGCAGGCGGTGCAGACGCATGAGGTAGTGAGTTATGCTGCCAGTGCGTGCCTGCCTGCCTGCCTCGCCTCCTGCCTAACCGTTTAGTAAGTGAAGGAGTGAAGATCGTTATTATTATTACAGTTATTCATAGTATTACTATCTGAGCGGGCCCGGTGCAATACAGTGACTGCACCGGGTCCCGCTGCCATTACATTCACACTAAACAGCGACACTCTTATGGGGGGATCTGTGAATGACACATAGCATAAGATGCTATGTGTCATCCACAGATACCCCCATAACAGTGTCAGCCACGTACCCCCATACGTGTCAGCCCCAGACCACCCCCATAACAGTGTCAGCCACAGATACCCCCATAACAGTGTAAGCCACAGACCACCCCCATAACAGTGTCAGCCACAGACCCCCATAAGTGTCAGCCACAGACCCCCATAACAGTGTCAGCCACAGATCCCCCATAACAGTGTCAGCCACAGATGACCCCATAACAGTGTCAGACACAGACTTCCATAAGTGTCAGCCACAGACCACCCCCATAACAGTGTCAGCCACAGATACCCCCATAACAGTGTCAGCCACAGACCACCCCCATAACAGTGTCAGCCACAGATCCCCCATAACAGTGACATCCACGGTGCTCCCATAACTGTCAGCCAAAGACCCCCATAACAGTGTCAGCCACAGACCCTCCATAAGTGTCAGCCACATATCCCCCATAACAGTGTCAGCCACAGACCTCCATAACAATGTGCTATCCACAGATCCCCCATAACAGTGTCATCCACAGATCCCCATAACAGTGTCATCCACAGATCCCCCATAACAGTGTCATCCACAGATACCCCATAACAGTATCATCCACAGATCCCCCATAACAGTGTCATCCACAGATCACCCATAACAGTGTCATCCACAGATCCCCCATAACAGTGTCAGCCATAAACCCCCATTACAGTGTGCCACCACAGATCCCTCATAACAGTGCCATCCACAGATCCCCCATAACAGTGCCATCCACAGATCCACCCCATAACAGTGCCGGCACTAATGTTCTAGCGCCCATTATTGTAACGGGCATAATGTCTAGTGTTAAATAATACAGTCCTACACCAGTAGCTTTGTATGGTCTATCCCTTAATAGTTGCTACTCAATCAGATGTAGTAAATGATACAACCCCTGGTGATTTCTATCTGGACTGCTCCTCAATTAAAACGACGGCTCTATATATATCTCAGTCTGTGGGACTGGACACACATAGATGTACTGTGTTGCTCAATTAATGTACTGTATTGTAATGCTCGACGCGTTTCCCTGCCAATATTGATTGGTATTTCCTCAGGAGCATAGAGCACCTAATCACTCACAGTAAAGTACAAGTATAGCTCTACAACATCCTGACGTTGGGTGGGTGTGCAGCAATAGCATCAGCCTAACCTATTCAATTTCTATAAGCTGGCTAGAGACAAACAGTAATAGAAACACGCTGCACACCTCTGATGGCATCTGTGCAGCACATAAGAGCCTCCGGCACTATGATGGCCTTAGTACGCGCTGTTTAAATGGAGAACTCTCCTCCTCCTGAATGGCCAAGCCTCCAGACAGGAACCAATGAGGCGCGATCATAGAGATCACCCCGTCTCCTCCTGTCACTCATACTACGTTGAGGTATCGGGGATGGTAATATTATCATGATCACCGCTTATGTGGGTTCCCGTACATTTAAGGGGACATGTGGTCTATTCAATGTCATGTATTTCCCACAGCTGCATATAGATACTTCACCTAAAAACGTAGAAGGTGGAGCTGAATATATCATCTATGAACCTCAGAGATCCATATTTCCATCTCCTCAGTGAACACCGTCTCCCTTTCCCACCAGCCCAAGTAAAGGTTGGCGAAGGTCGGGGCACAGGGAATGCCCATCGCCACCCCCCTCAGCTGGTGGTAAATGGAGCGGTCAAACAGGAAAACATTCCGATGTAGAATATAGTTCAGGAGTGTCAATATCAGTTTGTTGTGTTTCCTAAGGTGAGACCCCTTACTATCAGGAATACCTGTACAGCCTCACATCCCTGTTGGTGTGGGATGGAGCTGTACAGGGCCTTGACATCTAAACTAGCAAGGAGGATGTCATTTTCACATTGGATGTCGTTTAATATTCTCAAAACATCCATTGAATCCCTTACATAGGAGTGCAGGCTGGTGACATAGGACCTCAAAATCTTATCCACATAGACACTAATCCCTTCAGTGAGACCGTTAAATCCCCAACACTATCGGTCTCCCTTTCAAGGGAGTAGTACCCTTGTGTATTTTCGGTAAACGATAAAAGGCCGGCAGTGTCAGGTATGTAGGTAACAAATAGGCAAATTCAATCTCACTGATAAGGTTGCATCTCTTGGCCACACTAAGGATTTCATTAAGATCCCTTCTGAATGATTAAAGGGGGCTATGGTCCAACCTGGCATTACAGGTCCTGTCATCGAGGATTCTTTTACACATACCCACATAGTTTGCTACATCCATAATCATGATGTTGCCACCCTTATCAGAGGGCTTGATTACAACAGTTGAATCCCTCTGTAAAGAGTCCAGAGCTATCTGTTCCTGCTCTGTCATATTACGTTGCTATGGATTATGAACGTGGAGTGATCTAATCTTGTCTGTAACTACAATTAGGAATACATCAAGAGGAGAGTTAACCCAGTTAGGCCAGTACTCTCTGCTCTCATTTGCATCACTTTCTTTACAGACATATTTTAGAATAAGACTTCAAGTGCCTGAAGAGATAACAGGAACAATTATGTCTGCCACTGCTAGGTTCTAAGGCAGCTTCACAGGCAATACTCATTACAAAAATTATATTAACGTGTTTGGACCAAAATATTTCTTGTGCCATAAAGAAAGAAAGTAATATTTATGAGTCCATTTGTTGCATAAAGAGTTATTTATATGTATTATACATATAAGGGCAAATATACCAAGACTGGCGTTATAAATGCTGTTCTTATTTAAAGGCTGTAGGGGCAGAATGTGCCAAATTAATTTAGACACATAAGCCTCTTAATTAGAGATGAGCTACTAGAAGTTGACAAAGTGGAATTCAATCCGAATTTCAGGAAAAATTCAATTCCCACAATCCCGAATCCGAATTTCCTCACGCTCGTGGTAACGAATCGCATTTTTTCTAAAATGGCTGCTGCACGTGTTAGGACATGGAGCAAGGAATTCTGGGATCGAGGGATCACCCCTATGCCATGCATGCAGCCAATCAGCAGCCAGCCAGCTCTGTGATGTCACAGCCCTATAAATAACCTCAGCCATCTTGGACCATTTTCCAGTTTACTTAGTGCTGGGAGAGACGTCAGCAGGCCCTAGGAACAGTGGTAGAAATGACTTTTATTTTGCTGTATAGAAGTTCAGGGAAAGGATAGGGAGGAATCATTCCACAGTATTTAAGCAGAATAGGGTTCAGTAGTGTGGATCCAAATTTCCATTATACAGCTCTGTAATTCCAGCAAACAGTTCTTGTTATTGGGGTGCAAGTGCTGTTTGATACTGCCAAAAAAAAGGGTTTATTACAAAGTGCAGTATATGTTCTAAAGCCTTTTGTGGCATGTATAAGTGGAAAAAAATAAGAGCCTATTTGCCGTTCAGCAGTGCAGTTATATGTTCTAAAGCCTTTTTTGGCGTGTATTAGTGGCAAAAAAAAAATATTATTTGCCGTTCAGCGTCGCAGTTATATGTTCTAAAGCCTTTTTTGGCGTGTATTAGTGCCACAAAAAAAAGTATTTGCGGTTGTGTGGTGAACTGAGAAAATTACAGCCCTTTTTGGCGTGTAATAGTGGCAAAAAATATATATTATTTGCTGTTCAGTGGTGCAGTTATATGTTCTAAAGCCTTTTGTGGCGTGTATTAGTAGTAAGAAATAAGGGCCTATTTGCCGTTCAGCAGTGCAGTTATATCTTCTAAAGCCCTTTTTGGCGTGTATTAGTGGAAAAAAAGGGCTTATTAGCCGTTGTGTGGTAAAGTGAGAAAATTACAGACTTTTTTGGGGTGTTTTAATTTCCTTTCTATTTATTTATTTGATCTAACAGTATGTCAGACAGAGAAAGGCCAGGCCCTGCACAGGGGAGTGGCAGAGGCCTAAATGTTTCTGGCGCAGGCACAGGTCGCAGCAGAGTAAGGGGGCATGGCAGCAGGAGTCACAGCGAGAGGCCTTAGCTCCCGGTATCATCTAGCGGTCCTGTCATGCGGTTCTTGAATGGTCATTCACTTCGACCCAAGTAACATCAGACACCCCCAGCCAAGAGTTGGTGGGTTCGTCAGGCACAACCCTAAGTTGGCATGGCCCGGGAGCAGGCCCTGTGCCCTCACCGGTCCTCAACCTGCCTCTGTCCTTTTCTGTTCCCTCAGCCAGAGAAGTATTATATGCTGTGGGCTCCACTATACAGCGAGGACAAGCTACTAGAAGACAGTCAGCAGCTACTGGCCAGTCAAGATGTGGAGGAGACATCCGCCTCTTCCTTCGATAGGCGGGCTAGTAGTGATGAGGAGAGTGGCGTGGGAGCTGGTGTTGCGAGCGGTCAGGCTCCTGACCCAGAGACCATTGAGGAGGACATTAGTGACATGCAGACAGTACTCGATGATGATGATCACACTTGGGAGCCGGGTGAATTAGGGGCTTCATAATCATTAGGAGAGGAGAGTGGCAGCTTGCCCGTGAGGCAGCAGCGGAGCCAGCAAGTCACTAGCATGGCCAGAAGTTAGCAGGGTGGCAGCAGTTGGAGGTCGGGAGCCAAACGTGCCCGGGGTAGACCACCTGCTTTGCAGGAGCCTACCTACCCAGAGAGTAGTGGTGAGGGGTGCACTAAAGCAGTGGCGGTAGCAGTCAGTCAGTGCGGAGTGTTGGGGGTAAAATTACCTACTCGGTGGTGTGGCAGTTTTTTGTTAAGCCACCGGAGGAGGTGAACATGGCCATTTGTAGAATCTGTGGGCAGAAGGTGAAGCGTGGCCAGGGTGCCAATGTTGGCATCACGGGCTGCCCTGTGTCAATATATGCAGTGTCACCATAAAGTCTGGGAGAACCGTGGCTCCGATGTGGTGGTCCTGCCTGCCGCGGCAACATCTGCACGCACCCGATTTCAGGCAGTCAAGGCTCCACCACCTCAGCCGAAGGGAGCTGTCTGTCCTTCTCATCATCTGCTGGTCCTGATGCTCCTGCTCCTCCTCCTACTCCTCATCAGTCATTCCGTCAGCAATCGATCACCGAAGCGATTGCCCAGAGACAACAATATTCCTTGACTCATCCAATGGCGCAGAAGCTGAATGTGCTGCTGGGCAAGTTGCTGGTGCTGCAGCACCTCCCTTTCCAAGTGGTGGACTCTGCACCTTTTAGAGAACTGATGGCTTGTGCCAAGCTGTAATTTATTTGCCAAAAAGGCAGTACCAGCCCTGCCGACGTATGTAGAACAGAAGTTGGGACAGTCCTTGAGCCTGTCGGTGTCTGCCAAAGTGCACGGCAGTGCCTACGTGTGGAGCTGTAACTACGGTCAGGGACAATACATGTCCTTTACGGCCCACTGGGTGAATGTGGTTCCTGCACAGCCACACCAGCAACTTGTCCAGGTGACGGCGCTTCCGCCTCCACGTTCTCACGACGGTGGTCCGGCGACAATGTCCACCTCTGCCTCCTCATCCTCCACTGTATCCTCATCCTCCACTGCAGGGACAATTCACAGTGCCCCTCCAGCATACCACATGTGCAGGGTACGGCGGTGTCACGTTGTTCTGCACCTCGTTTGCCTGGGCAAACCGAGTCACACGGCGGAGGAACTGATCCTTGTCTTTCATCAAGAAATTGAATAAAAACTCAAAATCGGAACCATGGTGACCGACAACTGGAAGAACATGGTGTCGGCGCTGCGTCAAGGGGGGCTAAGCCATGCGTCCTGCATGGCACACATGTTTAATCTGGTTGTCAAGCGGTTCCTGATGTCTTCCACACATCTGCAAGATATCCTAAAAAATGGCCAGAAAACTTTGCATGTACTTCAGCCACTCGTACACTTCAAATCACACCCTTCTTGAGCTGCAGTGGCAGAACGGCATCCCCCAACATAGGCTGATATGCGACGTTTCGACGCGTTGGAATTCCACCCTCCATATGTTGGACTGACTATATGAACAGAGAAAGGCCATAAATGATTTCTTGATGATCCAAGCGGACAGGAGTTTTTTTCCGTGTGTAACTTTGATGTCAGCCAATGGCAGCTCATGCGTGACACCTGCCGTTTGCTTAGGCCCTTTGAGGAGGCCACGTTATTTGTCGCCAGGACTATGGGATGAACAACAGATGCTAGTAAATCTGGTTGGTCAGGTGACTAGAGACATGGCGCCTAGATCTCATGGTTACATGAGCCCTGTTGGGGCTGAACTGGAGGAGGAGGAGGAGGAGATTGGAGCACAAGCAATGTGTAGCGAAATGGGTGGTTTTTCTACACAGGTGACAGGAGAGAAGGAGCAGGAGCAGCCAGAGGAGCTACAGGGCAATGAGGAAGATGAGGCAGAGGACCCTGACACACCATGGCAGTATGCAGTGGAGATGGAAGCAGGGAGTCCCTCCGAGTCAATTGCACAAATGGCCCAATGCATGCTCACTTGCTTGCGTAGTGACAGCTGAATTGTCACCGTTCGGCAGAGGGATGACTTTTGGCTCTTCACCTTGTTGGACCCTCGCTACTGGTCTTAAATGGGGGCCTTTTTACACCTGCTGGGAGGAAGGACAAACTGAACTACTATAGAGACATCAAATGTAGTCAGTTGGTCACTGCCTGTCTGCGCCATCGTCCATCCTCTTGCCTTTCTGACAGGAAGGGGGGCCTCTGCGCTCACGTTCCTCTGCCATGTCTGCTGTGGCAGGGTGGGGGGTAGGAGCAGTTCCAGCTCAATCAGCAGCAGCCTGAGTCTAGAATCGCTGATGACCAGCCTTTTTCACCCACCTAGCGAAGAAACTACTCACTAGCAGCAGCAGCAGCTAGACCTGGAGCAAGACCTGAACCAGCAGGTGGTGGAATACTTGGACAACACTCTGCCACCCCTCATTGAAAATTCGCTGGCCAAATTGGATTTGTGACAGCAATTGGCAGAGTTTGCCCTAGAAAAGCTGTCCTGCCCGGCCAGTAGTGTGGCATCAGAGCGTGTTTTTAGTGCGGCGGGGGCCATAGTTACTCCCAAAAGAACTTGCCTGTCCACCCAAAATGTGGAGACACTGATCTTTGTCAAGATAAATCAGGCGTGGATCAGCCAGCATTTCCACCCACCAATGCCTGATGCATCAGGCTATATCATCCAAGGTGCCACACCAACACTTTGACAAAATAGACCGGTTTCTTCTGGCTACCTGCCTCAGCTTCTATTCTGATGCTGCCACCCGCCTGATGCCACACATCTGATGCTAAGTGCTCATTCTTTCACCCACCATCTTTAGCTAGTACTGGTATTGCCACCCACCTCCCCACTCTGTTACCGGGTCATGTTTTGGTCTCCTGATGCTGCTGCCACCTCCACACTATGTTACCTTGCCACTCTGTGGTCTACTGATGCTCCTGCCACTGCCACACTGTCATTGTGCCACCCTGTGGCCTCCTCCTGGTACTGCTGCTACCTCCAGACTCTGTCATTGGGCCACTTTTTGGTTTCCTCATGCTGCTTCCACCTCACCACTATGTCATAGGGCCACTCAATGGACTTCTCATGCTGTTCCCACCCTCCCCACTTCATGACTGGACCACTATTTTGCCTTTCGGCCTTTCTGAAATCAATAGTTATTTGACCCTTCTTCTGATCTGTCAGAAGGAAGGAAATATGAGACGCAGAATGGATCCTGTGTATGTAACAGCTGTAAGGCCTGCGTGACATGGTACCTATTTTGCATCAGAATTGGCTTTTGATTTGGTAGCCAAAAGCAGGAGTGGGTTTAAACACAGAAGACATGCAAATATTCCATTCACATGTCATCTCTGTTTTGGATCCACTCCTTTTTTGGACTTTAGCAATACTGATGGATTACTGACCAAGTGCTGACCGAGTGGAGGTGGATGATCCACAGACAGGATCCGTTTTTGGGGGTTATTGTTCTGACGGATCAGAGGAAGGGCAAATTATCAGTAACGTCAACACAAACTTACTGCTGACACCCTCTCCACTCTGTTGGGGGCTCTACTTGTATAAGCGTTTAATAGAACAAGTTTTGTAGACATCTATGTGGAATCAGCTGCCGGCAGTGTAAAAGGAGTGCGCTAACATTGACCTGAGTTCACATTTGAGTTATTTGGTCAGTTTTGGCCCCGTAACTGCCCAAATAAGTGAAGTGTGCAGTGATTCTAAGAGCTATGCCTGTCATCTGCATGTCATTCTGACTCACAGTATTGTTTTACTACCACAGCAGACTCTGTATGCTTCCTATGCGTGTTACTGCAAGGCACAGTGTTCTACACCACTATAAAGGCTCTCTGCAGCCAGAAAATAGCCAAATCGGCCCAATCGAATTTTTGAGAAATTCGCTCTCTGCTCTTAATTTGATGCATCTCCAGGCAGTCCATGAACCAGAAATTCAAAAATACAGTATGCCAGCTATGAGCTGGGGTAGATTTAAGCTATCATTAGTAAATCTGGGCCATTGTTTGTATTCTCATGCAAACAACATGAATATTTTATACTTGATTTGTTTTTCCTACACCAGCTTGCCATTCTTATAATACCAACAACAACCCCTAATTAAATAGCCACTAACCTTTTAACAAACTTTGTGTAAAATCATTAGTACGGGCAAGATAAAAAAAAACAACTTTGTAATACACTGTATGTTATCAGAGAAAAATGCCTCCCCCCCCCCCTTCCTAAACTAGCATTCTTTACTGAAGAGTTTGGTAATGAACTATTCATTCTCAATGACTTCCCTCTCATTCAACTGCATTCACATGAAGCAATTGTCCTCTCTGTATGGGGATGAACAATCAGTACTGTGATCCTTCATCGCCATTCAGATTCATTGTTTTGTTGGCAGAGCATCCATGTTTAAATGTGCTGCTGACTAATAATGCTTTTTTGTGCTGCATGAAAGATACAATCACAAAAGAGTGTTTGCTTTTTATTAAGTGCTTGGGACAAATTTCCCAGGGCAATTATCGGGAATGAGCATTCATAGGAACGTTTATTCTGATAGTTGCCCGAATCCTTCGCCCTTAAGAAAGGGTCTTGAGTCCATCTAGATCAGGATTCAGCAACTTCTAGTACTCCAGCTGTTTTGAAACTATACATTCAAACATGCACATTTTGCTCAGCTGTTGTAGAAACATTCATATTAGTAAATGAAGCATGCTGGGAGATTTAGTTTCACAACAGCTCGGGTGTCCGGGGTTGCTAAGACCTAGTATAGAGACACAAGGCAGACTGTCACTTCATGCCACTGAAGAATCAGATTACATGCTGCCCAAAGAGGTCTAAGGAGAGACGAGAGGGAGGAGAAGTGAACTGTGGTGATAGGGGCAGAGCTTATTTTTAGAGAGTGACACACACATGATGCATTTATAAGTCAATGCAGGGAAGAATGCTGGTAGAAGAAGAAAGGCATTTTCTCTGATAGGATATACTTTAAAGTTTCTTTGATTCCCTTAAACAATTGTTTTATGTAAAGTTTGTTGAAAGTTAAGTTACGCTTTAAACCCTTCCTGACCTTCACCCTATATATATATGGTGGAAGTTACATCTTTAAGATGGCGCCTGCTAGTGTTGACCGAAGAGAAGCATTCGAAGCGGAATTTGGTCCAAAGTTTAGGAAAACTTCGATTTGCGCTTTGTAGTAACGAATCAGTTTTTCCTAAAATAGAAGCTACACATGTTACAAAGTGAAAGTAAGAAGCCTGGGAATGCAAGATCACCCATAATGCTGTGCAGCCATCCAGTCAGCAGATAGCCATCCCCTGTGATGTCACAGCTCTATAAAACCCTTATCCTCTGTGGTCTCTGCCATTGTCCAGTGAGCTGAGCATAGGGAGAGATGTGGCAATCGCTCATGCGTTAGGGACAGTGTTGTTGAAAGCAATTAATAGAAGAATATTGAAAAGGGAGAGTGCAGCGAGACTTATGCTGCATCAGTTTTATTTATTTATTCCTACATTTAGTTATTCCTACATCATCCATGAACTAAGAAATGTAATTCAATTCCAATAAGATGGAAGCCTTCATTTTTTCACTTTTTGGTGTTTTCACTTTGTTTTATTTATTTATTTTTACCTGTTAGGTTTAGGGCAAAATCCATGAACACCCATGCCCCCACACACACGCACACTAAATAAAATTTTCCATGCACACACACACTCCCTATGGCCCGCCGGATGTTCTCAGCCGAGGAAGCATACGCCCAGCTTGCCTCCGACTCCGAGAGCCCCAGTGAGAACAAGGATGACCGCACTTTCCTCTTGTCATCCACGTCCTCCTCATCATCTAGCGATGATGATGAGCCTCAAGGCGGTGGAGACGCCGCCAGGCGGCGCAAGGAGACCGCCATGCCAGAGACCGCCAGGAGAGCCATGGGGCTCGTACTAGTTTTCCGGCCCACCAGATAAGTCCACCTGAGCCCCTACCGGTGAACTTGTTTGGTGTACCCCAGAGAATTTTAAGCCTGTGATTCCTGATTTTATTGGCCAACCAAGAATCCCACAGTGGGCTTCTCTGAATATGACTATTTTAGTCTTTTTTTCAGTGACCACTTTGTGAATCTGATGGTGGAGCAAACTTGTACGTCCAACAGTTCATTGCTCAACACCCGTGCTCCTTTTTGGCTAGGGCCGGTGGCTGGCCATTCACAAATACCTGCATTATGCAAATAATGCAGCATGCAGCATGAAGCTATACAAACTTTGTGAGAGTACCTCAGGGTACACATACAAGTTTCGTGTGTACGAGGGGTGAGATTCCCATATTCAACCCCCAGAATGTCCCTGTCACAACCGCTATCCCAGCAGCGGTCGTGTCGCACCAGACGGAGGGGAAGGGGGACCCTTATCTACAGATGGGAAATAGAACGGCCACCCCTTACAAACACTAAGCTGGCACCTGTCTGCCCTGATACCCTAGACGGGGTGTGAACCCGTGCGGCGAGCAGGATGCCTAAACCCTGAGTCACCCTTAGAAGACTAGACTGGGGAAAGGCAGATGGGAGCACTAGTCACCATCACTCATGTCTAGGAGAACAACAGGGAAGACAGGGGAAGACAGCAACAAACAAACAATCTCCAGCAGAGATAGACTTATCCAGTCACGAGCAGAGAAGATGATCCCAATAACGACAGTCCACGCCAGACAAGAGCTCCACAGCAATACCGTCAAACGATCTCCTTCAAAGGTCAGAATAGCACTGGAAGTAAGGACTATATCTGGCAATGACTGCAAGTGAAACTGAAACTAATATAGTAGCTGGGAGTGGCAGACAGCACTCACCTGAGAAGAATGCCTACAAACTCCCAGTCAGGACAAAAAGGTTCACAAGGCAAAACCCGGGTGACATACCCTGAACCACGGAGCAAACTCACAAGCTATCACGAGTAGCAAGTCGCTGCGACCTTCTCTTCCCAGACCTATCTGGATCAGTCACAGTCGTGACAGTACCCCCCTTTCTACGAGGGGCCACCGGACCCTCAAGACCAGGCCTCTCCGGGTGGGACCTATGAAAAGCCCGAATGAGTCTGTCCGCCTTTATCTCTGATGCTGGCACCCACATTCTCTCTTCGGAACCATAACCTTTCCAGTGCACCAGGTACTGAAGAGAGCGGCGAACATATCGTGAATCAACAATCTTTTCTACCTGAAACTCAAGACTGCCATCAACAACCGCCGGTGGAGGCGGTAGTGGCAATGGTTCAGGAGGTTCTACATATCTCTTAAGCAAAGATTTGTGGAAGACATTATGGATCCTTAGAGTCGGAGGTAGCTCCAGACGAAAAGCCACCGGGTTAATGATCTTAAGTACCATATAAGGACCAATAAATCTCGGACCTAATTTCCATGAGGGAACCTTCAACTTGATATTTCTGGTAGACAACCACACCAAGTCATTCACCCCAAGGTCCGGACCTTCAGAGCGCTTCTTATCAGCCACACGTTTGTATCTACCACCAATTCTCTTCAAACTTTCTTGCACACTCTGCCACACTGATGAAAGTGAAGACGCAAATCGTTCCTCCTCGGGAATCCCAGACGGCCCCCTCACTAAACGTACAAAACTGAGGATGGAAACCATACGCACCAAAAAATGGTGACTTATCGGTGGATTCTTGACGACGATTATTAATGGCAAACTCGGCTAACGGTAAATAAGATGACCATTCCTCCTGATTTTCGGAAACAAAGCATCTCAAATATGTCTCTAGGTTTTGATTGGTACGTTCAGTCTGACCGTTGGACTGTGGATGGAAAGATGAAGAAAACGACAGATAAACCCCTAAACGAGAACAAAAAGCTTTCCAAAATTTAGAAACAAATTGGGTACCACGATCCGAAACAATATCGGAAGGGACCCCGTGAAGCTTCACGATGTGGTCAATAAAAACCTGAGCCAGTGTGTTAGCATTAGGCAATGCGGTCAGAGCAATAAAGTGCACCATTTTACTGAATCTGTCAACAACAACAAGAATAACAGTCTTCCCGCTGATACTGGTAGATCAGTAATGAAATCCATTGATAGGTGCGCCCAAGGCCTGTTGGGGATGGCCAGAGGTAAAAGACGCCCTGCCGGACGAGTATGATCCACCTTAGAACGAGCACAGGTAGGACATGCAGACACAAAATTCAACACCTCCTGGCGCCACTTAGGCCACCAGAACCGACGAGACACTAATTCAGAGGTTGCCTTACTACCTGGGTGTCCTGCCAGTGCGGAGTTATGGTGTTCTTTTAGTATCTCCAGGCGTAAATTTTCTGGCACAAACAGTTTATCCGAGAGGCAGGAGGCCGGGCGTCCCCCTGAGCTTCCAACACCCTCCCTCTAAACCTGAGTGTAATGCAGAGACCACCACCCCCTTTGCAAAATAGGCTCTGGAACATCATCATCACCCCCTCCAGGAAAACTTCGAGACAATGCATCCGCCTTAGTATTTTTGCCCCGGGCAATAGGTTATTACAAAATTAAACCTAGTAAAAATAACGACCACTGAGCCTGTCTAGGGGTGAGACGTTTAGCAGACTCCAGATATACTAAGTTTTTGTGATCAGTAATCACTGTGACGGGATGAACCGCTCCCTCCAAAAAATGACGCCACTCCTCTAAGGCCAACTTAATAGGTGGTGCGCCCACCGCCACCCGCAGTCACTGATTTTAGCAGAGATTTTTTCATCCACGATGATCGATGCGAATGAAAAATCTGTACGTTCATTTTTATTTTTTCAGCCCAGAGGCTGAACGGAAAAAAATCTCATTACCCGTATGCTCAATATAAGGAGAATCGCAGAAACTCCTAATGCTGGCCATACGTGTAATGATTGTGAGACCTAAATGCCAGGGCAGTGCAAACACCTCACATGTGACCCCATTTTAGAAAGAAGACACCCAAGGTATTCCGTGAGGGTATGGTGAGTTCATGTAAAATTTTATTTTTGTCACAAGTTAGTGGATATGAGACTGTAAAAAAAAATAAAAAAAAATAATATCATACTTGTGCCACTGTAACTTGTGCCACAAATTCCATTTTTTTCCCTGTGAACTCGCCATGCCCTCACACAGAATCAACTTGTGAGAGTGTCTTCTTTCCAAAATCCTAAGGTATTCATGGGTTAATTTGGGCCCCTTTGCACATCTTGGCTGCAAAAAGTGGCACACATGTGGTATCGCCTGTACTCAGGAGAAGTAGGGCAATGAGTTTTGGGGTGTATTTTTATATATACCCATACTTGGTGTGAGAAATATCGCTGTAAGCGACAAACTTTTGAATTTTTTACAGAGTTGTCAATTACAGAGATATTTCTCTCTCGCCAACATGGGTATATGTAAAATACACCCTAAAACACATTGCTCTACTCTCCTGAGTACTGGCGATACCACATGAGTGCATTTTTGCAGGTCAAGATGCAAAGGGCAATTACCAACGTAGTACCTTTAGGTTTTGCATGGTTGCTCACAATTTAGCCTAACCCAAAATGCCAGGACAGTACAAACACCCTAGAATGATCTTCATTTTTGGAAAGAAGACACCCCAAGGTACTGCTGAGGGGCATAGTGAGTCCATGAAAATTAAACTTTTGTCAAAAGTTAGCGGAAAGGGAGACTTTGTGAGAAAAACAATAAAAAATCAATTTCCGCTAACTTGTGCCAAAAATCTTCTATGAACTCGCCATGCCCTCACGGAATACCTTGGGGTGTCTTCTTCCAAAATGGGGTCACATGTGGGGTATTTATACTGCCCTGGCATTTTAGGGGCCCTAAAGCGTGAGGAAGAAAAATGCGTAAAAATGCCCTCCTAAAAAGGTACTCATTGGAATTTGGGCCCCTTTGCGCATCTTGGCTGCAAAAAGTGTCACACATGTGGTATCGCCGTACTCAGGAGAAGTAGGGCAATGTGTTTTGGGGTGTATTTTTACATATACCCATGCTGGGTGAAGAAATATCTCTGTAAATTGACAACTTTGTATAAATTTTTTTAAAAAGTTGTCATTTACAGAGATATTTCTCAAACGCAAATGTGAAGTCGCTCTGGTAGACAGCGGTGCGGGTGCAGTTTAGAGGCAAAACAAGGAGTCAGATTGTGCAACAAACAGTGTTTTATTCACACTTGCACACAAAATGAAAAACAGTCTCTTGGTGACAGTTCACACACAACGGAAATAACGTAGCCAAACAAAAACAGTCCAACACAGGTTCAGTCACCTGGGAGGTGTAGGTGCAGGTTCGCACCACGCTGTCGGCCCAGCCGCAGGAGAATCCAGCTTCAGGTAGCCAGGAACAAAATACCTCCTTGCTGAGCTCTTTCCTCCTGGACAGAGAACTCCCAGCCCTGTTAGCAGCTCCAGGATAATCACACTCCCCAGACACAGCTGCTGGCTGCGTTTTATATCCAGCCCAAAACATGGACTGGACCGTGGGGAGCAGCCACCCACCCTACTCTTTAGCTGCTCCCAGTAAGAGCCGGCCCGGATCGGCTTTGCAGCCATGCTATTTAACAAAGTCAAACAGCACTAGCTGCTGCAGACAAAAACCCGGCTCTCACCTCACCGAGGCCAGCAACCTCGGTGACACGTACCTGCCATCACATATGACACCTTGCACCTTACCACATACCCCCCTTTGTTCAGCCCTGAGGGGTGAACACACGTGAAGGCAGTGGACGCGGGACAGGGCATCTGCGTTGCCCTGCAAGCGGCCTGCCCTGTGTTCCACGGAAAACTTGAAATTTTGAAGAGATAGGAACCACCTGGTGACCCGAGCATTCCTCTCCTTGGCCTGACTCATCCATTTGAGGGGAATGGTCGGTCACCAGACAGAACCTCCTCCCTAACAGGTAGTAGCGGAGAGATTCGAGTGCCCACTTGATAGCCAGGCACTCCCTCTCCACTATACTATACCTGGACTCGGCGGGACTGAGCTTACGGCTCAGGAAGACAACGGGATGTTCTTCCCCGTTGACCTCCTGCGACAGTACCGCACCGAGGCCTACCTCCGAGCGTCGGTCTGTACGACAAACTCCTTGTTGAAGTCGGGTGTCACCAAAACCGGGGACCCACACAGGGCCGACTTCAACGCGGAGAAAGCCTCCTCCGCCTTCTCACTCCAGCTAACCCTCCCAGACTTTCGCCCCTTCAACAGGTCTGTCAATGGCGCTGCTATTGTGGCAAAGTGGGGCACAAACCTCATGTAGTAACCTACAATCCCCAGGAACGACTTTACCTGCCTGGTGGTGACCGGTCGGGGCCAGTTACGAATGGCCTCTACCTTAGTTACCTGAGGTTTGATGACTCCCGCCCAATTACATATCCCAGATATTTTGTCTCCTCTAACCCTATGGAGCACTTCTTTGGGTTAGCGGTCAGTCCGACTTTCCTCAGGGCATCCACTACCGCCTGCACCTTGGGTAAATGGCTTTCCCAGTCGGTGCTGTGGATGACTACATCATCCAAGTAGGCCGAGGCGTACCGGCGATGTGGTCGCAGCACTATGTCCATTAACCTTTGGAAAGTGGCGGGCGCCATGCAGGCCAAAGGGTAACACCTTGTAGTGATACAGGCCCTGCGGGGTAACAAATGCGGTTTTTCCTTAGCCGACTCCGTTAAGGGTACCTGCCAGTACCCTTTAGTGAGGTCCAGCACAGAAAAATAACGGGCTTGTCCTAAACTTTCAACCAGCTCGTCTACTCGGGGCATGGGATACGCGTCAAACTTGGATACTTCATTTAACTTGCGAAAGTCGTTGCAGAACCATAGCGTCCCATCCGGCTTAGGTATTAGGACTATGGGACTGGCCCACTCACTTTTCGACTCCTCAATGACCTCGAGCTTCAACATTAACTGTACTTCCTCCGCGATGGCCCGTCGCCGAGCCTCGGGTACCCGGTATGGTTTTAACCGGATCTTGGCCTGAGGCTCAGTGGCGATGTCATGTTGGATGAGAGACGTGCGGCCAGGGAGGTCGAGAACACATCCGTGTTCCGACTGATGAACTCCTGACTTCCTGAACTTGTTTGGAAGACAGGCTGTCTGCAATTTTACCGTGGTTACTGCTTCACAGGCCTCGAACTGTGGGGCTGGACCCTTTTCACCTAGAAGCCCTGGCCGGGGGCTGTGGTCGTCGGCTGTGTCCCTATCTTTCCACGGCTTAAGTAAATTCACGTGGTACACCTGCTCCGGCTTGCGCCGCCTGGCTGGTGTACTTTGTAATTTACTTCCCCTACCTTCTCGATCACCTCATAGGGGCCCTGCCACCTAGCTAGGAATTTGCTGTCAGGGTGGGTACCAGAACCAAAACCCGATCTCCCGGATTGAAGTCCCGTACCCGAGCCTGACGATTGTACACCCTACTCTGGGCTTGTTGCGCTGCCTCCATATGCTCCCGGACCAAGGGCAACACCCTTTCCATCCGGTCCTGCATTTGGGCGACATACTCAATGACACTTTTGTGGGGGACAGGCTGTTGTTCCCACGCTTCCTTGGCGATATCCAACAGGCCCCGAGGGTGTCTGCCATAAAGCAGTTCGAAGGG
Source organism: Bufotes viridis (assembly GCA_033119425.1). Taxonomy (NCBI): domain Eukaryota; kingdom Metazoa; phylum Chordata; class Amphibia; order Anura; family Bufonidae; genus Bufotes; species Bufotes viridis. Next base: position 358,322,648 of record CM065591.1, on the reverse strand, counting down.
CGAGAACCCAGTAGAGGCCTGGGGCACCTCTCGCACTGCGAACATGAGATAGGGCAGAAGCAGATCCCAGTCCTTCCCATCTCTAGACACCACCCTCTTTAACATATTTTTTAGAGTTTGGTTAAACCTCTCCCACAAGACCGTCTGTTTGCGGATGGTAAGCGGACGTCCGTAACTGCTTTATACGCAACAATTTACACAGTTCCCTCATTACTTTGGACATAAAAGGGGTCCCTTGGTCTGTCAGAACCTCTTTTGGCAGGCCCACACGGGAAAACATCTCCATTAACTCTTTGGCAATGAGCTTAGCTGAGGTATGTCGCAGAGGCACCGCCTCCGGATACCGAGTGGCATAGTCGAGAACTACCAGAATGTGTTGGTGGCCCCTGGCAGACTTTGGTACAGGCCCAATTAAATCCATCGCGATTCGCTCAAGCGGTACTTCAATAATTGGCAGAGGTACCAGGGGACTACGGAAATGTGGCTGGGGGCTAGTTATCTGACAGGTCGGACAGGACTTACAATAATTCTCTACCTCCTTGAACACACTGGGCCAATAAAATCGCTGCAGTATGCGGTCCTGGGTTTTCTGCCACCCCAGGTGTCCCCCAAGAACATGTTGGTGGGCAAGCTCCATGACAAGCTTGCGATGCGCTGTGGGCACCACCAACTGTTCAACAGGTTCGCCTCGGATTTGGTTCACCCGATACAACATATCCTGCAGAACAATAAACCGTGGGAACATTAATTCAGCCCCTGGTTTCTGGGGTTTCCCATCAATTTCAGCACATTCTCCCAGGCCCTGGTTAGGGTTTGGTCCCGGTGTTGTGCGGTCCCAAAATTTTCCCGGAGACATTGAGGTCTGCCAACTCAGGTCCCGGTGGCAAGTCCTCCGTGTCTCCCACCATTACACTCAGTGGGGTTGTCTCCCCCTCTACCGCTGGAGCAGTGGTCACCCCTACCGCCGGCCCTTCAGACTCGGGCTCCCAGGGTTCTGGCCTTCCAGCGGTATCAGGCCACTCTACTAGGGTCACCCCTGTCTCGGGTCCCTCAGATACCTTTATTGCCGGCCACAGCGCCGGAAAACCGAGGAAGTCCCTCCCAAGTATTAGTTCGTGTGGGAGTTTAGTAGCGACAGCCACCTCGTGGGTCCACCTACCAGCCGCTGTGGACAAAGTCACTAGTGCAGTGGGATAGTCTTTCAGGTCTCCGTGGATGCACAGGACCCCGACTTTACGGCCAGTATACTCCGCCAGGCCGTACAAGTGCAGCCCTTACCAGGAGACTAAACTCCCGGAGTCCAGCAGAGCCACCGCCAGAGAGTCTCCCACCTCTACCTGACACAGGTGGTTATGGTCCTGCACCTCACGGGTGCCAGTTGCGCACAGCTTCCGTGCATACAGGGAGTGGCGACCCCGTGGTTCATATCCATCGGCTCATCCCGATGCGGACAGTCGGCCCTGATGTGGCCTGGCTCCTGACACCTCCAGCATACCACGGGAGGCGGACTCGCAGGGGTATATTCCGGGCAGGCCGCTCTGTCGCGGACGTCGGAACTGGGGCAGAGGCCTCCGGGGTTTGACTGACCCCTTCCCGCAAGAGTCCCCTGCAGGTTTCTGGTGGCCTCGTAGCGCTCCACCAGGTCGACCATCTCCAGGGCATTGGTGGGCGATACCTGGCCGATCCAGTGCTGGAGGGGATAAGGCAGGGCCCTCCAAAGATGTCCGCCAACAGTCGATCCAGCATGGCAGTGGGACTTAGTAGATCGGGCTGCAGCCACTTTTGCAGCCTGTGCAGCAGATCGTAGAACTGCGGCCTAGCGGGTTCAGTCGTTTTAAAGTCCCACTGGTGGACTCTTTGGGCGCGGACCAGCACGTTCACGCCCAGTCTGGCTAGGACCTCTCCTTTCACAGTGTCATAATCTGCCGCTTGGTCATCCGACAAGTCGAAAAACACCTGCTGGGGTCCGGAAGCCAGGAACGGAGCGACCACCTCAGCCCACTGGTCACGGGGTAACTTTTCCCTCACGGCGACCTTCTCAAAAACCGCCAGGTGCGTCTCAACGTCGTCTGCGGGGGTCATTTTTGGGATCGCCGCACGGACCGCTTTCCGGGCATCTTGGGCGTGGTGGGACGCTCCTGCCGCCTGTAACGCCATCACATGTTGTAGCAGTAGTTGGTTGGTCTCCCGCTGCTGCACGTTAGCCTCTATGAGAGCCTTCACAGCAGCCTCCATGTTGCCAGAAACTCCTGCTTGCAGCTTTGCTGGCTTAATATATTCCATACACTTTAGAAAAACAAAACTTCAGGCGTTCACGCCAGCCTCACTGCGCATGCCCGCATCCGACACCAAATGTGGGGAGTCGCTCTGGTAGACAGCGGTGCGGGTGCAGTTTAGAGGCAAAACAAGGAGTCCAGATTGTGCAACAAACAGTGTTTTATTCACACTTGCACACAAAATGAAAAACAGTCTCTTGGTGACAGTTCACACACAACGGAAATAACGTAGCCAAACAAAAACAGTCCAACACAGGTTCAGTCACCTGGGAGGTGTAGGTGCAGGTTCGCACCACGCTGTCGGCCCAGCCGCAGGAGAATCCAGCTTCAGGTAGCCAGGAACAAAATACCTCCTTGCTGAGCTCTTTCCTCCTGGACAGAGAACTCCCAGCCCTGTTAGCAGCTCAGGATAATCACACTCCCCAGACACAGCTGCTGGCTGCGTTTTATATCCAGCCCAAAACATGGACTGGACCGTGGGAGCAGCCACCCACCCTACTCTTTAGCTGCTCCCAGTAAGAGCCGGCCCGGATCGGCTTTGCAGCCATGCTATTTAACAAAGTCAAACAGCACTAGCTGCTGCAGACAAAAACCCGGCTCTCACCTCACCGAGGCCAGCAACCTCGGTGACACGTACCTGCCATCACATATGACACCTTGCACCTTACCACACAAAGTATGTGTAGATATAAAAATACACCCCAAAACACATTGCCCTACTTCTCCTGGAGTACAGCGATACCACATGTGTGACACTTTTTTGCAGCCAAGATGCGCAAAGGGGCCCAAATTCCAATGAGTACCTGTAGGATTTCACAGGGCATTTTTACGCATTTGGATTCTCACGCTTTAGGGCCCCTAAAATGCCAGGGGAGTATAAATACCCCACAAGTGACCCCATTTTTGGAAAGAAGACACCCCAAGGTATTCCGTGAGATGAATGTCGAGTTCACAGAATTATTTTTTTTGGCACAAGTTAGCGGAAATTGATATTTTTTTTTTTTTTTTACAAAAGTCTCATATTCCACTAACTTGTGACAAAAATAAATGTTACATGAACTGACCATACCCCTCACGGAATACCTTGGAGTGTCTTCTTTCTAAAATGGGGTCACTATGTGAGGTATTTATACTGTCCTGGCATTTTAGGGGCCCCTAAGGCGTGAGAAGAAGTCTGGAATCCAAATGCGTAAAAATGCCCTGTGAAATCCTAAAGGCCTACTCATTGGAATTAGACGCCCTTGCACCCAGCCTGCAAAAAGTGTCACACTATGTGGTACTGCCGTACTCAGGAGTAGGGCAGTGAAGTGTATTTTACATATACCATATTTTGTGTGAGAAATATCTCTGTAATCGACAACTTTAGAATTCTTTTTATACAAAGTTGACCAATTTACAGAGATATTTCTCTCACCCAACATGGGTATATATAAAAATACACCCCAAAACACATTGCCCTACTTCTCCTGAGTGCGGCGATGCCGCATGAGTGACACTTTTTGCAGCCTGGAGTGCGCAAAGGGGCCCAAATTCCAACGAGTACCTTTAGGTTTTACATGGCTGCTCACAATTTAGCCCCGCCCAAAATGCCAGAACAGTAAACACACCCCACAAATGACCCCATATCGGAAATTAGACACCCCAAGGTATTCACTGAGGGGCTTAGTGAGTCCGTCGGAGATTTTTTTTTTTTTGCCAGAAGTTAGCAGAAATGGAAACTTTATTATTTTTTTTCCCTCAGAAAGTGTCATTTTCCGCTAACTTGTGAAAAAAATGAAATGATACATGAACTCACCATGCCCCTCCGCGAATACTTTGGGGTGTCTTCTTTCTAAAATGGTGTAATTTGGGGTGCATTTATACTATCCTGACATTCTAGCACCTGAAGAAACATGACAGGTGCTCAGAAAGTCAGAGCTGCTTCAAAATGCGGAAATTCACTTTTTTGCACCATAGGTTGTAGCACGCTATAACTTTTACCCAAACCAATAAATATACACTTATTGGATTTTTTTATCAAAGACATGTAGATCAATAAATTTAGCGAAAAATTTATATAGAAATGTAGTTTTTTTTTAAAAAAATATTTCAACAGAAAGTGAAAAATGTCATTTCTTTGCAAAAATTTCGGTCATTTTTGATTAATAGCAAAAAAAGTAAAAATGTCAGCAGCAATGAAATTAGTGAGAAGAAAGGAGGTAAAAATTCATTTGGGTGGTAAGTTGCATGACGGAGCAATAAACTGTGAAAGTAGTGTAGTGCAGAATTGTAAAAAGTGGCCTGGTCATTAAGGGTGTTTAAGCTAGTGGGGCTGAGGTGGTTAAAATAGGTTATTATAGTGTAACATCTAAATAAGTTTAAAAAAGTAGACATATTAGGTATTGCCGTGTCCGTAAGAATCTGCTCTGTAAAAAAATACCCCATGAACTAACCCCTAAAATGAACAGGGTCAAAAATAAAATAACATTTTTTCTATTTTAATTCATTTTTTCCAGTAACAAAGCAAGTGTTAACAACCAAATAAAACTTAATATTTATTGCCCGGATTCTGCAGTTTACAGAAACACCCCATATGTGGTCGTAAACTACTGTATGACCAAACGGCTGGGCGCAGAAGGAAAGGAATGCCATATGGTTTTTGGAAGGCAGATTTTGCTGGACTGGTTTATTTACACCATGTCCCATTTGAGTAACCCCTGATGCACCCCTAGAAAAGAATTTTCATAAAAGTGACCCCATCTAAGAAACTACACCCCTCAAGGTATTCAAAACTGATTTTGCAAACTTTGTTAACCCTTTAGGTGTTCCTCAAGAGTTTATGGCAAATGGAGATAAAATATCAGAATTTTTATTTTTTTGTAACCTTGTTTGGAAGGAAATACAGTGGCTCTCCTGTATGGACAATATGCAAGGTGCACGTGTCTGAACTTCCGCACCCTAGTCAGAACAGGCAGGCATATGGGAAACTAGGAAGACAGGCACAATGTACAGGGAGAAGGGAATAGTAGTGAAAAATTGGATAAAAAGGAACTATATTTATTTTAGTAGTAGTAAGGATAAAAAAAGTATTCAATATAGGTCACTCCCAATGTACAGGGAGAGGGGAATAGTAGTGAAAAATTGGATAAAAAGGTAAGAATTAAATGGGGATAGGAAAAAAGATAAAAAAAGAGGGGGTTGTGAAAAAAATGATGGTGTTGAAATGATATTAAAACACCCTGTATTGGGCTATATGTCCAGAGAAAAAAATAATAATGATAAAATATTGTAAACGTATAGTCAGTGCTCTGGGATGAGTTCAGTGGAAAACGCGTTTTGAAGGATTGCAGCCTTCTTCATCAGTGGTAGACTTCGAAACGCGTATGGTTTCTCAAGCCCTGGGAAGCACTTCCAAACTGTCCTGCACCATCAGGCTACCTCCACCCACCGACGATACCGGGAAATAGTGTGCGAAAAAAGCGCGCAAAAATTGCTGCTCGTGGCAAGAACGCCAGACACAGCCAACAGCCCTCTAATTGGAGGAAAAAGCGTGCAACATTCGTATCGACGGTCCACTCCGCAAACAGCAGCTTCTCGCGATCATCGCATCCTCCTGCAATCGCGCTGCCAACTGCACCAAGTACCCACAGCACACAGAGGATCCTATGCAGAAAAGAACCTGCGATCTTCGAGGAAAGGTAACAGCGACCAGTGAGCCAATTTTCGGTGGAACGCCACCAGGCACTGGTTCACTGAAAATTATTTTCGCATAAATAAAAATCACTTTCGCATAGCTGCATATACTTATACATTGGGTCTGGAAGGCTGCTGCTGTACTTTTTTCCACTGAACTCATCCCAGAGCATTGACTATACTTTTACAATATTTTATACGCCCTTCTATGCCCTGCCGTGTGCCCGAAGCAGTTTACGACCACATATGGGGTGTTTCTATAAACTACAGAATCGGGGCAATAAATATTGAGTTTTGTTTGGCTGTTAACCCTTGCTTTGTTACTTGAAAAAATGGATTCATATGGAAAATTTGCCAAAAAAATCGAAATTCAGAAATTCCATCTCCATTTGCCAATAACTCTTGTGAAACACCTAAAGGGTTAACAAAGTTTGTATAATCAGTTTTGAATACCTTGCGGGGTGTAGTTTCTTAGATGGGGTCACTTTTATGGAGTTTCTACTGTAGGGGGTGCATCGGGGGCTTCAAATGGGACATGGTGTAAATAAACCAGTCCAGCAAAATCTGCCTTCCAAAAACCATATGGCATTCCTTTCCTTCTGCGCCAGCCGTTTGGTCATACAGTAGTTTACGACCACATATGGGGTGTTTCTATAAAGTACAGAATCAGGGCAATAAAGATTGAGTTTTGTTTAGCAGTTAACCCTTGTTTTGTTACTTGAAAAAATTGATTAAAATGGAAAATTTGCCCAAAAATCTAAATTCTGAAATTTTATCTCCATTTGCCATTAACTCTTGTGGAATACCTAAAGGGTTAACGAAGTTTGTAAAATCAATTTTGAATACCTTGAGGGGTGTAGTTTCTAGAATGGGGTCATTTTTGGGTGGTTTCTATTATGTAAGCTTCACAAAGTGACTTCAGACCTGACCTGGTCCTTAAAAAGTGGGTTTTGGAAAATTTCTGAAAAATGTCAAGATTTGCTTCTAAACTTCTAAGCCTTGTAACGTCTCCAAAAAATAAATTGACATTCCCAAAATTATCCAAACATGAAGTAGACATATGGGGAATGTAAAGTAATAACAATTTTTGGAGGTATTACTATGTATTATAGAAGTAGAGAAATTGAAACTTGGAAATTAGCAAATTTTTCAAAATTTTTGGTAAATTTGGTATTTTTGTATAAATAAAAATTAGATTTTTTCCCCTCCATTTTACTAGCGTCATGAAGTACAATATGTGATGAAAAACAATCTCAGAATGGCCTAATTAAGTAAAAGCGTTTTAAAGTTATTCACACATAAAGTGACACTGGTCAGATTTTCAAAAAATGGCCTGGTCCTTAAGGTGAAAATGAGCCCAGTCCTTAAGGGTTAAAGGTGCATTAAAGGTGCTGTGCAGCCATTAACAATGAAGACTGATTATACAGTGCGGTCTCCATTATTACATGAACGACAGCTGCGGGGTCTTCAACGCAGCATGGCCACAATCTGCCCACAGCACAGCTGCTCCACGGGGTCATACCCTATGGCAGAGTGGCCTGGGTATACCTGATAAATAGCGATTCGTGATGAATTAATTTGGAATAAATTGAATGTCTTGTTGAACTTCGGTGAAGTTGTTGAATTGAATTTTTCTAAACTTCGCTCATTTCTAGCGCTGCAAAGATTATTTGCACAGTCACTTCCCAAAATGCCAGTACCATTATAATATAAACACATTTATCATATACGGTAAAAGCCATAATGGACAAAAATCCAAATGGCCAGTTTATCGTTTTTCATTGCCTTACCTCTCCCAAAAATTTTAATAAAAGTGACCAAAAAGTCATACACACTAAAATTTTACCAATAAAAACTACACCGTAGACGTAACTATTCAAAAAGTGGGTTGGAATATGGCAAGCAAGGAAAATTATTTTCCAATGCTTTTATTATTATTTGTTTAGTATTAAAACACAAGAAAAACAATATAAATGTGCATCACTGTAATCGAACTAACCCAGAGAATGTAGGGTACAAGTCAGTTTTACCACATAGGGAATGCAGTAAAAATCAAACCCATAAAACCGTTGCAGAATTGCGTTTTCTTTCCAATTACACCCCATTTGTATTTTTTACCAGCTTCCCACTACATCGTATGCCATATATAACAGTGCCATTAGAAAGAGCAACTTATCCCCCCAAAAAAACAAACCCTTATAAAGCTATGTGAATGGAAAAATAAAAAAATTAGGACTCTGGAAAGGCAGGGAGTAAAAAAATGAAAGTGCAAAAACAACGTTCCCAGTAATAATAGTGGACTTATAGTGCTGCCAGTAATAATAATGTCCCTACAGTACCCTTAGTAATAATAATGCCCCTTTAATACTGTCACTAATAATAATACCCTCCATATTAGCATTAGTAATAATAATTTAGCCCCAGTAACACCCTATAATGCCCCCAGTATTAAACATTTCCTCATAGTGCCCCTAATATTCGATATGTGACCCCAGTAATACCTGAGTTCCATTCCCCAAAACTATCTGTAGAGCAGGGCAACAGACCTTTCCTTGCCTGCGTCCCTGTACTGGAAGTAGCAATGCCATCATCGTGGCATTGCAGGCCTTTGCAGGCTTTCGCTATGATATCATCATTTCCCAACCCCCAGGACTGTTGTATTGCCTCACAGGCTTAAGGTCTAGTAGTCTGAGACCTGTGAGGGTGAACAGCAGAGCAGTGAGCCATCGTCCCCGTGTCCCACTACATTATTCAATCATTTATTAAAAAGTACTTGACTGCTAAGGATGGGTTGCTATTACATTTTTAGTCTGCATTTCATATTCCTAATTTTTAAGACATTTTCAAGTTTCTGTTGATAATATTTAGTCAAGCCTGTAGCGTGTTCAGTCTGATAATCGCAGTAGGCCTATAATGATTATTAAAACAATGGTAATGTAGTAGCTTTTCTGTACTCCGGGGACAAGACTGTATAGCTCCGGCCATAGTGACAGTATAATAAAGATTGTAAGAAAAACTTTGATATTAAAAAGAATGATATTAATAATTCATAAGTTATAAAAGCTTGTAGGACATGCATTTGTTTTATGACTAAAATATGCATAAGATGAAAAACAATACAGTGTTCATCATCCTTGTGCTTATATTATGTGAGCAGTCTTACATTTAATAGGTCCCTTTCTCGCTACGTTGTAGTGATCCATTTCTGTATGCTCCGGAAAAGATTCCGGTGCATATGTTAGATGGATCCATACAACCGACTCATAGCCATTTAGCCTCCATTCTGCTGGTATAGGTCGCAGTTGCCCCTTTTTGTTTGCTGTATGGAATAGCGCAGCGGATGTGCTATTCCTTCCAGATGCATCCATTGAAAACCATGTTTGTTAAATGGATTCCATAATAGTCTATAGGTGATGATTGCTATGTCATGTGGGGAGTCGCTCTGGTAGACAGCGGTGCGGGTGCAGTATAGAGGCAAAAGGGAGTCCAGAAGGTGCAGCAAACAGTGTTTTATTCACACTTGCATCAAAAATAAACAGCGAACAGTCACTTGGTGTTAAATCACACACATCAGAAAGCGTGAGGGAAAACAAAATGTCCAAACACAGGTTCTAATCACCTGGGAGGTTTTAGGTGCGGGTTCGCACCTGGCTGTCGGCCCAGCCGCAAGATAATTCACCTCAGGCTTCCAGGCCGTCTGCACTCCTCCTTGCTGGGCCCCTGCTTCCAGCCCAGAGAGCTCCACAGCACCATCTGCAGCTCCAGGACAATCACACACCCCACACCCAGCTGCTGGCTGTGTTATAAAGGCCCGGAAAACCCGGCCTGGACCGTGGGAGTAGGCACCCACCCAACTCTTTGCCTACTCCCAGTAAGAGCCGGCCCGGATTGGCTTTGCAGCCAAACTAAATAGCAAGGTGTCAAGCAGCACTAGCTTCTGCTGACACACCAAAAATCCGGCTCTTACCTCACCGAGGCCAGGAACCTCGGTGACACGTACCTCCCGTCGACCACCGTACCTTGCACCTTACCACAGTCATCTTTAATAGCTTTTCGTCATACATCTGTTAAATAGGTGCTGTTATAGCCTATGGGCAGTGGATGCATGAAACGGTTGCCTAACAGTGGCATTCCTCACCCATAGGCTTTTGCCTACTGCTGCACAACTTTATATGTTGTTGTGGTAGGCTCTTAACTGTAACCAGACGTAAAAAGCGTTGTTGTACTGCAGATTGCTTCGACTGTATTGTCATGACAGCTGCGGTCACAGTAAGTACATCCGAGACCAGCAGAAGTAGACTCTCTGTGTGGCATTGTTGTGGTAGGGTGCTACAATGATCCATCACAGTGTAAAAGCCGGGGAGCACTCTTCTTTATGTGAGACCACCCCCTGCTGGCTGTAAAATTAACTGTGAGCCTGCAGACTGTGAATTAACCCCTTCCTGCCCTCACCATGGCAGGAAGGGATTAATTCACCTTTTTCATTAAAAAATAAATAAAAATAAATAAAATTAAATAAAGCAAATAAAAAATTTAAAAGTTCTAGCTATATGTCCTAGTTTTTGCAAAAGTATAGCAGACTATGTACACTTGCATACACACATTTTCCCACCTTTTTCGTTCATAAAATTTTTTTAATTATATGTTTATTAGTTTTGGCTATAGTAAAGAAGACTGTGTGTGTGTAAAATATACAAACGAGCACACATTTTTTTTCCTTTTTGCTTTCGTAAAAATGTATATGTTTTGTTTTTTAAATCTTTTATAAGAGAAAAAAATTATTAGGAAAAATATAAAAAATGTTGTCACTGTTATTCCTTAAATATTTTTTCTAAATATTGTATATGTCATCTAATGGCACAAAAGAACGATTTACGATGTCCCTTGAAAAATGCCTCATTTAATGCTTATTAGAAGAGAAGTACTAAGCAGAACCGTGTCTAAATACAATAATATTGTGTGATTTAAACATATCTTATAGTAATACATATATATCTGACAGAGTATAGTGATGTCATCACTATTAATAACTAAACCCCTGATAACCACTGGTTATAACTCCTGCTAATGTCACTTATTCCAGTCACCTACACATCTCCTACTGTATATTAATAGGAAGTCTGGTGGCTCTATGACTAGGTATATTTTAACCCTGAAACTACCCTAAACAGTACCCTATACCAGTTAGTGACATTAACCCTTTTACTACCTTAACACGGTTGGCCACTTTCTGCTTACTTGTGACCAATGTGTATGTAAAAAGACTATATGACACTTACTATTGTAGTCTTTGTAGATATTCTGTGCTGTTCGCTATATTTCATTAGCCATGTCCCCTTGTTAGTGCTGTCCACATACAGTTCCTGTTTATAAGATGGCCGCTGATGGAGGGTCATGTGACCAGACACATCACTCACTCTTCCGTTTTCCTTGAATCCATTATAACGGCCACAAGTGAGAGATAACCCTTGACCTCTGTGGGGCAGGAAATACACAGAGAGAGTTTAAATTGCCCCCACCCCTCCTCCCCCTCAGTGTTCTTCCAAATTACCAAGGTACCGTAGGTGAGCAATCTGTATGCTTATTTGGGTATTTCTTCATACCCAAACTAGATATGTGAATAATGTATCTATATATAAATTTTTTTGGGGGGGCGGGGGGGATATATATGGGCCGTCATGGTGGATTCGAGAAAAAGGAATTACTGGTAAATACCGGTAAATTAGGATTTTCCATCTCATCCACCAAGACGGCCACAAGTGAGAACAAATATTTACATATGGTTGGAGACCGCCTGCAGTACTTTTTGGCCAAATGCTAAATCTGCAGACGCGGCCAGATTAAGGTGATAATGTTTCACAAAGGTGTTGAAACTAGACCACTTACCAGCTTTGCAAATGTGATTTAACGAAACACTTCCTTTTTCTGCCCAAGAGGAGGCAGTAGCCCTAATAGAGGACTTGGATGCTTCTAGGTATTGCAGGATTGTATTTCTAACATCAAGGGGATGTACTACCTCAGGCATGTCCAAACTCTGGTCCTCCAGGTGTTGCAGAACTACAACTCCCATCATGCTCTTCTGTAGGTTGATAGCTGTAGGTTGTCCAGGAATGATGGGAGTTGTAGTTTTGCAACATCTGGAGGGCCTGAGTTTGGACATGCCTGTACTACCTCTTCGGCCTCATCCTTTGGAGGGACTGTAAAGGATGGTTAAACAATCTCTTCAAGACCCCCCAGTCAGAACTCTTCAAGACCCCCAGTCAGAACTACAAGACCCCACATAGACCACTCCAGACCCCCATTAGACTCCAGCCCCCCAGTAAGACCTCTCCAGACCGCCAGTCAGACTTCGCCAGACCCCCAGTTAGACCTCTCCAGACCCCCAGTCAGACCTCTCTAGACCCCTCCATTCAGACCTCTTCAAGACCCCCAGTTAGACCTCCAAGACCCCCCAGTCAGACCTCCAGACCCCCATAGACCACTTCAGACCCCCATTAGACCTCTCCAGACCCCCAGTAAGACCTCTTCCGACCCCCCATTAGACCTCCATATGAGACCTCAGATCAGACTGTAAAATAATAAAGTAACTTACCTCTCCTGCCACCACTCTTCTTGTCCTGGCTGCCTTCTGTTCTTAGGGCCCGCGCTGCAGTCACCTAACCTCCTGCAGCACCCGTGTGCTCTGTACATCCTAATGCTGCAATTTTCTTTTGTCTCTTGGATTTGAGATCCTGATAAAGTGTCTGCAATCTTTACCTCTGGTATCTCAGTGCTACATGCCTTTTTGCAATTACTGTTAGCTGCTAACAACACCCATCAGTCCTTCCAGGGTTTGATTAGGTTTACTTTTTAAATTTGGTAGGGCTTACATCTACCTAGTTGATGAACCCGGTAATTCGCCTCTCCCACCTTCTCGACAATTTCATAAGGCCCTTGCCATTTAGCCAAAAATGTACTTTCTACTGTGGGAACAAGGACTAGTACTCTATCACCTGGGTTAAACTTTCTTAGTAGACCTGTTGTGAACCCGGGACTGACTCTCCTGGGCTTGCAGAAAGTGTTCTTTTACTATGGGCGTTACTTTCTCAATCCTTTCCTGCATTTGGAAAATGTGTTCAATCACACTTTTGTAGGGTGTAGCCACAATCTCCCAGGTCTCTTTGGCAACATCCAAAAGCCCCCAAGGGTGTCGACCATATACTAGCTCGAAGGGAGACAATCCTGTAGATGCTTTAGGTACCTCCTGTACAGCAAACATAAGATACGGTAAAAGACAATCCCAATCTTTCCCATCCTGTGCCACCACTTTTCTGAGCATCCCATTTAAGGTTTTATTGAACCTCTCTACTAGCCCATCTGTTTGGGGATGATAAACTGAGGGATGCAAGTGAGTTATTTTTAATAGTTTACACAACTCCTTTGTAACCTTTTACATAAAGAGTGTCCCCTGGTCAGTGAGTACCTCTGGTAAACATCTGAAACAACTCCTTTGCAATAGCTTTTGCAGAGGTTTTCCTTAGAGGTATTACTTCAGGATAGTGGGTAGCATAATCAAGGACAACCAAAATGTATTGGTGACCTCTAGCAGACTTAGCAAGAGGTCCCACCAAATCTATTGCAATCCTCTCGAAGGAAGTTTCAGTAATTGGTAGTGGCACTAACGGACTCCTAAAGGTCACTACAGGGTTGTGTAACTGACATTCTGGGCAGGAGTCACAGCATTATTTTATCCCTCTATGTATCCCTCACCAATAAAACCTCTAGAAAATACGGTCTTTGTTTTTTTCATAAGCCTAGTACCCCCCTCCCCAGTACATGTAAATGGGCTAGATCCATCACCTTTTGACGATGCGACTTTGGGACCACAAGTTGCTCCACAACTTGTACATTTAGGTCATCGACTCTATACAAGACTTCATTTTCTAATGAAAAATGTGGAAATATTTTTTCTACCCCAGGTTCTTGAGACACACCATTGATTACTTTTACACTTTGCCATGCATGGATTAATGTAGGGTCCCTGAGTTGAGCTGTCCCAAAGTTATCACTGGAGACTGGCAAGTCAGGAAGACCAATTTCAGGGACACCATCAGTATCACCTGCAAGCACTTCTAAGGGAAAACTCTCGGCTTCACTCAGGGTCACCCCTACAGCTTGTACATTTTCCAGTTCAGCCAGTGGGATAAGTTCTACAGCAGATACACTTAAAAACTTTTCAAGCATATTCCACAGTTGCCAAAACAATGAAAAATCAGACCCCACAATGATATTATGCATCAGACTGTTTACAACCCCCACTTTATGGATTACTTTCCTGCATGGGGTTTCAAAAGACATTACAGCAGTGGGGTAGTCTTTTGTATCCCATGTATGCAGATAACTCCCATCTGTCTCTTTTGCAGCTTTCTAGTGTCCACCAGGCTGATATGTATAAGAGTCACTAGGCTACCTGAGTCCAACAGAGCTTTAACTGAGTATCCTTCAACCACCAAGCTGCAAGTTTGTTGCTCTGTATCTTGTGTCAGCAAGGCAGAATAGGCGGGCCTGGCAAACAGTGATTTTCTCCACCCACTGTCACATTCCATAGGCTCATCAACCAGAGGACAATTGCCAGCCTTGCCAACCTTGACAATGCTAGCAAACTATGTTTTTGACAGCCAACTGCTGTTTAGAGCTGACTGGCTTTAGAGGCCTGGCTAACAGGTCTGTCACAGTTTCTACTTTATGGCCCTCCTTCACCCCCTTTAGACTAGGAACAGTCTAACCAAGATCAGAAGTCTTCTGGCTCCTTGGGGCTGGCCAAGTAAAAGAGAGGTCTTAAAGATACTCCTCAGTGTTCAGATACCGCTCCACTAGGGCCACGAGCTGATCCGCACCCCTAGGGTCTGCTTGTCCCACACAGAGTTGTATCCGAACTGGAAGAACACGAACAAATCAGTCCAGTACCACTCTTTCAACAACCTGAGCGACTGTAGAGACCTCAGGCTGTAGCCACTTTTTAGCCAGGTGGAAAAGGTCATACATTTGCGGCCTCGCTAGTTTATCCAGTTGGAAAGTCCAGTTGTGCACCGCACCCGCTGGGTTCTGATGTTACACCTAAGAGAGCGAGAATTTCTGCTTTCAGTTTGTGGTATTGTCTGGCATCCTGCTCACTTAAATCAAAGTAGGCTTTTTGCGGCTCTCCACTGAGGAATGGAGCAAGGTTGTTTGCCCACTATTTTGCTTGAAGTTTCTCTCTTTCAGCGGTTCTTTCAAAAATATTGAGGTATGTATCGACATCATCCTCTATGGTAATTTTTTGAAGGGAAGCTTGCACTCTCCTACAGCAGAGATGGATTCCTCCCGGACTTAGGGTATTTCAGCCAGCATCTTTATCTGCTCCATCAGACTTGTATTAACCGATTGCTGTTCTCTGAAAACAGCTTGTGTAGTCTCTATGAGCAACCGATTGGTTTCTTTCTGGTTAGCATTTGTCTCCTGCTGATTTGCATTTGCCTTTTGGAGTTGAATGTTATCCTGGATCAGTGTCATGCTTCTGTGGGGGAGGGAAACCCACACTGAACATAGGAGGGAAAGGGGTGAGGGGAAAAGGCCTGGAAACTAGGGAAATGAGCAGGTCACCTCCTAGAGAAACCCTAATCAAAGTCATCACTGACTGCAAGTGTGAACTGACTCCAGAGGTAGGTGAGTTCATACACAGTAACCTAAAGTCCTAACACCCTGTAGGACCCTGGTACTAATGTCAGGACAATAGACAACCGGTTCTTTCAAACAGTAGGACGAACAGGAGTCTCCATTAGACCTTAACACAAATGACCGTGAAAAGAGCAACACAAGAAAACCCAAACAATAAACTAAAGGGGAAAAAGACACTTAACTTTAAATGGCTATGGAAGCACAGCAACTCCGCTGAGATCCCAACACCAGCAATGCACAACAAGACTGAAGCAAAAGCTATAAACCGCACAGCATGGTGGGAGAAGCCACAATAAATAGGGAAGGTTAAATACCCACATAAGCAACACCTGAGACAAGGGGTCTGGCCATTACCAGAAACAACACAGACACAAATTGATCCACAAGGAACCTGTCAAATCAAACCACATGTTGCGAGTCTCACTGATCTCCTGGCACCTGGCACGGGAAAGTCCATGACAATCAGTTGTTTAACAACTTCCTCCATATCTGCAGTGTTTGGTTTTGCAAGAACAGAAGAATTAAAGGCGTTTTCACATCATGGACAATGGGGGCATATCGCTAGGATATGCCCCCATTGTCTTATAGGTGCGGGTCCCACAGCTGGGATCCGCACCTATATCGAGAATGAAGCCCCCCAAGTGAAGGAGGGCGCACTGCGCATGCACAGCCGCCCTCCATTCATTTTCTAAGGGGCCGGTGAAAATAGCATAGAAATGAATGGGAGCGGGGGCCGCGCAGCCAGCTTGGTGGTTGCTGGACCGGAGTCCTCCAGTTACCACCTTGCGGGGCTCCGTTCTCGATATAGGTGCAGGTCCTAGTCATATGCCCCCATTGTCCATGATGAGACAACCCCTTTAACCCAGGACATAAAACTTGCTGGATTTTTGTGCCAGCGCAGCCTCCACCATATGTAACGGGATTAGCTCACGGGATCGCCGTCTCCTGGGATAGATGGGCGTTGTTGGCACACAAAACACAGTCCAGTCCAAGCAAGTATGGTGCAACTGGCCTCAGCCAATTTTATTGGCTTTTGAAGACAAAAGTATTAAACAAATCAGTACAAAGTAAAATTAAATACCTTGCCGTCTGGCTGTTACCTGTATACATCAAGCAGTTCCTAACTAAAGGAAACTGAGCCTTGTACCCAGCACTATAAACAAGACACAGCAGAGATTCCCAGGAGCAGAGGCTTAAGCTAGTGAGTAGAGATGAGCGAACTTTAAAAAAAAGTCCGGTGTTCGGCGTTTGGGTTGTGGTAAGTCGCGCATCCCGTTATGGATTCCAGTATAGCGGCATATGGAATCCATAAGGGGCGGCTGCCACCAACCCGAACTGTTGAACAGCCGAAGGACCTGGGGTGACGTCACTGTCATGTGATCAGTGCAGGGGGCGTGGCTCAGCACGGGATCAAATCACCGGACTTTTTTTTAAAGTTCGCTCATCTCTACTAGTGAGCTGTCTGCCCTTTTATAGCACACCCAGCTTTTAAGGTGATTAGCCACAGTCACCACAAATACCTGGAGTGGCTAATTGGAGCAAGGAACCACCCAACTCTCCCTGCTCCAAGCAGCCAGGCCTTTCTAACTAGGTATTTGATAAAAACCCTTACACACAGAAAACTGTTTTCCTTGCTGTTTTAGTTCCTGGGCTACTATTTAGAACGTATAAGACAAGAACCTAGGTGAAATGTATACCCTTTTATCACTTTCACTCTAGTGGTCCTGTCACAATAGGTTCATTGCTAAAACAGAAAAATTGGTCACATAGATTCAAGGCTGTCAAAGTTCAGTCATAAGCATAGGTCAGGCAGAGGGCAGAGAAGGCAGCAGACGAGAGAGCAAAGTCAGTACTCTGTAAGGGCTTATGCACATGGCCATAGCTGTTTTTGCAGTCTGTATTTTGCAGAACGAAATGTCCGAGCCATAATAGAGCTGTCATATCCTTGTCTTTAATACGGACAAGAATAGGACATGTTCTGTTTTCTTTTGTGGGGCCACACAATGGACATGCGGTGTGCCGTCCACGTCCATTGAAATAGAAAGGATACACATTTTTTGCGGATCAGATGCAGACTGAAAATACGGTGAATGAGACCTGAGGAGCACAAAAAACATAAACTGTACCAAAGTAGGTGGGAACCAAATGGATCATAGTGCTCAGGTCCAGAGTGTTGTGAGAAGGACCCTTATGAGGCTTAGGGAACATGAGTGTTGATTGGAGGAGTCAGGAGCATGTTGACCCACACTGGCCCTTTAATAAACAGCACACATCTAGCACCCACTGGAAATCTAAGAAACGTGGCAATAGTAGTGTCATACCAAACAATTCTAGGATATAATGGCATATTTTTCAAAGCACCAGCACAAATCCGCATTTTATGTATATGCAAAAAGTAAAAGCATTTGTATTTTTTTTATTATTATTTTGCGGCTTTGTTGCAGTTTTTCATAACCAAAAATCTGCCACACGCTACAGTCCAATAGATATAAATGGGGATTTCAAAACTCCATTCACCTGTAGTGGAGTTTTCTACTGCCTTTTGAGGACATGCTGATTTTTTAAATCCTATTCCTCTGGCTGTTCCTTATTCATAGTCATGTTCAGTCTTATCATAGGAGATTGTATTTCTCAAACTGAACATCTACATTAACATGCTAATCCTACATGGATGGAATAGTAGTGCTGTGATTGCTGTGCATTGTGCATTTGGAACAGAATGTAAATGAAATAAGATGTCTCATCAACAAAACAGCAGGGTGGTGCAAAGGAGTTATGGTGGACTCACTGGAAATTAGGTCTCTCATATTATGACGCTAAAATAACACGTGATCAGCCCCATTCTGCTCCTGGTAAGAGCTAGCTCCAAGTCATCTACATTACTTTTAAAGGGGTATTCAATCTCTGCCTTTCATGGCTGAGATGGGAATAACCACAGTAAGGTCGAGGGTGCCCGGTGTTAAACAAATATCTGAGCAGCCAGTGCTCGACTGTTTGAGTGAATGCGAGCTACATGAACAGAGTAGCACAGCAGTTTATACTGTTTCCAGTAGTTGTGCTGTTTTCATAGCTCCCATTCACTGCTATGGTAGTTATGGAAACAGCAGAGCTGCGGTCATTTGGCCATTTTGTAACTCCGATTACCCCTGACTGGCCCTTACCCCTGACTGGGTTATTCCTATCTCTGCCACAAAAAGACTGAAATGGGAAAAGCCCTTTAAGGGTACCTCCACACAGGATTGAAACACCCGTTATTTGCCCCTGAAGGCATACAGCAAATCTTGTGCTTTTTACAGTGCCAGCAAAGAGAAAAAGATTTTAAAAATACTAGCTACATGCTGCAAAAAAACATCTGCAACGTAAATTGACCTGTGTGGAACATTTCAAATCCGTAGCAGGTTTTGCATAATTCCACAGTAAATTTCATCCTTTGCAATGCATGGACTGATGGCAAAATCGGCTGTGAAGAGTACAGTATTTTCAATTCAATAAAGATTTCAACAGCAAGGCATAGCACTCTCTATTAACAACATGACGGCAATCATGATAATGCATGATATGTGATCAGTATTGGTGGCTACTTTGATCTACTGTGTACTACCTTAGGCCAACTAATTTGAGAAAACTTCTAAAATAATCCAGAATTTTCAGTTCTTCAGTTTTCAGTAAAAGTACTGTATATCAATCAGGTAGTCAGTCTTTGGGAGACATAATTCAGACTGAGAGCTCTAAAAGTGCGCCTTCAAGTTGGGAAAAATGAGGAATGTGCTGAAAAAGAATTTTTAGTTTACAAAGTTCAAGGGTTGCCTGGTATAAGGCTATTTACTGTGGCCAAACTTCCATTACAGATCTAGCCTGTTACTGGTTTCTGTGATTTAAGTTTAGGTGGTAAATTTATTTTACACTTTCATCATTTCTGCATTTTCTGTTCATCAATTACCTGCTATACAGCATTACATTCCTCGCAGAAAGAGAGGTAAATGTAGGCAAAACTAAATGAGATACGCTGGGATGAATTTAGCAAATCTGGAGTTTCATATGCCGATCTTGATCTACATTGTGCTGGAGTGAGATATGCTTCTTAATAAGGCCTCATGTACATGACCGTATAATTTTGCATCTGCATTTTTTGTGGAGATATTGACCTCAATGAGACTGTGGTCTGCGGCCAAGTATTGGACATGTTGGACAGAACGGACATGTGGATGTGGAGGTCAATCGGTCTAAAAAAATGCAGTCATCACATGGATTACATCCGTGTTTTGCAGATCTGCGATTTGCAATCCGCAAAATAGATATGATCGTGTGCATGAGGCATAAATCTGGTGCATGTCATGGTCCAATGTGTACAAAAAAGTCAAATCTATGTCAGCTATGAGATGGCAAAGATTTCAGCTACAGTTTATGCCGGTTTTTGGCATAAATTGTGGTAAATTTGCTGCATAGCAGGAGACCACTACCTCTAAGCCCCATCACTCAAATTTTTTCAGAAAAATGACAAGCATGGGGGAAAGTGTGAAAAGTTACACATCTCTGCAGAAAAATGGTGTGTGCTGAATTTGTGACTTTTTGACACCTCCAAAGTGGTAAACAAATAAACATTGTTTGATAAAGACCCTACTGAATCTAAGGCTACATTCACACGAAAGTCTTTTGTTTCCGTGTCCGTTCCATTTTTTTTGTGGATTGGATGAGGACCCATTTATTTGAATCTGTATGTCTGTTCTGTAGCCCTGCAAAAATTTTGAGCATGTCCTATTCTTGTCTGTTTTGCGGACAAAGATAGGCATTGTTACAATCCGTATTTTTTGCAGATCCGCATTTTGCGCACTGCCAAATACATACGCTTGTGTGAATGTAGCCTAAATGGGTTTTCCAGGACTTAAAGAGACCCTGTCACCATGGAGTATACCATGTTGTATTACAGTGGGGAAGAGGTACAAATAATTAAACACATGCAGCGAGTAAACACCCTAGAGGATGATGTGCGTGAGCGTACTAGTGATGAGGTGCCGAGGATAGTACCCTTGATGGTACTTGGTGTTTAGGGTTCTTTGGCGGCTGGGCCCCTGTGTTCGTTACGCCAGCACCGTAAGGTGCAATTAAGAGATGGAGCAGAAGAATGAGGATTGAGGCAGAGGTTAATCCAAACAGGAACTTTATTTATCAGATGTAGTAAGCATCCAATCTCATCACTTTGTCTTTCATACCGATGGCAAAAATAGTAATGCTGCAAATCCACATTAGCAGGCTCCTTGAGGTAAATTATATAGGTGAGCTCCAGCTCACCTAAGTAGGAGAAGCGTGCTTACTTGTACTTAGTTTCTAATGTTGATCTGTTCACTTAACCTTGTAATGGTAGTTTAGATCCTCTGTAAAGAAGTGTTCTAACAGATAGCCTTTTTGTCCTTAATTATGGTGGGCAGCTTGTAGCTTATGCAAAGGAGTCTAGAGTCTGATAAACGACAGTTACCTTCCTTTGTCAACATTATTTTTTCAGTAATCCAGCAACCCCAGGGCAATCTCCATCATGGCAGGCAAACGCTCTGCTTCATTATTTGTACAGGTTGTGGTCTTCAGAGTAATAATCTATTTGGTACCCTGGAAGGGTAATCTACAGTGTAGGATGATATAGTCCTAGTTCCGGACTCAATGGTTGAGGTAAATTGGTTCCCCTGGGCTAGGCCCAGGAGGGCAGATACAAGTCTGTCTCCTCTCCTTCCTTCTATCCCCTCCACTCAACTCTCAGCTAACTCTAACTTCCTGTAACAGAAGTATATAACTGGTGTGATAGAGACCTCTAGTGGTGAAAATGTGTTTTGCGTGTTACTAGCCTTAACGATGGATTTAGCAGCAAAGACAAAGGAATAGTGCAAAATTACATCATAATACAAATAACAATTTGGAGTGGACCATATACACATATGTGGGTCACTACACACACAACAAGATACCTTTGGAAGAATAACAACAGTAAATTTAGTCATTATGAGAGAAAACAGCTTGTGTGGGCGGCCATTTTGTGACTGGCAGCTCAGCGTGCAGTGCGCATACAAGCCCGGCCCCCACATTCCAGACCTGTGTGCTCTGAAGTGACAGCAGTCATAGCCTCCTATTAGTGTCACTGCTCACAGCCGCCGCTGTATATAACCGCATTATAATTCAGATAGGCTTAAATATACTGGATAAGTTGCCCTATCATATGCCTTATTAATAGCCTTACTGTGCTGCTAGTCTTTAGTGTTGAGCGCGAATATTCGAATTTCGAATTTTTATCGTGAATATTGTCACTTCGAAAATTCGTGAATATTTCGAATATAGTGATATATATTCGTAAAAACGAATATTAATTTTTTTTAAACATTTTTTTAATAGTAATTTTTTATTAAAGATTATCAATAGTGTTGAGCGAACAGTTCGAGAATAGTTCGGGTTCGTACCGAATTTTGGGGTGTCCGTGACACGGACCCGAACCCGGACATTTTCAAAAAAGTTCGGGTTCGGGTTCGGAGTTCGGCATGTTCTCTCAACGCATTTTGAAAGTACTATATAGCAGAATAGTACAGGCTTAAAGCTGAAATCGCATTGCGATTACAACTTTGAGCTACCGATCACCATGGGAACGCCTCCTCCAGTAGAATGTACTGTAGGATGTTTGAATTACGTTGAAATCGCAATGCGATTCTTATATATTTGCTTAATCGCATTGCGATTTCAACTTCTCAAATCCGACAGTACATTCTAGCATTTTTCCCATGGTGATGTAGACGCTCCATTAGCACGGAATCCGGCTGAAGCAGAAATCGCAATGCGATTCTTAGAACTCAAATAAATCGCATCACACTACACGTTCTAATTGCATTCGATTTTAACTTTACTGTTTGGTTTTGTATCGCGATAATACAAAATTTGAATAATCGTGTGCGTGCTGTTCTAGCACGCAGTGCTATTCGTATCCCACTATTAAGTTCTAATCGCATTCGATGTTAACTTATGCATTTTTTTTTTTGCCAGGCATCAGCAGTAAGTTAAAATAGAATGCCTGTCAAAAAGCATAAGTTAAATCGAATGCGATTAGAACTTAAGAGTGGGATACTGAATAGCACTAGTGTTGTTGAGCGCACATTTCGAGAATAGTTCCGGTCCGTACAGAATTTTGGGGTGTTCGTGACACGACCTGAACCCGAACATTTTCATAAAAATTCGGGTTCGGTTTTGTAGTTCGTCATTTTTGTGGCGCATTTTGAAAGGCTGCAAAGCAGCCAATCAACATGCATCATACTACTTGCCCTAAGATGCCATCGCAGCCATGCCTACTATTGGCAAGGCTGTGATTGGCCAAGTGCAGCATGTGACTCAGCCTCTTTATAAGCTTGTGCGCACGTCGCGATGTGCTCACTCCCGCTGTGATTAGACCAGGGATAGATGCAGCTGCTGTGAGGGCGAGATAGGCAGGGATAATTGAGGAAGAAAACCTGATAAGAAGTGAATGATCTAAACCTGTGCATCAGAACAACTCAGCTGAGCTGTTCACTGAAAGTTTATTTTTTTACACTGGCCAGATCGATTTTTACCGGCACATGTAACTGGGCTGACCGGCGGCGGACATTTTAGGACCTGTGGTGCGCCAGCTCAAGCTGCCACAGAGTCCAAAGAAAAGCTCCAAAGAATTGAAAAATCTACTCCTGTGACACAGAACAACAGCGATTCAGCTGCTCAGTCAAAGTCAATTTTTTTCTGGCTGGGCAGACCATTTTCTGGCACATGTTACTGGGCTGATAGGCGGCGGCCATTTTGGGACTTGTGGTGCTACAGCAAAAGCTGCCACAGCGTCCATTAATCTCATGTAATAGTCGATTTTTTCATAGATATACTACATCAGGGGTTTGGCTGTGCTTGTGTCACCCCTACTAACTGCCAATATATTTAATATATCAGTGGTGAAACTGAAAGTAACCCACTTGGATAGCAAATCCCATGAATGTGCTGTTCCAGCTAGGCTAGCCAGTGTCACTACAGCCAGGTCCAATACTGTCAGCCAGAAATTATTTTTTATTTTTTTGCCAGAAATATAAATTAAAAAATCTTTCCCTGTAACAAACATAATTCTGGTGTTAGACCAGAAGAAGCCCTCCTTCAGTAAATAATACTGTAAAAAGGTTTAGGCAATAATTCTCCCAGTGTGGGCAATTTATGTACCAAAACGAGCATTTTAAAAATTCCGGTGTTCTGAAATACCAGCAGTCCTCTTGTAATTAATACCAGAAAAAGGCATTATAGTGTCCAGTGTTGTCATTTTGGTTCAAAAAAGGGCAATTTAATCAATCTGGTGTTGGTGACACCCGAAATAGTAGGCCGCACGTTGTTACTCCTTTGAAAAGGAAATAGTTCTCCCACTGTGGGAATTCATTTAACATAAGTAGCATTTAAAAAATTCTGGTGTCCAATTTGCAGCAGTCTTCTTGTAATTAATACCAGAAAAAGGCATTATAGTGTCCAGTGTTGTCATTTTGGTTCCAAAAGGCCAATTTAATCAATCTGGTGTTGGTGACACCCGAAATAGTAGGCCGCACGTTGTTACTCCTGTAAAAGGAAATAGTTCTCCCACTGTGGGAATTCATTTAACATAAGTAGCATTTCAAAAATTCTGGTGTCCAATTTGCAGCAGTCTTCTTGTAATTAATACCAGAAAAAGGCATTATAGTGTCCAGTGTTGTCATTTTGGTTCCAAAAGGCCAATTTAATCAATCTGGTGTTGGTGACACCCGAAATAGTAGGCCGCACGTTGTTACTCCTTTGAAAAGGAAATAGTTCTCCCACTGTGGGAATTCATTTAACATAAGTAGCATTTAAAAATTCTGGTGTCCAATTTGCAGCAGTCCTCTTGTAATTAATACCAGAAAAAGGCATTATAGTGTCCAGTGTTGTCATTTTGGTTCCAAAAGGCCAATTTAATCAATCTGGTGTTGGTGACACCCGAAATAGTAGGCCGCACGTTGTTACTCCTGTAAAAGGAAATAGTTCTCCCACTGTGGGAATTCATTTAACATAAGTAGCATTTAAAAATTCTGGTGTCCAATTTGCAGCAGTCTTCTTGTAATTAATACCAGAAAAAGGCATTATAGTGTCCAGTGTTGTCATTTTGGTTCCAAAAGGCCAATTTAATCAATCTGGTGTTGGTGACACCCGAAATAGTAGGCCGCACGTTGTTACTCCTTTGAAAAGGAAATAGTTCTCCCACTGTGGGAATTCATTTAACATAAGTAGCATTTAAAAAATTCTGGTGTCCAATTTGCAGCAGTCCTCTTGTAATTAATACCAGAAAAAGGCACTATAGTGTCCAGTGTTGTCATTTTGGTTCCAAAAAGGCCAATTTAATCAATCTGGTGTTGGTGACACCCGAAATTTTAGGCCGCACGTTGTTACTCCTGTAAAAAGGAAATAGTTCTCCCACTGTGGGAATTCATTTAACATAAGTAGCATTTAAAAAATTCTGGTGTCCAATTTGCAGCAGTTTTCTTGTAATTAATACCGGAAAAAGGAATTACGGTATATCTTCCAGTGTGTGAATTTTGGGGCTAAAAAATAATATATTTTATTGTGGTGCGAGTTGAATCGCAACAATGAGAAAACATTCTATTAAGGGACGAGGATGCGGTCGTGGTGGGGTCCGTGGAGTCTCTGTTGCTGGCAGAGGACCTGGCCGTTCGGCCTCAGGCGCACAAAGTAGTGAACCAACTCCCTCAAGTAGCCGGCAGAATTTACAGCGATATTTGGTGGGGCCCAATGCCGTTATGAGGATGGTAAGGCCTGAGCAGGTACAGGCATTAGTCGATTGGGTGGCCGACAGTGCTTCCAGCACGTTCACCACATTGTCTTCCGCCCAGTCTTCTGCGGAAAGCGCACAGGTGGCACCGGAAAACCAAGCCCATCAGTCTGTCACATCACCCCCATGCATATCAGGGAATCTGTTCGAGCCTCAAGTTATGCAGCAGTCTCTTCTTCTGTTTGAAGACTCTGCTGGCAGGGGTTCCCAGGGCGTCCACCTAGCCCTTCCCTAGCGGTGGAAGACATACCATGCACTGACGCACAACCACTTATGTATCCAGATGATGAGGACATGGGAATACCACCACAGCAGAGTGACCGAGTGTCTGATGATGACGAAACACAGGTGCCCACTGCCGCGTCTTATTGCAGTGTGCAGACTGAACAGGAGGAGGTCAGGGAGGAAGACTGGGTGGAAGACGATGCAGAGGACGATGAGGTCTTAGACCCCACATGGACTGAAGGTCGTGCCGCTGACTTAAATAGTTCAGAGGAAGAGGCAGTGGTGAGACCGAGACAACAGCGAAGCCAAAGAGGGAGCAGGGGGCAAAAGCAGAACACCCGCCGTCCCGAGAGTTCGCCTGCTATTGGCCAGCGCCAACAGGGACCCAGCACCCCAAAGGCATCTTCAAGGGGTTCCCTGGCATGGCACTTCTTCAAACAATGTGCTGAGGACAAGACCAGAGTGGTTTGCATGCTGTGCCATCAGACCCTGAGGCGAGGCATTAACGTTCTTAACCTGAGCACCACCTGCATGATCAGGCATCTACATGCAAAGCATGAACTGCAGTGGAGTGCACACCTCAAAAACAAGGAACCCGCTCAGGCTCCCCCTGCTCCCTCTACCGCTGCTGCCTCGGCTTCCGCCTCGAGAGGAATGTTGCCACCTGCCGAGCAGCAAACAGAGGATGTGCCACCGACACCACCACCACCACCACCACCGTCACCTTGCGTCTCCACTATTTCACACAGCAGCGTTCAGCTCTCCATCTCTCAAACCTTTGAGAGGAAGCGCAAATTCCCACCTAGTCACCCTCGAGCCCTTGGCCTGAATGCCAGCATTTCTAAACTACTGGCCTTTGAAATGCTGTCATTCCGGCTGGTGGACACAGACAGCTTCAAACAGCTGATGGCCATGGCTGTCCCCAGTATGTGGTTCCCAGCCGCCACTACTTCTCCAAGACAGCCGTGCCTTCCCTGCACATGCAAATGTCTGATAAAATCAAGTGTGCACTGCGCAACGCCATTTATGCCAAGGTCCACCTAACCACAGATACGTGGACCAGTAAGCATGGCCAAGGACGCTATATCTCACTAACTGCACACTGGGTGAATGTAGTGGCGGCTGGGCCCCAGGCGGAGAGTTCCTTGGCGCACGTCCTTCCGCCACCTAGGATCGCAGGGCATCATTCTCTGCCTCCTGTAGCCTCCTCCTCCTACTCGGCTTCCTCCTGCACTGCTTCCACCAGCTCCTCCTGTCAGCCACACACCTTCACCACCAACTTCAGCACAGCCCGGGGTAAACGTCAGCAGGCCATTCTGAAACTCTTATGTTTGGGGGACAGGCCCCACACCGAGCAGGAGTTGTGGCGGGGTATTGAACAACAGACGGACGAGTGGTTGCTGCCGGTGGGCCTCAAGCCAGGCCTGGTGGTATGCGATAATGGGCGAAATCTCGTGGCAGCTCTGGGACTAGCC
This sequence comes from Bufotes viridis, assembly GCA_033119425.1. Taxonomy (NCBI): domain Eukaryota; kingdom Metazoa; phylum Chordata; class Amphibia; order Anura; family Bufonidae; genus Bufotes; species Bufotes viridis. The sequence continues at coordinate 358,295,478 of CM065591.1, read as the reverse complement.
GGTTTGACGCACATCCCTTGCCTGGCGCATGTGCTGAATTTGGTGGTGCAGAGGTTCATTCACCACTACCCCAACATGTCAGAGCTGCTGCATAAAGTGCGGGCCGTCTGTGCGCGCTTCCGGCGTTCACATCCTGCCGCTGCTCGCCTGTCTGCGCTACAGCGGAACTCGGCCTTCCCGCTCACCGCCTCATATGCGACGTGCCCACCCGGTGGAACTCCACCTTGCACATGCTGGAGAGACTGTGCGAGCAGCAGCAGGCCATAGTGGAGTTTCAGCTGCAGCACGCTCGCGTCAGTCGTACTCGCGGAACGGCACCACTTCACCACCAATGATTGGGCCTCCATGCGAGACCTGTGTGCCCTGCTGCACTGCTTTGAGTACTCCACCAAAATGGCCAGTGGCGATGACACTGTTATCAGCGTTACAATACCAATTCGATGTCTCCTAGAGAAAACGCTTAGGGCAATGATGGAAGAGGAGGTGGCCCAGGTGGAGGAGGAGGAGAAGGAGGAGGAGGGCTCGTTTCTAAGACTTTCAGGCCAGTCTGTTAGAGGTAGCTCAGAGGGAGGTTTTTTGAAGCAGCAGAGGGCAGGTTCACAAGTCGCCAGCCAAGGCACTCTAATGGAGGACGAGGAGGATGAGGAGGAGGTGGAGGAGGACGAGGATGAAGCAGCTTCACAGCAGGGTGGCAGCCCACACAGCTCAGGCCCATTACTAATGCGTGGCTGGGGGGATACGGTGGACGATGACGATACGCCTCCTACAGAGGACAGCTTGTCCTTACCTCTGGGGAGCCTGGCACACATGAGCGATTACATGCTGCAGTGCCTGCGCAACGACAGCAGAGTTGCCCACATTTTAACGTGTGCTGACTACTGGGTGGCCACCCTGCTGGATCCCCGGTACAAAGACAATGTGCCCACTTTACTTCCTGCACTGGAGCGTGATAGGAAGATGCGCGAGTACAAGCGCACGCTGGTAGGCGCGCTCCTGAGAGCATTCCCAACTGTCACAGGGGAACAGGTGGAAGGCCAAGGCCAAGGCAGAGGAGGAGCTAGAGGTCGTTCACGCAGCAGTATCACGGCCAGCTCCTCTGAGGGCAGGGTTAGCATGGCAGAAATGTGGACAAGTTTTGTCTCCACGCCACAGCTAACTGCCCCACCACCTGATACGGAACGTGTTAGCAGGAGGCAGCATTTCACTAACATGGTTGAACAGTATGTCTGCACACCCCTCCACGTACTGACGGACGGTTCGGCCCCATTCAACTTCTGGGTTTCAAAATTGTCCACGTGGCCAGAGTTAGCATGTTATGCCTTGGAGGTGCTTTCCTGCCCGGCGGCCAGCGCTTTATCAGAACGCGTATTCAGCACGGCGGGGGCGTCATTACTGACAAGCGCAGCCGCCTGTCCACAGCCAATGTGGACAAGCTGACGTTCATAAAGATGAACCAGGCATGGATCCCACAGAACCTGTCCCTCCCTTGTGCAGAGTAGTCCTTAATAACTGCCTAAAACATGTCTTGTTGTACTACGGGCCACTTCTTTATTTAATACAAATTTTATGTAACCCACAGTTGAATGAAACTCTCCTCTGTCTGGGCGCCGGGGCCTAACTAGATGAAAGTGGCCTGTTAAACTATCGGGTGACATAAAGCCATAACCTCTGCCATGCTACCTCTGTCCTCTGTCTGGGTTCTGAGGCCTAAGTCAAATAAAGCGGTCTTCTGCTGTGCTGGGGGATATGAAGCTAATCTCTGACCTCTCTCCTCTGTCTGGGTCCAAAGGCCTAAGTCACTGAAAGAGGCCTTCTCCTGTGGTGTGTGATATGATGCCTGAATTTGTGCTGTGGGACCTCTCTTCTCTTCCTGGGTGCAGGGGTCAAAGTATCTAAAAGTGTCCTTCTCTTGCGGTGGTTGATATGATGCCTGAATATGTGCTGTGGGGCCTCTTTCCTCTGTTTGGGTGAAGGGGTTAAAGTAACTTTATGGTGGCTTCTCCTGTGGTGGTTGATATTATGCCTGATTCTCTGCTGTGGGACCTCTCTCCTCTTCCTGGGTGCAGGGGTCAAAGTATCTAAAAGTGTCCTTCTCTTGCGGTGGTTGATATGATGCCTGAATATGTGCTGTGTGGCCTCTCTCCTCTGTCTGGGTGAAGGGGTCAAAGTAACTAAATGGTGGCCTACTCCTGTGGTGGTTGATATGATGCCAGATTCTCTGCTGTGGGACCTCTCTCCTCTTCCTGGGTGCAGGGGTCAAAGTATCTAAAAGTGTCCTTCTCTTGCGGTGGTTGATATGATGCCTAAATATGTGCTGTGTGGCCTCTCTCCTCTGTCTGGGTGAAGGGGTCAAAGTAACTAAATGGTGGCCTACTCCTGTGGTGGTTGATATGATGCCAGATTCTCTGCTGTGGGACCTCTCTCCTTTGTCTGGGTGCTGGGGTCGAAATAATAGTAAGTGACCTTCTCCATTGGTGGGTGACTTGAAGCCTGATTCTGTGCTATGGGACCTCACTCCAATTAATATTGGTTAATTTTTATTTATTTTATGTTAAGTCATCATTTCCCTGTCTACATTTGTTTGCAGGGGATTTACCTACATTTTGCTGCCTTTTGCAGCCCTCTAGCCCTTTCCGGGAGTCTTTTACAGCCTTTTTAATGCCCAAAAGTTCGGGTCCCCATTGACTTCTATGGGGTTCGGGTTCGGGATGAAGTTCGGGTTGAGTTCGGATCACGAACCCGGACATTTTCCGGAAGTTCGGCCGAACCTCTCGAACCCGAACATCCAGGTGTTCGCTCATCTCTAATTATCAACAATTTGCATACACTCTGAGAAACAGATGAGCTTACATGCAAATAGATACATTCAGTCTGTTATATCCTATTAAGTCAGTATCAAATATCACAATATCAAAATACATTTACTAAAAATGCTTGAAATTGGAACAGAGTCAGTACCAGAAAAAGAAACAATAGCATTGTTTCAGTTCTACATCAAAGATATACCAGACACCATACACACTTACAGACATACACTCCCCCATCGGAGTGGACAAAACCATATGTAACTCAAGGTAGCATTGTTTGGCCGTTGATCCAGGGATCCCAAAATTTCATGAAGTGGTCAGGGGTTCCTCTCTGTTCATATGCAAATTTATATAGTTCCAGATTTCAGTTAATCAGTTGTATCTAATGTTTCAACGTAGGACATTTGGGCGGCTTTCAGTTAATAAGTATAGTTTTCCTTGCATAATACTTTATTTTTTTCTTCATCTGAACCCATTATCTAGTATGCCTACCTGCTTCTTGCTTGTGGGCCAATGTGAAAAGGCTGCAATATTGTAGTCTGTGGTGAATTAGAATATTTTTCATTATTTAATTTTTTTTTCTATGTGAACAATTCGTAATGCGAATATTCTAAAACGAATATATAGCACTATAGAATGTTCATCATTTTTTCCAATTTAATATGAACAGTCATTGGCCCGAAAGCAGCTTATGCAGGGAGCAATCATGACTTCAGATGGGAAAAAAATGACGAATATTCTAAAAAAAGAATATATAGCACTATATTCTATAGTGCTATATATTCGGGTGTTAGAACATTCTCATTACGCGAATATCACATTGCCAATTTTTCGCAATCAACAGAATAATCTCAAATACGAATATTTGCGAATATATGACGAATATTCTAACGAATATTTGCGAAATATCGCTAATTCGAATATTGCCCCTGCCGCTCATCACTACTAGTATTGTGTATTTGAGGCAGTGCTATTTATTCAGTGTATCTAAACCTATAATGTGCAATACTGTGCTGAAAAGCCTTTGTTTCTCCTACTGTATTACCCAAGATAGGCTTAGATACACAGCCTTAGTAGCAGAGCATTACACATTATAGAATGAGACACACTGGATAAAAATTACTGTCTGAAAAAACATGGGATGAGATATATTAGCATAGGTCTCAACCGTCCCGTATCCGGAGGGACAGTCACGTTTTTTACCGCTGTCCTGCCACCCTGGGTGGCTGCTTGCATGTCCCTCCTATGCCCCACTCACTTTCCTGTGTCCCACCCATGGCCCCGTCTCATCATAAAGAAAAGATAACAAGCACGACTATCTAAACCTATCATTTGTGATACTGACTGCTGAGCTGTCTATCTAATCATATATCATGTATGATACTGTCTACCCATCAGTGTGCTTCTGGGTCTGTGTGCTCATGCTGCGAAAGATAGGACATGTCCTATCTTGGCAGCAAATGAATATCACGGACACACTGCGAGTTGGACACAACTGGTATCCGTGTTTTATGGATCTACGGTTTGCGGTCTGCAAATGCAGTCATGTGAATGCCCCCTGGGGCTGCATTCAATCAGATTTTTTGCTAGTGTTTTTCTGAACTTTTCTGAATTTTTAGAGGTGTTTTTTCATGCTTTTTAGGCTAGGGCTACAGTAAGACATTTGTTTCAGCAACATTTTTTGTAATGATAGCCAATGATGTGCCACTGTGACATGCGACGGTTGCGACATAACAGCAGAAAATTCATCCAAGTTGTTCAGAAGTGAAGGAGCAACATATGGATTTTCTAACATGGAATTTTCCTAAACTTTTTTATTTTTTATTTTTTTGTTGACTGAGCTGTGTGAGGGCAAGCTGTAGTTTTTTTTGTACCATTTTGGGGTAAATATGACTTTTTGATCACTTTTTATACAATTTTTTAGGAGGTGAGGTGGGCAAAAATTGCAATTCTGTCAGTGTCAGGAGTTCTCCATGTGGTATATATTATATCATAACTTTATTCTGTGAATTCATTCTTTTATAAAAATTAAGTTATCTTTTTTATCACCACATACGAACATCCATAACAATTTTATTTTTCCACCACTGTAGGGACAGATTGCAGTTTTTCTTGGTACTATTTTGGGGTACATATGATTTTTGATCGCTCTACATTACACATTTTGTGAGGCAAGGTAACCAAAAATGGCTGTTCTGGCACAGTTTTTATTTTTTTATTTTTACAATGTTCACCTGACAGGTTAGATCATGGGCTATTTTTATAGAGCTGGTTGTTACGGACGTGACAATATCAAATATCGTTTTACATAAAGCATTTTTTTAAAAACAAATCATGTTTTTGTGTCTCCATTTTCTTAAAGCCATATTATTTTTATTTTTCTGGAGATTGTGTTATACGACAGTTTGATTGGTACTATTTTGGGGTACATAAAACTTTTTGATCACTTGGTATTACACTTTTTGTGATGTAAGGTGACATAAAATGGCTCTTTTGACATTTTTTTTTTTATAGCGTTCACCAGATGGGGTGGATTATGTAAAATTTTTATAGAGCAGGTTGTTACGGATGCAGCGATATAGAATATGTCCTTTTCCCCCCAATTTTTACAACTTTATATGAATTTATTATGGGAAAGGGGCATTTTTTTAAAAATTGAAACCTTATTTTTTTATTATGAAAAACACATTTTTTTACATTTTATTTTTGTTCCACACTTTTTTACTTTTTATTTTTGGCCCAACTTTTGGTGGTCTAATTCCCTCTACAATGCATTACAGTACATTTGTGTTTTAATGCACTGCCAGTCATTGTATTACACTGTAATACACTGACCGCCTGCCTATAAGACCCAGCCTAAGTGGCTGGATTTCATAGGGTCCAGTAGAAGGCGAGCCCCGATGCCTATGGAAGACATCGGGCTGCCTTTCTAGGCATCGGGTCCCCATCACAGCAGCACGGCGGAGGGAGCTGCAAACCCCGCGTATGCTGTGGTCAAATTTGATGATGGCATACAAGGGGTTAATACGCCATACACAGCAGGGTCTCAGCTGCCATTGACCAGATAAATAGTTCCAGCTGACGTGACCTCATGGGTGAATGTAATGAGGGTGTCCCGACCTATCGCTGACCCTGTAGTACCCTGGGGTCAGAAGGTCACAGTGGGTGGCTACTCGCTCAGTTTCTCAAGAGATCGGTCCATGACCTAATATCGAGAATAGATTCTGATCCAGGTTTTCCTGCTTAGGTTTGCTATTCTTTTGTCTCATTTAGGAAACTGTGGCTTTTCCTTTCAGCAGTTTTCTGTCAGCCACTCCCAACTACTATATACAGTGATATAAAAAGTCTGCACACCCCTGTTAAAATGTTAGGTTTCTGTGCTGTAAAAAGAGACAAAGATAAATCAACTTTTTCCACCTTTAATCTGACCTATAAACTGTACCACTCAATTGAAAAACAAACTGAAATCTTTTAGGTGGTGGGAGAAAACAAAAAAAAAATAATGTGGTTGCATAAGTGTGCACACCCTCTTATAACTGGGGATGTAGCTGTGTCCAGAATTAAGCAATCACATTCAAAATCATGTTAAATAGGAGTCAGCATACACCTGCCATAATTTACAGTGCCTCTGATTAACCCCAAATAAAGTTCAGTCGCTCTAGTTGGCCTTTCCTGAAATTTTCTTAGTCGCATCGCACAGCAAAAGCCATGGTCCACAGAGAGCTTCCAAAGCATCTGAGGGATCTCACTGTTAAAAGGTATCAGTCCAGAGAAGGGTACAAAAGAATTTCCAAGGCATTAGATATACCATGGAACACAGTGGAGAAAATATGGCACAACAGTGACATTACCAAGAACTGGACGTCCCTCCAAAATTGATGAAAAGACGAGAAGAAAACTGGTTTGGGAGGCTACCAAGAGGCCTACAGCAACACTAAAGGAGCTGCAGGAATTTCTGGCAAGTACTGCCTGTGTGTTACATGTGACAATAATCTCCTGTATTCTTCATATGTCTGGGCTATGGGGTAGAGTGGCAAGATGAAAGCCTTTTCTTAAGAAGAAAAACATCCAAGCCAGGCTACATTTTGAAAAAACACATCTGAAGTCTTCCAAAAGCATGTGGGGAAAGGTGTTATGGTCTGATGAAACCAAGGTGGAACTTTTTGGCCATGATTCCAAAAGATATGTTTGGCACAAAAACAACACTGCACATCACCAAAAGAACACCATACCCACAGTGAAGCATGGTGGTGGCAGCATCATGCTTTGGAGCTGTTTTCTGCTGGAACTGGGGCCTTAGTTAAGATAGAGGGAATTATGAACAGTTATATTGGCACAAAACCTTCAGGCTTCTGCTAGAAAGCTGAACATGAAGAGGAACTTCATCTTTCAGCATGACAACGACCCAAAGCATACATCCAAATCAAAGGAATGGCTTCATCAGAAGAAGATTAAAGTTTTGTAATGGCCCAGGCAGAGCCCAGACCTGAATCCAATTGAAAATCTGTGGGGTGATCTGAAGAGGGCTGTGCACAGGAGATGCCCTCACAATCTGACAGATTTGGAGTGTTTTTGCAAAGAAGAGTGGGCAAATCTTGCCAAGTCAAAATGTGCCATGCTGATAGACTCATACCCCAAAAGACTGAGTGCTGTAATAAAATCAAAAGGTGCTTCAGCAAAGTATTAAGGGTGTTCACACTTATGCAGCCATATTATTTTATTTTTATATTTTTTCTTCCCTTTACCTAAAAGATTTCAGTTTTTCAATTGAGTTATACAGTTTATAGGTCACATTAAAGGTGGAAAAAGTTCTGAAATGATTTATCTTTGTCTAATTTTTTTACATCACAGAAACCTGACATTTTAACAGGGGTATGTAGACTTTTTTTATACACTGTATTCTCCCTTTTTACTTCCCTTGTTGCCAGATATAGACCTTCCTTCCAGATCTCCTATTCTGACCTTAGGTGGACAACTGTTGCTGTGGAGCCGTTGAAACTGGAGCTGTTGAATTTGCGGTTTACTCCTGTTGTCTTCCTTTGGGGATTCTTTGTGGTGTTATATTTTCCCATTCTGCTTCCCTTGTTGCCAGATATGGACCTTTTTTCCAGATCATCTATTCTGACCTCTGGTGATGTTGCTGTGGAGCTCTTGGAACTAGTACTGTCGGATCTCTGAGCTGTCTCAGCTGTTTGTGACACCCCTCAGATATTGACTATTGCCGCTAGGCATGTCAGGAACTTCCTGGTTACATGCCTTCGGAGACTCATTACAAGTGAGTCGGGTAATAACATAGAGCACAAGGACAAGATTTGCTATAATTATTACTATTTAATTTAATTTTTTAAAATTGGTTATAACTAATAATATGATTATTTTGGTTTGTGCTTATGTATACCATAATAAAAAAGATGGTCCGAGAATTCTAAAGATAAAAGCTAACAAGTGTTCATAGAAACGGTTGCTAGCAATTTTCTGGCAGTGTAAATGTACCACCAATTACCCAATGAATGAATAAATGAAACGCTCGTTCACCGGGCAATCCGATCATTTGTGCACATGCAAAAATCGTTGTTTGCTGATTTCTTTTTTGTAAACGTGATCTACTGCTGGCAAACAACAGGTCTGTATGGGGAAGAGCGATGGCATTAGCTATTGCTCCTCCCATACTCTGGAGGAGATCGCTGCTCTGTTGTCCCAAGTAAAGGGAGCTTTTATTAATTGATTACCTAAGTAATCAGCTTTTTTCATGAGCTGCAGGAAACAGGCACCTGAGCTCTCCAATTCCATATGGTGTGTAGTGCCTATGCCTGGCTCCTGCGGCACTGTTTTCACCTGGCCACTATCCAGTGTACGGAGCACTGTTGATCTAGTGCCTAGCTCCATAACCACAGCTTGTGCTGGAAGTTGGATTCCCAGCAATCAAATATTGGTGACCTATCCTTAGGATCAATAGTTAACTCCTTCCCGCTGTCCCAATGTAAAATTACGTTGACGGTGGGGTTTTAAAGATGTGCCCGCTGCACTCGGTTTAAACAGCAGGCACCCAAGACTAATGTATTGACAAAAACATAGATCACACTAATTTAAGCCCTCAGATACTAGGGTCACATTTAACCCTGGCATCTGGGAGGTCAAAAACTGGGAGCACACACCGGCTGTGTACCAGCTGCCCTTAGATGTGATCGGGGGAACTGGATGGTGTGTATTCTTGGTCCTCCTGAATGATCTGAGGCTGCCGCACATAGGTTCTTATGGTAAGCCTGCCTATGGCAGGACTTCATAGGAACATAGTGTAATCACCATGGTCTCCAATGCTATTTCTTGTTTCCATGGTTACAACCACCCTGCAGTCCATCAGTGGTGGCAACGCTTGTACACCGTAGGAAAAAGTGCTGGCCTCTCTTGTGACCAGGATCACTGAAGTGCACATAGGCTGGTGCTTTTTCCTATAGTACGCAAGCACGGCCATTGCTGATGGATTGCAGGGTGGTCGTAATCACAGAAACAAGAAGTGGATAATAAGATGGAATAATTAATTAAGCCAGCAAAGGAAGCAATATGGACAATCAAAATACATTAGTAAGTATCTTGTATTAACTTTATTTACATGGTAAATGTCATTTGCTGATGTGAGGCAACCCCTTTCATGGTGCCATTAGAAAGTACAACTTGTCCTGAAAAACATGCTCCCCTATAGCTATGTGAATGGAAAAATGAAAAGTTATGGCTTTGGGAGGGCTGGGAGTAAAAAACGAAAATGAAAAAGGAAAATTGCCTGGTCCTGAAAGGGTTAAGTTCTGCAGAAACTTCAATTTCATTTTCTTTATATAGTGTGGTTTCTGCTCAGTGACAACCGCTATGAGCATTGTTTTGTGTTCCTAATACTTTTTAATTGGACCTTGCCTTTATATTTATTCAAATGTATACTTATATGAAGTCTACTCTCAGCCCTCCTATATACAGTAATCACATTGACAAAGTATCAGAGATACAATTGAATGACCTTATCAATCTAACCATGACACTGTTGATGTGATCAGAAACTTTTAATAGAAAAAAGAAATGTATTTCATTTGTACAGCATACAAGTCTGTAGCCTTGGATCTTTGTTCAGCTAGAAGTTTAAATGCAGTTACTTGTAATAAAGCACAATAGTTCCACATTTTAAGGCACTATCATAAAAGAAATTTGTTTTTAATAGAACTATACTGTTAGTATTCAAACCAACGACTTCTGTGGGGGTACAGGTCCCTAGAAAACTAACTGTCCTAATACAATCCAAAAGGCTATTCTTTATTAGTGCCAACACTGTCTGTAACCTTGATCTGTCTGATCAGGTGGGCTCCACAACATATAATATCACATCCCTGACTTGAGATAAAGATAAGATATATTCACAATGGGAAATTATAAGATGCAATGCTCTGCCATGTTGGATTTTGGGGCAGGAGGAAACTTCATGGACTTTCAATTTGCACTTAAAGAGGACCTTTCATCTGAAAATGCACGTTAAAATACATATATCCACTTACATGGCGGCCCCCGGTGGTGCTGTTTCAGCTTTTCATTTTCCAAAATGTGCCCCCATTTGTCCGCAGTGGCCCCCGCAACAATCTGCGCCTTGTATGCAAATGAGCCATTCGGCTCAACTGGGCGGACCTGCAAAAGTTATCCCGGGCGTGGCTTACTTCTCCCTGGCACGGAGCACATCCAATTACCGCGCCCCGCTCTCAGCCAGGGAGAAGAAGCTCAAGCGATTTCACACAGCCTGAGCCGGGCGCCATCTTGGATTCCCCGGAGGATCTGAGGCTGCAGGCCCGCTCAGTTGAGCCGAATGGCTCATTTGCATATGAGGAGAGAATTATTGCGGTGGCCACTGCGGACAAACGGGGGCACATTATGGAAAATAAAAAGCTGAAACAGCACCACCGAGGGCCACCATGTAAGTGGATATATGTATTTTAATGTGCATTTTCAGATGAAAGGTCCTCTTTAATAACATTATTGAGAGAAGGACTAAATCCATACTCATTGATATGGAAACTGTGGTTGCATCACCATTATCTTCTGGGACTCGTGAAAGAATAGAACTTAAAATCTGTATCTGATCATCATGATATTATTAGTTTTGTCATAAATATGAAAGTGTGAAAAGTGTGAAAAGAGCAGCTCAGCCATGGACACCTTGGCTTGGATATTAAACCATTGAATATCCAATTAGTGGGGATCTGACTGAACGTTTACAAAGAGGCATTGGGAAGAAAACGTTGTGTCAATTTGGTCCCAGTGAGCGCCACTTTTTTGCACTCTGCATGCTTGGTCATTGCTTATAAAGATTCATCCAAAAGCCTCTAAAATAGCCAAGTAAAGCTGACAGGAGTCAAAATGGCACAACATTTTCCTAGCAACAATGCCACTTTATTGTAGTCAGGGGTCACAGCTAGAGATGAGCAAATCGAAGTTGATGAAGTGGAATTCGATCCAAATTTCACAAATTGCATTTTTCCTAAAATGGCTGCTGCACGTGTGATGACATGGAGCAAGGAACTCTGGGAACCCGGGATCACCCATAATGCCATGCATGCAGCCATTCATCAGCCAGCCCTGTGATATCACAGCCCCATGAATAGCCTCAGCCATCTTGGATTCTGCCATTTTCCAGTGTACTTAGTGCAGGGAGAGAAGTCAGCAGGTGCCAGGGACAGTGCTAGGAATGACTTCATTGTGCTAAGGAATCATTCCACAGCATTTATGTTGAACAGGGTTCAGTACGGGAGGTTACAACCTGGGTAAGAGAAACAAACCTATTACACCTTGCTGCACTGACTGAGGATCCAAATTGCCATTATACAGCTCTGTAATCCCAGCAAACAGTTCTTGTTATTGGGATGCAAGTGCTGTTTGATACAGCCTTAAAAAGGGTTTATTACAAGGAAATATTTCTACGTCTCATTTGCCGTTCAGCAGTGCAGTTCTAAAGCAGAAGTTATATGTTCTAAAGCATTTTTGGCTTGTATTAGTGGGAAAGCCGTTGTGTGGTGAAGTACGAAAATAACAGGCATTTTTGGCATGTAGCAAAAGAAAATATATTTGCCATTCAGTGGCGCAGTTATATGTTCTAAAGCCTTTTGTGGCGTGTATAAGTGGAAACAGAAAAATATATTTGCCATTCAGCGGTGCAGTTATATGTTCTAAAGCCTTCTGTTGAGTGTATAAGTGGGAAAAAATAAAGGCCTATTTGCCGTTCAGCGGTGCAGTTATATGTTCTAAAGCCCTTTTGTTGTGTAATAGTGGCAAAATAAAAATATATTTGCCATTCAGTGGTATAGTTATATGTTCTAAAGCCCTTTTTGTCATGTATTAGTGGCAAAAAGAAAATATATTTGCTATTCAGCGGTGCAGTTATATGTTCTAAAGGCTTTTGTGGAGTGTATAAGTGGAAAAAATAAGGGCCTATTTGCCGTATAGCGGTGCAGTTATGTGTTCTAAAGCCCTTTTTGTCGTGTAATAGTCACAAAATAAAAATATATTTGCCGTTCATCGGTGCAAGTTATATGTTCTAAAGCCATTTTTAGCATGTATTAGCGGCAAAAAATATATTGCCATTGTGCGGTGAAGTTCCATTGTACTACAGCCATTTACAGGGTGCATTATTAGGATAGATACGTATGTCCTATTAGACATTCTGCGGTGAATTGTGATTGTTATATTTATTTTTGGGTGTGTATTAATAAGAAAAAGAATACGGGAAAATTGATGGGTGATTGTTGACTTTCTTCAGTATGAACCGAATTATGTCGATTTGCCATTCAGTGGTGAAATTTGTTTGTGATACAGCCTTTTTGGGAAAATTGGTCAGTAGCTGTAACTATGGTCAAGGACAATATATCTCCTTTAGGGCCCACTGGGTAAATGTGGTTCCTGCCTAGCGACACCATCAACTTCGCCAGGTAACGCCACTTCTGCCTCCACGTTCTTACTCTGTTGGTCCTGCGACAATGTCCGCCTCTACGTCCTCATCCTCCACTATGTCCTCAGCCTCCATTGCAGTGACAAGTCACAGTGCTCCTCCAGCATACCACATGTACAGGGCACGGCAGTGTCATGCTGTTCCACACCTCATTTGCCTGGGTGAACGGAGTCACACGGAAGAAACCCTCCGTGCCCTTCATCAAGAAATTGAATCCTGGCTTTCTCCGCGACAACTGGAAATCGGAACCATAGTGACCGACAATGGGAAGAACATGGTGTCGGCGCTATGTCAAGGAGGGCTGAGCCCTGCACCCTGCCTGGCACATGTGTTCAATCTGGTTGTCAAGCGGTTACTGAAGTCTTCCACCCATCTGCAAGACAGCCTAAAAATATCCAGGAAAGTTTGCATGCACTTCAGCCACTCGTACACCGCAAAGCACACCCTCCTTGAGATGCAGTGGCAGAATAGCATTGTCACAGACGTTCCCGCGACAGGTGGAAAGAGATCGGTGAGACTGGCAACACGTGGTTTGATCTGACAGGTATTCCTTGTGGATCAATGTGTTGTTTCTGGTAATGGCCACACCCCTTGCCTCAGGTGTTGCTAATGCGGTAATTTAACCTTCCTTATTTATTGTTGTTTCTCCCACAATAATGTGCGGTTTACAGCTTTCCCTTTTATATTTTGTTTGGGTTCTGTGTGTTGCATTTCCCTATTGTTTGTATTAGGCCTGAAAGAGACTCCTGTTCATCCTTCCTTTTGGAGGAACAGGTAATCTTGTCCCTGCCATTAGTACCATGGTCCTATAGGGCTAGATAGGACTCTAGGTATTCCTGCGTATGAATACACCTACCTCTGGGGCCTGTTCATACTGGTATTAAGGATTTTGGATAGGTTTTTACTAGGAGGTGTCCATCTTCCTTCCTTAGTTCTCAGGCCTGATTCCCTGTTCTCCCCTTTCCTCTTATGCTCGGTGTGGTGTTTCCCTCCCAACCGAAGCTTGACAGGCATCCCCCAACATAGGCTGATATGCGACATTTACACCGTATGGAATTCCACCCTCCATATGTTAGACCGACTATATGAACAGAGAAAGGCCATAAACGATTTCTTGATGATCCAAGCGTACAGGAGTACTCCCCTGTGTAACTTCGAAGTCAGCCAGTGGCAGCTAATGCATGACACCTGCCGTTTGCTTAGGCCCTTTGAGGAGGCTACGTTATTTTTCAGTGGCCAGGACAACGGGATGAACAGTGTCATTCCACTGCTTCATGTCCTGGAACACATGCTGGTAAATCTGGCTGGTCAGGGGACTGGAGACAGGGTGCCTACCTCTCACGACCACATAAGCCCTGTGAGGGATGAACTGGAGGAAAAGGAGGAGGACATTGGAGCACTCACAATGTGTAGTGAAATGGGTGTTTTTCTACACAGGTGACAGGAGAGGAGAATCTGAAGCAGCCAGAGCAGCCAGAGCAGCTACAGGGCGATGAGAAAGACAATGCAGAGGAACCAGACACACCGTAGCAGTATGCAGTAGAGATGGAGGCAGGGAGTCCCTCCAAGTCACTTGCACAAATGGCCCGATGCATGCTCACTTGCGTAGTAACAGCCGAATTGTCAGCATTCGGCAGAGATATGACTTCTGGTTCTCCACCTTGTTGGACCCTCGCTACCGGTCTAAAGTGAGAGCCTTTTTACACCCACTGAGAGGGAGGACAAACTGAACTACTATAGAGACATCCTATATAGTCAGTTGGCCACTGCCTACAGTATCTGCGCCATCGTTCATCCTCTCGCAGGTCGGGCCAGGGGGTCTCTGCGCTCACATTCTTCTGCCATGGCTGCTGTGGCAGGGTAGGAGGGTAGGAGCAGTTCCAGTTCCATCGGCAGCGACTTGAGTCTAGAGTCGCTGATGAGCAGCTTTCTTCAACTGCCTAGTGAAGAAACTACTCACCAGCAGCAGCTAGACCTGGAGCAGGACCTCAACCAGCAGGTGGTGGCATACTTTGACAGCACCCTGCCACTCCACATTGAAGATCCACTGGACTACTGGGCAGCCAAACTGGATTTGTGGCCGGAACTGCAGAGTTTGCCCTGGAAAAGCTGCCCTGCCCAGCCAGTAGTGTGGCATCAGAGCGGGTGTTTAGTGCGGCGGCAGCCATATTTATTCCAAGAAGAACTTGCCTTTCCACCCAAAATGTGAAGAGACTGACCTTTGTCCAGATGAATGAGGCGTGGATCAGCAAGGATTTCCACCCACCAATGCCTAATGCATCAGACTAGATCATCCATGGTGCCACACCAACACTTTGACAAAAGAGACCGGTTTCTTCTGGCTACCTGCCTCCGCTACTGTTATGATGCTGCCACCCGCCTGACACCAAACATCTGATGCCAAGTGCTCCTTCTTACACCCACCATCATCAACGGGTACTGTTATTGCCACCCACTTCCCCACTCTGTCACCGGGTTACTTTGGGGTCTCCTAATGCTGCTGCCACCTCCACACTATGTCACCTTACCACTCTGTGGTCTCCTGATGCTGCTACCACCTCCACACTATGTCACCTTGCCACTTTGTGGTCTCCTGATGCTGCTGCCACCTCCACACTATGTCACCTTGCCACTCTGTGGTCTCCTGATGCTGCTGCCACCTCCTTACTATGTCACCTTGCCACTCTGTGGCCTCATGATGCTGCTGCTGTCACCTCCACACTGTCATTATGCCACTTTGTGGCCTCCTCCTGATGCTGCTGCCGCCGCCACCTCCACACTCTGTCATTGTGCTTCTCTGTGGCCTCCTGATGCTGCCGCCACCTCCACACTGTCATTATGCCACTTTCTGGCCTCCTCCTGATGCTGCCATCACCTCCAGACTCTGTCATTGGGCCGCTCTGTGGCCTCCTCATGCTGTTCCCACCCTCCCCACTTTATGACTGGGCCACTACTTTGCCTTTTGGCCTGGCTGACATCATCATTTATTTGACCCTTCTTCTGATCTGTCAGAAGGAAGGAAAAATGAGATGCAGTACGGATCCTGTCTGTGTAGCAGCTGTAAGGCCTGTATGATCCCGTCAGAATTGACTTATGTTTTGGTAGCAAAAAGCAGGAGTGGGTACAAAACACAGAAGACTTGCAAATTTTCCATTCATGTGTCATCAGATGTTTTGGATCCACCCCTGTTTTTTGGGGCATTAGCAATACTGATGGATTACTAATTACTGACCAAATGCTGACCAAGTGAAGGCGGATACTCCACAGACATTAATCGTTTTTTTGTGGGTTATTGTTCTGGCGGATGAGAGGAAGGGCAAAATAATCAGTGACGTCAACACAAACTTAATGCTGACATCCACTCTGTCAGGGGGCTCTACTTGTATATACGTTTAATAGAACAGGTTCTGTAGACATCTATGTGGAATCAGCTGACGTAAAAGGAGTGTGCTTCTTCTTGACACTAACATCGACCTGTAAGGCTCATACTTGAGTTATTTGGTCAGTTTTGGCCTCGTGATTGCTCCAATAAGTAAGTGTGCAGTGATTCTAAGAGCGACGCCTGTCATCTGCATGTCATACTGACTCACAGCATTATTTCACTACCACAGCAGACTCCCTATGTGCAAGGCACAGTGTTCTACACAACTATAAAGGCTCTTTGCAGCCAGGAAATAGCCGTTTTTATATGCGATTCATCGCAAAAAAAATTGTATAGAACCAAATTTTTTTAAAAAATTCGGCGAACCGGCAGAATTGAATTTTTGAAAAATTCATTCATCTCTAGTCACAGCATAAGCCTTAGCAAGCATAAGTTCTTGCATGCTAAACTGAAAGATACCACATACCGTATCTGACAAACAAAGCTCAAAAATAAAATTACCTTAAAACAGAAACGTCATCATTTTTTATGCCTTGTGTCACAATTTATGGCTGTGATATAACTTTAAAGTTCTCCTATCCTGAGTTAGTTTTTTTTATCTGGGATAGAAGAGATTTCACCCTAAAGCGGAAGTCCAGTTTAGGTAATTCATTTTCATAATGCCTATTGGGAAATTCTTAGTAAATTGAAGTCCTCTATTCAGGATTCTCATCTCTTGGTGAGAATGGCGTATTGTTACAAAAAGCATCTCATTCTCTGTATCTGTTCTGTCCAGAAGAAATTTCCTATATTACACAGAAGATCCATTGGCCCTCGTCTCACAGACTGTAAATTTATGTTAGAGGCACATACCCTGTCTACATGGGATGTTCTGCAGACAGGCAATCATTTTTCGACCACATAAGAAATGCGATCAGCTGTCAAACATGCATTTTATCATCAGCCCATGTAAAAAGGATCAGGTAGAAGATGTTACTTGAGGGTCCTAGCATTGGGACATTTTCTGATCTGTTTTTTGTCAAGGGACACCTCTAATAAGGAATTGTTCAAAGCAAAGAACCCCTTTAATGACACTGTAGGGATGGCAAAGGGACAATATTTTTGAACTCCCCTGCTAAATTACTAAATCAGCACAGTCTATTGATTATGACTTTTAAGTTATGGACATCAGGGCCACAAAACCACAATGGCACAAAGCCTCTGGCTAAATATCGGAGCAACTGAATGGTATATTCTGCCAACTTTTTTTTTTTTTAATCAGATAATTTTTATTAAAGAAGTTTTTGTAACATACAAAAAATGTGGAAACACCATCCCTCCCCCCCTCCCCCCTTTGAGAAGAACCTCCCTCCCCCCCCACCCACCCACCGCTGTAAGCAAAAGTCCTGCAACAGTCCAGATTTCGCTGCTACAAGTCCAGCAGATTTACTGCTTCATCTTCTATCAACCGCAGGATCCAGTATACCGGCGACGTCCAGGCACATGAAGAAGCAGATGTCCAACACAGTAAACGACGGCAGCCACAATCCCTTTACACACTCCACCCGCGTCTGCGCTTCACACATACAGCACATCAGGCGCTCCACTGACAGTCAATTTATAGTACCCCTCAAATGACTAAACCGGGATACCGTATCTCTGCACCCACGGCGACCAGATCATGGAGAATTTCTTCAAAGCATTCCGTCTTTGATACACAAAGTGTTCCAGCAATATTAATGTGCGAACCTTCTCCACCCATTCTTTACAGTGCGGCGGATCTCGATCAATCCAATGGAAGGCAATAACCTTCCTAGCTTGGTATAACACTCGTACAAATATTCTGCCAACTTTAACTTTGGTTTACACCTTTGGGGACAATTTTTTTTATGATTGCATTCATTTGGGGCTAAACATCTTTTTTTTCAATTGGTCTTTATTAAACATATTGAACTGTTTTGTCACAAAGGGTCATTTGTTTTTCTAGCTGTGTGCATCCTACTTTCACTTTGTGCTGGTCATCTAATAACCCTTATCTCTAAACTACTAAGAGATCATAAACACCTATTTAAGCCACATTCTTAACAGAAAAAGATTGAGCTTTGATGAGTGTTTATAAGGTCTGAGAGCAGAGGTAAGGAGCCCGTCAGCTCCCTGTCCTACAGAGCAGACAGAAAATCCAGATTCTGCTAGCAAAGAATCTCAGCTCTGAAAAATACTCAACATTTTTAATAAAGACCATAATTTGAAAGCCTTATTAAAAAAACATTTCCCAAAGGTGTACATAGCCTTTAAAGAGGTTGTCCTAATACTGTTGAGGAGCCAACTGCAATAGTCTAGGGTCACATTTCACTTTTGCTCTGTATTAGGCATATACATTTGTATACCACAACGACATCCAGAAATATACTGAATAGTATCTATAGCCTTCTATTGCGTAAAGGACAAATATATGTCAAAAGAGTGTTGATTGGCAGGTTATTGTCTGGATATATTTTCTCTTAGTGTACCAAAAGTGGAAGGTGCATGTATCTGTCAAAGGGAATTCTTAGCCTTAAATGTTCACTAACTTTGCACAAATTAATTGTACAATCAATCAAAAGAAACTTTGTAATGTATCTTATCAGAGAAAATACCTTGTTCTACAGTTATCAGATGCCCCCCCCTCCATTTTCGAAAATTAGTTTGTTTTTGAAAATCTGTCTTGGACGTTGCTGCTCAGTGAAGGATCCGTTTAAATTACCCAATACATGTCTGTGGAGAGGGGAGCCGTAAGGATTAAGCAGGAAATGAGTGAGGAACACACAGCCAGAGAGATTGCATAGCTAAATAGACAGATTCTGTCTAAGCCCAAGTGCTTTATTTATATCCATACAGGTTAGTACTTATCTATATTGTCTTCCATGATCCTGGTACTACTTCTGAGTAACTATAAGTTAGGAAGCAGATTCTCTTGTATGTTCTGCAGTGGATGAGATCTAATCTCTATCCACCTGCTCTGGGAGAACTGCACACTGGACATTTAGTATGCATAGGGGAAAACTAGGAAAAATTACAAATAGAAGTCATATAATGGCCAAAAAATAGGTATTCCTCACGTACACACACTGTATTGATTAATGTAAAGTTTGTTGAAAGGTGGAGGTCCTTCTTAAATATGGCAGAGCAGGCACCTGCTTACCCTGATGGCAGGTGCTTGCTCTGCCAGTAAATTACCGGAGGAGAGGAGGCGAGCGGCAAGGGAGGCTGTTCTGGCAGCTCCCCACTCCTCCCTCGCGCACCCTCTGTGATGCCGGGAGCCAGAATATGATGTCATTCTGGCCCCGGCATACTAAATGGCATGCTGGAGGACTGAGGAGCTGCACCACACTGGACCCCAGGGAGGTGAGTGTTTAAGTGTTTGACTGAGTGAGTGTCTGCATGTGTGTGTCTGTCAGTGAGTGAGTGAGTGAGTGAGTGTATGTATGTCAGTGAGTGAGTGTATGTATGTCTGTCAGTAAATGTCTGTGTGTATGTGTGTCTGTCATTGAGTGTCTGTGTGTGTATGTCAGTGAGTGAGTGTTTGTCATTCAGTAAGTGTGTGTATGTCAGTGAGTGGGTATGTCTGTCTGTCAGTAAGTATCTGTGTGTGTGTTTGTCAATGAGTGTGTGTATGTTTGTCAGTGAGTGTCTGTGTGAGTGTATATGTGTGTGTTTGTCTGTCAGTGAGTGAGTGTCTGTCAGTGAGTTTCTGTGTGTGTGTGTATCAGTGAGTTAGTGTATGTCTGTCTGTCAGTGAGTGTATGTGTGTGTGGTCTGTCAGTGAGTATGTCTGTCAGTGAGTTTCTATGTACGTTATTCAGTGAGTGTCTGAGTGAGTGTATGTCTGTCTGTCAGTGAGTGTATGTGTGTGTGTGTGCAGGGGCGTAGCTAACGGCACATGGGCCCCGGTGCAAGAGTTGAGCTTGGGCCCCCCTTCCCTCAGTGCTTTGTGTGTCTTCCTATGTGGCGCAAGGGTCTTTGTACCTCTGCTACCTCTGCACCCCCTATAGCTACACCCGTGTATGTGTGTCTGTCAGTGAGTTTCTGTGTACGTTATTCAGTGAGTGTCTGAGTGAGTGTATGTCTGTCAGTGAGTGTGTGTCTTTCTGTCAGTGTGTGTGTGTCTGTCAGTAAGTGAGTGAGTGTATGTCTGTCAGTAAGTTTCTGTGTGTGTCAGTGAGGGAGTGTATGTGTGTCAGCGTGTGCGTCTGTCAGTGAGTGAGTGACATGAGGGCGGTAAAATGGATCTTTGTCTAGGTGACAAAATCCTTGCATCGGCCCTGTTATTACCTAGCCTCTGGATAATGTTTTGCTTAATGAAAAATCATACTCACCTGCTCTTTTCTGCCCTGTTGTGGTGCTCTGGCTCCATTTCACAATCTTCTGTGATACACAGCCTGTAAACGCTTGGACAAGGTCACATGCCCTGTTACAACCAATAATTAGCCTCAGCAGTGATATGGCACATGGTCAAGCAGTGATGTGCTGCTTTAAAAACAGCACTGCGGAATGGAGCCAGGGTGCCGGAACTGAGAAATGGAAAGCGGGTAAGTCTGATTTTTTTCTTTAAATTCAATATACTTCATTGGCTAGTTGAAAATGAGCATAAAGTTGAACAACCCCTTGTGTGGAAAGGTTTCCTCAAGGTTTATGTGTTATTTCAAAAATAGTTGAAGTAAATAGTTTGGGTAAATTTGTAATTTATATCTATGTGTTATGATTAATACATTCTAGTAATTCTCTGACTATCTAGAAGGCTCACCTACAGTGTTATGTACAGCCACAGGTCATGATATCATGATGAGATGTGCTATATGAAATACTCACTTGTAATGCTCTGATGCATCTGGCAAATTCAGTTACATTTGTAAATGGTATTTGGACTGATGTGCATTTGCAGCCTAATGAAATGCGGTGAAAAATTTGATATTAAAATCTAGTGATCTGTAAACTTTATTTCATTTTTCTTTTCCAGAACACTGAAATAATTCCATGACTCCAGCAACGGTTACATATAACCATCGGTAATTGTTACTTATTTTTGTGTGTCTCTACACAGGTTTAAATTGTTCATAAAATGTCAATTTGAAATTGGAAAGCATATGTTTATGTACCATAAGTAATGCACAATTTACAACTAAAGTAAAATAACTGCACTCTGGGTTATTATGCTTTTTCAACATTCAATTTCATAGTTGTTCTTTGCTTTGACTAAAAAGAATATGGAGATTAATTAACATTGGCTGTATAATTGCCTTTCAAAATGTACAGCTTTTGAATTAGATTTCAGAAAGAGACAGTAACAAAACCTCTAGTTCTCATTGTTGAAGACAGAAATTGAAAAGTTGGAAAACATTGTTAGAGTGTAATTTCACTTCTATGACATGTCAAAAGTTGTCATCCATCAGGGTCTGTGTTCTGTAACCTCTACAATACTCCTTAATAAGATGTTTTTAGAGGACAACTAAATTCGGTCATATATTCCATGTGACAACCTGGGCATTTCTGGTGTTATATTTCTTAAAGGGGTTGTTTCACTTCAGCAAGTGGGATGTATCATGAAAAGAAAGCTAATAAAAGCCACTTACTAATGTATTTTTATTACCCATATTGCTTTCTTTGCTTGTTGGATTCATTTTTCCATCACATTATACACTGCTCTTTTCCATCGATACGACCACCCTGCAATCCAGCAGCAGTGGTCGTGCTTGCACACTATAGGAAAAATTGACGGCCTCTCTGGTAGCCAGGACCATGGGAGTGTACATAGGCTCATGCTTTTTCCTATAGTGTGCAAGCATGCCCACCGAAGCGGTATTGCAGGGTGGTCGGAACCATGGAAATGAGCAGTATATAATGTGATGGAAAATTAATCCAGCCAGCAAAGGAGGCAATATGGATAATCACAGTACATGAGTAAGTGCTTTGTATTTAGCTTTCCTAGATGATACATGTCACTTGCTGAAGTGAGACAACCCCTGTTAAGTTTATAAATATAATTGCATATTATATGTTCATTGTTAGATTACATAGTACCATAGTTTATAAGGCTGAAAAAGACATCTGTCCATCCAGTTTGGCCTGTTATTCTGCAAGTTGATCCAGAGGAAGGTAAAAAAAACTTGTGGGGAAACTGTGAGGTAGAAGACAATTTTATCACTTTTGGGGGAAAATTCCTTCCTGACTCCAATTAGGCAATCAGCATAACTCCCTGGATCAACGACACATCTCTAGTAGTATTGTACTCACCATCACCACCTCCTCAGGCAGAGAGTTCCATAGTCTCACTGCTTTTACCTTAAGGATCTTTTTCTATGTTTGTATACAAACCTTCTTTCCTCCAGACGCAGAGGATGTCCCCTCGTCAAAGTCCTGGGGATAAATAGATGATTGGAGAGATCTCTGTACTGACCCCTGATATATTTATACATAGTTATTAGATCTCCCTGAGTAATCTTTTTAAAGTGAATAACCCCAATGTTGATAATCTTTTAGGGTACTGTAGCCCCCCCCATTCCAGTTATTACTTTAGTTGCCCTCCTTTGAACCCTCTCCAGCTCTGCTATGTCTGCCTTGTTCACAGGAGACCAGCACTGTACACAGTACTCCATGTGTGGTTTGACTAGTGATTTGTAAAGTGGTAGGACTATGTTCTCATCACAGGCATCTATGCCCCTTTTGATGCAACTCACTATCTTATTGGCCTTGGCAGCAGCTGCCTGACTCTGGTTTCTACAGCTTAGTTTGCTGTTCACTAAAATTCCTAGGTCCTTTCCCATGTCAGTGTTACCCAGTGTTTTACTATTTAGTATGTACTGGTGACTTGCATTATTCCTTCCCATGTGCATAACCTTACATTTGTCAGTGTTAAACCTCATTTGCCACTTCTCTGCCCAACCCTCCAATCTATCCAGATCCATCTGTAGCAGTATACTGACTACTTCCATGTGGTCCATACAGTTTAGTGTCATCTACAAAAATTTATATTTTACTGTGCAAGCCTTCTACAAGATCAATAATGAACATATTGAAGAGTATAGGGTCCAATACGGGCCTTCGGTACCCCAACAAGGGAGGAAAAAAGTCCACAGAAAATTTCACATCAGATTTTGTTGTCGCTTTTCTAGCAGATCTGCTGTAGATTTCATCCCATACATTGCAAAAGGTAAAATCGAAGGTGAAAATCTGCATAAAATATGTACATTCTGCAGTTTAAAAATCAGTATCTTATATTAATTAACAATCATATATTTTTAATAGCATGTTAATAAGTTTTGTTAAACTCCTATCCTCTTTGCCTTTACTGTAATACATTGTATGTTTATGAATTTTATTATAGTGAAATATGCCATAAACATATTTTGAAATGTTACTTCACTACTTTTGCATATTGAAATTAGAGAATACATAGAGGGGTTATTCATAAAGGACAAAATATTTAGAAAATCGTTTAGAATAATATAAAACAGGGATCAGCGATCTCCGACAATCCGGCTGTTCAGAAACTACAACTCCCAAAATGTTTCATTCGCTTCTGTGAGGATTGGAAGAATAGCTGAGCATTTTTGCATGCTGGCAGATTTAGATTTTACAGCAGCTGAAGTGCCAAAGGTTGCTGATCCCTGCTCTTAAATAACAAAAGAAGTGATTCTTACCTTAAAGGGATTTTCTGAGATATTTTTATTGATGACCTATCCTCAGGATAAATCATCAATATCAGATCGGCAGGTTCCGACACCGCCGCCGATCAGCTGGTTGAAGAGAAGGCCGCATGTCGTGTCAGCGCAGCCTTCCCTTCATTGTTTACCAGCTTGCCTTCGACATTGCAGTGGTGACCAGGTGTAATTACAATAAGCCGTTCCATTCACTTAAATGGGTGTAATTTAATGTGAGACTGTTATGCGGGATCTGAGGCTGACACTGTTATGGGGGATCTGTGGCTGACAATGTTATAGGGGGACTGTGGCTAACACTGTTATTGGGGTCTGTGGTTGACACTGTTATGGGACTCTGCGGTTGACACTGTTATGGGGGTCTGTGGCTGACACTGTTATGGGGGTCTGTGGCTGACACTGTTATGGGGGATCTGTGGCTGTTACTGTTATGGGGGTCTGTGGCTGGATATGTTAAATTATTATTGGATGGACACTTTAAAACCAGTCCAAGTTTTAGGTGGGGTTCAAGGTCCAACAGTATAAAAGAAGGGGTAGTGCAATACACACCGAAGCCACTGAGAAAGAGGTTGTTACTAGAGATGAGCGAACACCTGGATGTTCGGGTTCGACGAGTTCGGCCGAACTTTCGAAAAATGTTCGGGTTCGTGATCGAACTCGACCCGAACTTCATCCGAACCCGAACCCCATAGAAGTCAATGGGGACCCGAACTTTTGGGCACTAAAAGGCTGTAAAACACACCCGGAAAGGGCTAGAGGGCTGCAAAGGCAGCAAAATGTAGTTAAATCCCCTGCAAACAAATGTAGATAGGGAAATGATGAGTTAACATAAAATAAATAAAAATTAAACAATATTAATTGGAGTGAGGTCCCATAGCACAGAATCAGGCTTCAAGTCACCCACCAATGGAGAAGGTCACTTACTATTATTTTGACCACAGCACCCAGACAAAGGAGAGGTCCCACAGCAGAGAACCAGGCATCATATCACCCACCACAGGAGTAGGCCACCATTTAGTTACTTTGACCCCTACACCCAGACGGAGGAGAGAGGTTACACAGCAGAGAATCAGGCATTTAGATCACCCACCACAGGAGTAGGCCACCATTGAATCAGACCCCGGCAACCATGTCAGATGGCACAAGCATAAGCTTTATATCAATCAGCACAGGAGAAGGCGACTTTGACAGACTTTGACCCCTACACCCGGACGGAGGAGAGAGGTTTCAAAGCAGAGAATCAGGCATTTAGATCACCCACCACAGGAGTAGGCCCCAATTTAATGGGACCCCGGCAACCATGTCAGATGGCACAACCATCAGCTTCATATCAATCAGCACAGGAGAAGGCGACTTTGAAAGACTTTGACCCCTACACCCAGACGGAGGAGAGAGGTTTCACAGCAGAGAATCAGGCATTTAGATCACCCACCACAGGAGTAGGCCCCCATTGAATCAGACCCTGGCAACCATGTCAGATGGCACAACCATCAGCTTTATATCAATCAGCACAGGAGAAGGCGACTTTGAAAGACTTTGACCCCTACACCCAGATGGAGGAGAGAGGTTTCACAGCAGAGAATCAGGCATCTATATCACCCACCACAGGAGAAGCCACCATTTAGTTACTTTGACCCCTGCACCCAGGAAGAGGAGAGAGGCACCACAGCACATATTCTGGCATCATACTAACCACCACAGGAGAAGCCACCATTGAGTTACTTTGACCCCTGCACCCAGGAAGAGGAGAGAGGCCCCACAGCACATATTCTGGCATCATATCAGCCACCACAGGAGAAGCCACCATTGAGTTACTTTGACCCCGCACCCAGGAAGAGGGAGAGGCACCACAGCACATATTCTGGCATCATATCAGCCACCACAGGAGAAGCCACCATTGAGTTACTTTGACCCCTGCACCCAGGAAGAGGAGAGTGGCCCCACAGCACATATTCTGGCATCATACTAACCACCACAGGAGAAGCCACCATTGAGTTACTTTGACCCCTGCACCCAGGAAGAGGAGAGAGGCCCCACAGCACATATTCTGGCATCATACTAACCACCACAGGAGAAGCCACCATTGAGTTACTTTGACCCCTGCACCCAGGAAGAGGAGAGAGGCCCCACAGCACATATTCTGGCATCATATCAGCCACCACAGGAGAAGCCACCATTGAGTTACTTTGACCCCGCACCCAGGAAGAGAGAGAGGCACCACAGCACATATTCTGGCATCATATCAGCCACCACAGGAGAAGCCACCATTGAGTTACTTTGACCCCGCACCCAGGAAGAGGAGAGAGGCCCACAGCACATATTCTGGCATCATATCAGCCACCACAGGAGAAGCCACCATTGAGTTACTTTGACCCCTGCACCCAGGAAGAGGAGAGAGGCCCCACAGCACATATTCTGGCATCATATCAGCCACCACAGGAGAAGCCACCATTGAGTTACTTTGACCCTTCACCCAAACAGAGGAGAGAGGTTCCACATCAGAGAATCAGGCATCATATCAACCACCACAGGAGTAGGCCCCAATTTAATGGGACCCCGGCAACCATGTCAGATGGCACAACCATCAGCTTCATATCCAATCAGCACAGGAGAGGCGACTTTGAAGACTTTGACCCCTACACCCAGATGGAGGAGAGAGGTTTCACAGCAGAGAATCAGGCATCATATCAACCACCACAGGAGAAGCCACCATTTAGTTACTTTGACCCCTGCACCCAGGAAGAGGAGAGAGGCACCACAGCACATATTCTGGCATCATATCAGCCACCACAGGAGAAGCCACCATTGAGTTACTTTGACCCCTGCACCCAGGAAGAGGAGAGAGGCCCCACAGCACATATTCTGGCATCATACTAACCACCACAGGAGAAGCCACCATTGAGTTACTTTGACCCCTGCACCCAGGAAGAGGAGAGGCCCCACAGCACATATTCTGGCATCATATCAGCCACCACAGGAGAAGCCACCATTGAGTTACTTTGACCCCGCACCCAGGAAGAGGAGAGGCACCACAGCACATATTCTGGCATCATATCAGCCACCACAGGAGAAGCCACCATTGAGTTACTTTGACCCCTGCACCCAGGAAGAGGAGAGAGGCCCCACAGCACATATTCTGGCATCATACTAACCACCACAGGAGAAGCCACCATTGAGTTACTTTGACCCCTGCACCCAGGAAGAGGAGAGAGGCCCCACAGCACATATTCTGGCATCATATCAGCCACCACAGGAGAAGCCACCATTGAGTTACTTTGACCCCTGCACCCAGGAAGAGGAGAGGCCCCACAGCACATATTCTGGCATCATATCAGCCACCACAGGAGAAGCCACCATTGAGTTACTTTGACCCCTTCACCCAAACAGAGGAGAGGGTTCCACATCAGAGAATCAGGCATCATATCAACCACCACAGGAGTAGGCCCCAATTTAATGGGACCCCGGCAACCATGTCAGATGGCACAACCATCAGCTTCATATCAATCAGCACAGGAGAAGCGACTTTGAAAGACTTTGACCCTACACCCAGACGGAGGAGAGAGGTTTCACAGCAGAGAATCAGGCATTTAGATCACCCACAACAGGAGTAGGCCCCCATTGAATCAGACCCTGGCAGCCATGTCAGATGGCACAACCATCAGCTTTATATCAATCAGCACAGGAGAAGGCGACTTTGAAAGACTTTGACCCCTACACCCAGATGGAGGAGAGAGGTTTCACAGCAGAGAATCAGGCATTTAGATCACCCACCACAGGAGAAGCCACCATTTAGTTACTTTGACCCCTGCACCCAGGAAGAGGAGAGAGGCACCACAGCACATATTCTGGCATCATATCAGCCACCACAGGAGAAGCCACCATTGAGTTACTTTGACCCTGCACCCAGGAAGAGGAGAGGCCCCACAGCACATATTCTGGCATCATATCAGCCACCACAGGAGAAGCCACCATTGAGTTACTTTGACCCCGCACCCAGGAAGAGGAGAGAGGCACCACAGCACATATTCTGGCATCATATCAGCCACCACAGGAGAAGCCACCATTGAGTTACTTTGACCCCCGCACCCAGGAAGAGAGAGAGGCACCACAGCACATATTCTGGCATCATATCAGCCACCACAGGAGAAGCCACCATTGAGTTACTTTGACCCCTGCACCCAGGAAGAGGAGAGAGGCCCCACAGCACATATTCTGGCATCATACTAACCACCACAGGAGAAGCCACCATTGAGTTACTTTGACCCCTTCACCCAAACAGAGAGAGAGGTTCCACATCAGAGAATCAGGCATCATATCAACCACCACAGGAGTAGGCCACAATTTAGTTTATTTGACCCCTGCACCCAGGAAGAGGAGAGAGGCCCCACAGCACATATTCTGGCATCATATCACACACCACAGGAGAAGGCCTCTTTCAGTGATTTAGGCCTTTGGACCCAGACAGAGGAGAGAGGTCAGAGATTAGCTTCATATCCCCCAGCACAGCAGAAGACCGCTTTATTTGACTTAGGCCTCAGCACCCAGACAGAAGACAGAGGTAGCATGGCAGAGGTTATGGCTTCATGTCACCCGTTAGTTTAACCGGCCACTTTCATCTGGTTAGGCCGGCGCCCAGACAGAGAAGAGTTTCATTCAACTGTGGGTTTCATAAAATTTGTATCAAATAAAGAAGTGGCCCGTAGCACAACAAGACATGTTTTAGGCAGTTAATAAGGACTACTCTGCACAAGGGAGGGACAGGTCCTGTGGGATCCATGCCTGGTTCATCTTTATGAAGGTCAGCTTGTCCACGTTGGCTGTGGACAGGCGGCTGCGCTTGTCAGTAATGGCGCCCCCTGCCGTGCTGAATACGCGTTCAGATAAACGCTGGCCGCCGGGCAGGAAAGCACCTCAAGGCATAACATGCTAACTCTGGCCACGTGGACAATTTCGAAACCCAGTAGTTGAATGGGGCCGAACCATCCGTCCAGGATGTGGAGGAGTGTGCAGACATACTGTTCAACCATGTTAGTGAAATGCTGCCTCCTGCTAACACGTTCCGTATCAGGTGTCGGTGCAGATAGCTGTGGCGTGGAGACAAAACTTTCCACATTTCTGCCATGCTAACCCTGCCCTCAGATGAGCTGGCCGTGACACAGCTGCGTTGGCGACCTCTTGCCACTCCTCTGCCTTCACCTTCCACCTGTTCCCCTGTGACATGTGGGAATGCTCTCAAGAGCGCCTCTATCAGCGTGCGCTTGTACTCGCGCATCTTACGGTCGCGCTCAGTTCAGGAATTAAAGTGGGCACATTGTCTTTATACCGGGGATCCAGCAGGGTGGCCGCAGTAGTCTGCACACGTTAAAACGTGGGCAACTCTGCTGTCGTTGCGCAGGCATTGGAGCATATATTCGCTCATGTGGGCCAGGCTACCCATGGGTAGGACAAGCTGTCCTCTGTGGGAGGCGTATCGTCATCGTCCACCGTATCCCCCAGCCACGCACCAGTGATGGGCCTGGGCTGCCACCCCGCTGTGAACTTGCGTCATCCTCGTCCCCCTCCACCTCCTCCTCCTCATCCTCCTCGTCCTCCAGTACAGTGCCTTGGCTGGCGACTTGTGAACCTGTCCTCTGCTGCTTAAACAAACCTCCCTCTGAGCCAATTCGAACAGACTGGCCCGAAAGTGTTAGAAGCAGGCCCTCATCCTCCTCCTCCTCCCTCCACCTGGGCCACCTCCTCTAACATCATTGCCCTAAGTGTTTTCTCAAGGAGACATAGAAGTGGTATTGTAACGCTGATAACAGTGTCATCGCCACTGGCCATGTTGGTGGAGTACTCGAAACAGCGCAGCAGGGCACACAGGTCTCGCATGGAGGCCCAATCATTGGTGGTGAAGTGGTGCTGTTCGGCAGTACGACTGGCGCGGCGTGCTGCAGCTGAAACTCCACTATGGCCTGCTGCTGCTCGCACAGTCTCTCCAGCATGTGCAAGGTGGAGTTCCACCGGGTGGGCACGTCGCATATGAGGCGGTGGCGGGAAGGCCGAAGTTCCGCTGTAGCGCAGACAGGCGAGCAGCGGCAGGATGTGAGCGGCGGAGCGCGCACAGAGCGGCCCGCACTTTATGCAGCAGCTCTGACATGTTGGGGTAGTGGTGAATGAACCTCTGCACCACCAAGTTCAGCACATGCGCCAGGCAAGGGATGTGCGTCAAACCGGCTAGTCCCAGAGCTGCCACGAGATTTCGCCCATTATCGCATACCACCAGGCCTGGCTTGAGGCCCACCGGCAGAAACCACTCGTCGGTCTGTTGTTCAATACCCCGCCACAACTCCCTGCGCGGTGTGGGGCCTGTCCCCCAAACATATGAGTTTCAGAATGGCCTGCTGGCGTTTACCCGGGCTGTGCTGAAGTTGGTGGTGAAGGTGTGTGGCTGACCGGATGAGCTGGTGGAAGCAGTGGAGGAGGAAGCCGAGTAGGAGGAGGAGGCTACAGGAGGCAGAGAATGATGCCCTGCGATCCTAGGGGCGGAAGGACGTGCGCCAAGGAACTGTCCGCCGGGGGCCCAGCCGCCACTACATTCATCCAGTGTGCAGTTAGTGAGATATAGCGTCCCTGGCCGTGCTTACTGGTCCACGTATCTGTGGTTAGGTGGACCTTGCCACAAATGGCGTTGCGCAGTGCACACTTGATTTTATCGGACACTTGCATGTGCAGGAAGGCACGGCTGTCTTGGAGAAGTAGTGGCGGCTGGGAACCACATACTGCGGGACAGCCATGGCCATCAGCTGTTTGAAGCTGTCTGTGTCCACCAGCCGGAATGACAGCATTTCAAAGGCCAGCAGTTTAGAAATGCTGGCGTTCAGGCCAAGGGCTCGAGGGTGACTCGGGGAATTTGCGCTTCCTCTCTAAGGTTTGAGATATTGAGAGCTGAACGCTGCTGTGTGATATAGTGGAGGCGCTAGTTGACGGTGGCGGTGGTGGTGGTGTCGGTGGCACATCCTCTGTTTGCTGCTCGGCAGGTGGCAACATTCCTCTCGAGGCGGAAGCCGAGGCAGCAGCGGTAGAGGGAGCAGGGGAGCCTCAGCGAGTGCCTGGTTTTTAAGGTGTGTACCCCACTGCAGTTCATGCTTTGCATGTAGATGCCTGGTCATGCAGGTTGTGCTGAGGTTCAGAACGTTAATGCCTCGCCTCAGGCTCTGATGGCAGAGCGTGCAAGTCACTCGGGTCTTGTCGGTAGGACATTGTTTAAAGAAGTGCCATGCCAGGGAACTCTTTGAAGCTGCCTTTGTGGGGCTGGGTCCCTGTTGGCGATGTCCAGTAGCAGGCGAACTCTGGGGCGGCGGCTCGTCTGCTGGCCCCCTGCTCCCTCTTTGGCTTCGCTGTTGTCTCGGTCTCACCACTACCTCTTCCTCTGAACTGTGAAAGTCATCGCCACGACCTTCCAGTCCATGTGGGGTCTAAGACCTCATCGTCCTCTGCATCGTCTTCCACCCAGTCTCCCTCCCTGACCTCCTCCTGTTCAGTCTGCACACTGCAAAAGACGCGGCAGTGGGCACCTGTGTTTCGTCATCATCAGAGAGTCGGTGACTCTGCTGTGGTGGTATTCCCATGTCCTCTTCATCTGGAGACATAAGTGGTTGTGCGTCAGTGCATGGTATGTCTTCCTCCACTGGGGAAGGAGCTGGGTGGGCGCCCCTGGGAAACCCTGGAAGCAGAGTCTTCAAACAGAAGAAGAGACTGCTGCATAACTTGTGGCTCAGACCGTTTCCCTGATATGCTTGGGGGTGATGTGACAGACTGATGGGCTTGGTTTTCAGGTGCCACCTGTGCGCTTTCCGCAGAAGACTGGGTGGAAGACCATGTGGTGAACGTGCTGGAAGCACTGTCGGCCACCCAATCGATTAATGCCTGTACCTGCTCAGGCCTTACCATCCTAAGAGCGGCATTGGGCCCCACGAGATATTGCGGTACATTCTGCCGGCTAGTTGAGGAGTTCGTTCCCTACTGTGTGCGCCTGGGGCCGAGCGGCCACGTCCTCTACCAGCAACAGAGGCTCCACGGACACCACCACGACCGCGTCCTCGTCCCTTAATAGTATTTTTCTTCATTGTTGCGATTCAACTCGCACCACAATGAAATATATTATTTTTATAAGCAAAATCCCCTCACTGGAATACTTTCAGTCTTTTGACTGTATGGATTACAGATGGAATGACTTGTTATATGTGAGTACCGCTTTCTTTGACAGATTCTAGTATGGGTACATATATGTTTTCCCAACCCCAGCACATTAGTTTGCTAATTCCAGATGTATGAAAGCATGAGCCTAACTGTATCTAGTATATTGAGCGCCAGATAAACTAACTTGGCCTTTTTAAATAAAAAAAATTCCCTCACTGGAATACTTTCAGTCTTTTGACTGTATGGATTACAGATGGAATGACTGTTATATGTGAGTACCGCTTTCTTTGACAGATTCTAGTATGGGTACATATATGTTTTCCCAACCCCAGCACATTAGTTTGCTAATTCCAGATGTATGAAACGCAGGCCTAACTGTATCTAGTATATTGAGCGTCAGATAAACTAACTTGGCCTTTTTAAATAAAAAAAATTCCCTCACTGGAATACTTTCAGTCTTTTGACTGTATGGATTACAGATGGAATGACTGTTATATGTGAGTACCGCTTTCTTTGACAGATTCTAGTATGGGTACATATATGTTTCCCAACCCCAGCACATTAGTTTGCTAATTCCAGATGTATGAAACGCAGGCCTAACTGTATCTAGTATATTGAACGCCAGATAAACTAACTTGGCCTTTTTAAATAAAAAAAAATTCCCTCACTGGAATACTTTCAGTCTTTTGACTGTATGGATTACAGATGGAATGACTGTTATATGTGAGTACCGCTTTCTTTGACAGATTCTAGTATGGGTACATATATGTTTTCCCAACCCCAGCACATTAGTTTGCTAATTCCAGATGTATGAAACGCAGGCCTAACTGTATCTAGTATATTGAGCGCCAGATAAACTAACTTGGCCTTTTTAAATAAAAAAAATTCCCTCACTGGAATACTTTCAGTCTTTTGACTGTATGGATTACAGATGGAATGACTGTTATATGTGAGTACCGCTTTCTTTGACAGATTCTAGTATGGGTACATATATGTTTTCCCAACCCCAGCACATTAGTTTGCTAATTCCAGATGTATGAAAGCATGAGCCTAACTGTATCTAGTATATTGAGCATCAGATAAACTAACTTGGCCTTTTTAAATAAAAAAATTCCCTCACTGGAATACTTTCAGTCTTTTGACTGTATGGATTACAGATGGAATGACTTGTTATATGTGAGTACCGCTTTCTTTGACAGATTCTAGTATGGGTACATATATGTTTTCCCAACCCCAGCACATTAGTTTGCTAATTCCAGATGTATGAAAGCATGAGCCTAACTGTATCTAGTATATTGAGCGCCAGATAAACTAACTTGGCCTTTTTAAATAAAAAAAATTCCCTCACTGGAATACTTTCAGTCTTTTGACTGTATGGATTACAGATGGAATGACTTTGTTATATGTGAGTACCGCTTTCTTTGACAGATTCTAGTATGGGTACATATATGTTTTCCCAACCCCAGCACATTAGTTTGCTAATTCCAGATGTATGAAAGCATGAGCCTAACTGTATCTAGTATATTGAGCGCCAGATAAACTAACTTGGCCTTTTTTAAATAAAAAAATTCCCTCACTGGAATACTTTCAGTCTTTTGACTGTATGGATTACAGGTGGACTGGCTATTAGTAGAGGTGACACAAAGCACACCCAGAGTCCTGATGTGGGATTTCTGTGCATAGACCACTGGCACTGAGTGATTGATGGACGTTGGGAGAGATTGTGCTGCAGCACTAGTCCCAAGATGACCGCTCATATCATGCCCAGTAACATGTGCCACAAAAGTGGTCTGCTGCACAACCTTTAAAAAAATAGCCTTGGACGTGCTGCTGAAATCGCTTTATTGGTCTGAATCCAGGTGTGATATCTCTGACTTGTTTGGAGCTTTGGAGATGCACACTGTGGCAGCTTCTGCTGCAGCACCACAAGGAAGTCGCTAAAATGGCGGCCCAGCGGTCAGCTGGAGTACATGTGGATGGAAAAAATCACTCTGAGCCACTCTAAAAATAGCCAATCCTATCAAAAAGCAGCTCAGCTGCAGTTGTTCAGATAGTCACTAGGTGGAGGAGAGAATTTTGCTTTCGGTTATTCAATTGTCCTGCCTATTCGCCTAGCATCAGCTGGGTCTATCCCTGTTCTATTCACATCGGGAGTGAGGCACGTCCCGGCGATGCGCACAAGCTTATAAAGAGGCTGGAGTCACATGCTGCATGGCCAATCACACAGCCTTGCCAATATGAAAGCGCGGCTGCGACAGGTAATCTCGCACTTGCACGTGGTATGATGCATGTTGATTGGCTGCTTTGCAGCCTTTCAAATGCGCCAAGAGAAATACATGCGAGCAGCGAACGAACCCGAACTTTCACGAGAAGAAGATTCGGGTGTGAGATCCATAATCCTGAACACCCAAAATTCGATGCGGACCGAACTTATGCTCGAACTGTTAAGCTCCAGCACTGAATTTGTTACCTCGGAATGTATCACGGCCTTTGGAAGAAGAGAACTACCCACTAAAACCTCATTTCGGACATCCAATGCTAGTCTGTACTTTATATCAGACTTTGAAGAATTATCACTATAAAGAATGAAGCGTCTGAAGATCCTACATCAATAAGGCACTGAGGCCAGCATCACCTGACTGACTCTGAGGTATGCGTGCTTACACCATGACACGTTCAACTTGCCGGGATACGTGAGACGCCGAAGGTCTGCATATTGCTGGTTTGTGGACTTCTCTGTACCTTACAACTCTAGATGTTGCAACCTAACTATCATATAGAAACACAAGCCCGGCAGACAGCGGGTGAGGTAAGAGCTGCGCATCAGGGGACGCCCTGAATGCGAGCCTTAACTAATTACCAGTCTCTACTCCCTGAGACTGTTACTATACCGCTCTATCTAACAGCTGATACTGCATTTACCGAACTGCCCTATTCAGTCCTATGCCAATACACTTTGGTTTTATACTTCACTTTGGAACTATTGTAGTTTATTTGCAGGAACACTTTTTGTGGAATTTTGCAGCACTCGTTGGGACTATTTTCTGAGGATATAATTTATATTTTATGTACCTTTTGTTAACATATTTAGACACATTGTTATGGTTTTTACTATGAATGCTTATATGCAACGATTTATTATTGTAACATTTGTTGTTTGGTATACACTAATATTGATGGTATAGGCAGTTGGTTTCAACCAGTTATGGGATACGCTACCACTGCACTGATTTTCGCAGTCACTGTCTGCACCTATTGATAACCAATGATATGGCAATGCGCTGTTTTATAATAAGATATATATTCATTTTAATATTCTTGTTTTATTACTTTACTAAAATTATTAAATATTATTAACAATTATACCAGATGGTGAGTGCTACTGCTTTTATTGTTTAATATTCCACTCAATATATCTTTGGATGATAGGGTGAATCATTACAAAGCAAGAGCACCTTGACCATAAATCTGAGTAGAGGTGAGCCACGAATATTTTTCTATAACCGTTATTTCCTTGAGCTCCACTTGAGTACTATGCCCATTACTTATATAACTGGTAAACCCTTTAAAAATTGATAATACGTGATTATAGTGACGCTGTTTGCTTTGTTTTAACGAAACAATCATAAGTTCTAGAGCGAATAGCATTGTCTTGAATTTATATTGATATACTTGCTTCTTTTTTTCTAGACCTTCATATTTCATTGAATCTGAGGATTTTTGCTAAGATTTGGTCCTTTTCAGCCTGCTTGGCCACACTTTCAAAAGTTTATTGTCTTAATAAGGATGTTTCAACGTGAAGGCCTGCGGTCTCTCATATTTCTTCTGAAAAGTGTACCTGCAGAGATTATTGCTGTCTGTTCCTAGAGAAACCATGAGACTAAAACATCATTCCTTTTTTTTTTTTTTGCTTGGTTTCTGAAGGGGATGCACTTCCCATGCTGGCTTTGAATACAGAGACTTTGAAAGTATATAATAACGAGGGGTTGTTTTTGAAGTTACCATCACGTTTAGACAAGCTACTGTACAAGCAGTGATGTTACATTTAACAGAAAAGGAATAACTTTTATTCTTTATTTGCCTGGTGAAGAAAATGTTTCACTTACATACATGCATTTCAGAGACTCAGCTATATCTGGTTCAAAGAAATTGAAACACTTATCATATTATTTAAATATGCAGTAATACAATTGGCAATACCTATGGTTCATTATAAATTTTCAGAGGCCAGCAGAGTACCAGGGAATCAAAAATCAATATATCAGCTATAAAGAATGAAGCGCCTGAAAGATCCTATACATCCAATAAGAGCACTGAGGCAGCATCACCCGACTGACTCTGAGAGTATCACGTGCTACACCATGTGACACGCTCAACTTGCCGGGATACGTGAGACGCCGAAGGTCTGCATATTGCACAGTTTGGCGGACTTCTCTGTACCTTACAACTCTAGATGTTGCAACCTAACTATCATATAGAAACACAAAGCCCGACGAACAGCGGGTGAGGTAAGAGGCTGCGCATCAGGGGACGCCCCAGATGCGAGCCTAACTAACAATTACCAGTCTCTACTCCCTGAGACTGTTACTATACGCTCTATCTAACAGCTTATTCCGATCCCTATGCACCAATACACTTGGTTTATACTTCACTTGGAACTATTGTGAGTTTATTTGGGAACACTTTTGTGGAATTTTTGCAGCACCATTGGGACTATTTTTCTGAGGATATAATTTATATTTTATATGTACTTTGACATATTTGAACACATTGTTATGGTTTACTATGAATGCTTATATACAACGATTTATTATTTGTAACATTTTATTGTTGGTATACACTAATATTGATGGTATAGGCAATTGGTTTCAACCGGTATAGGATACATACCACTGCACTGATTTTCGTAATACTGTCTACACCTATTGATAACCAGTATAGCAATACGCTATTTTATAATAAGATATATATTCATTTTAATATTCTTGTTTTATTACTTTACTAAAATTATTAAATATTATTAACAATTATACCAGATGGTGAGTGCCTGCTTTTATTGTTTAATATTCCACTAATATATCTTTGGATGATAGGGTGAATCATCCTAAAAGCAGAGCACCTTGACCATAAATCTGAGTAGAGGTGAGCCACAGTATATTTTTTTCTATAACCGTTATTTCCCTTGACTCCACTTAGTACTATGCCATTACTTGCTATAGCTGGTAAACCCTTTAAAAGAAATTGATAATACGTGATTATAGTGACGCTGTTTGCTTTGTTTTAACGAAACAATCTAAGTTCTAGAGCGAATAGCATTGTCTTGAATTTATATTGATATACTTGCTTCTTACACTACAGACCTTCATATTTCAAAGGCAGATCTGAGGATTTTTTGCTAAGATTTAGTCCTTTTCAGCCTGCGGCCACACTTTCAAAAGTTTATTGTCTTAATAAAGTTGTTTCAACATTAAAGGCACCTGGATCTCATATTTCTTCTGAAAAAGTGTACCTGCAGAGATTATTGCTGTCTGTTCATAGAGAAACCAGACTAAAACATCATTCCTTTTTTTTTTTTTTTTTGTAGTTTATGAAGGATGTACTTCATGCTGGCTTTGAATACAGAGACTTTGAAAGTATATAATAACAAGGGGTTATTTTTGAAGTTACCATCTGTTTAGACAAGCTACTGTACAAGCAGTGATATTACATTTAACAGAAAAGGAATAACTTTATTCTTTATTTGCCTGGTAGAAAATGTTTCACTTACATATGCATTTCAAGATACCAGCTATATCTGAAAGTTCAGAAATTGAAACACTTGTCCTTATTATTTAAATATGCAGTAATACAATTGGCAATACCTATAGGTTCATTATAATTTTCAAGGCCAGCGAAGTACCAGAATCAAAAATCAATATATGGTAATACTCCTATAAACATATAGAAAACCACAAATTTAATGAGATATTAAGAACTCTTTATTTATCTGACTGTACATAAAGGTCAAATATGATTAGATGGGGTAAACATTCGAGGGGTAAGGTCATTGATAGCAAGTATGTATCACTGACGCTTCTGGTCTCAGTGATGTAAGTCTCCAAGTATTTTGTGACCAGTCATGCTAGGTCAGTCTGTTGGTTAGAGCTGGAGTTTCCATCCAGGATTTAAGAGTGACTAAAAGCTTGGGTGCCAAAGTCACTCCCATACTCTATCCCTGCCTCAACCAGGTGCCAAACTAATTGAAAAAGAAAAGCAAAACTTCCACTGAGCAGTGTGTGTGCTGGTCTGAGAGTAAGACCCACTGAGAAGAACACGGTACTAAGTGGAAGCTCCAGGTGAGCCTAAATTGAGCGAGAAGCCTTATGGATATCTGACTTTAAGAAAATTAATTTTTCATGAACTTTTACTTGTTGCTGAAGCAAGCTTGCCGTTTGTGACCAATAAATCCTGAACAAATAAACTGTATCTCTGCCAGTGTGTGCCTGTACAGTCCAACTAAGAATGTCTGAAGGGTTCCATTTCACAATAGATATAATAAATTATAACACAAAACACTGGGGAGTGAATGCAGATATACTGTAGCAGCAACAGATGAAAACATATACTGAAAATGATCTCTGCAAAAGTACACAAACAGTAGTCTGATGTCCAATGTAATATTTTTGCAAAAGGCAGCATATGTACAATAAATAGCAAAATTATGCCATAAGTACTATATTTAAGAAAAATAGTTTGCCACACCATCAAATTTATGATATGTCTAGATGTCAACACACATTATATTGCATTAATAACCTTTAAATGTACAGTATTACTCAGTGGTTGTATTAAAATTACAGTTCAAATATATTAATCACACATTAATTAATATGATTCTATACATTTTCATAAGCCCCAATTTTATTTTGAAATAAAAAGTCATCTAGGCCTTTTTGAAGCTATTGTATTTGCTGTGACCAGCTCCTGTGGCAAGGTATTCCAGAGATTTACAGCCCTTACAGTAAAGAATGCTTTACCTCAAGTGGAGGCCCAAACGATAAGTTAGTCCAAGTCAGCTTGTAACTTAACATCTTCCATAGACTGTACCATATTACAAAGTTTTCGGTCATTTTCAAAAATAGAAACAGCACTATTAATCCCATCCTCTATGTCAGTAATGAATAAGTTAAATTATGGCAGACCCAGCACAGAACCTTGGAGTACACCACTTTTAACCAGGGATCATTCAGAGTAGGAATCATTGACCACAATCTTTGGAAATGATATTTTCTAAACCAATGGACCTCAATTTACCCTTTAGGCGTCCATGAGAGACAGTATCGAACGCCATTGCAAAGTCCAAAAACACAACATCCACAGCCTTCTCTCTGACCAAGCTTTTACTCACCTCTTCATAAATTTTTTAGGTTAGTTTGATAGCTTCTTTCTTAGTAAAACCATGTTGGCTATCACTTAGTAAGTTATTTACAGTTACATAATCCTGTATGTAGTCCCGTATAAGCCCCTTAAACATTTTTCCCACAATGGATGTTCAGCTTACTGGTCTATAATTACCCGATAAAGACCTAGCACCCTTTTTGAAAATGGTCATGAGTGAATTTCTTGAAATTTGTTTCATGTCTGTTTCACCGAATCCTTAAAAACTAGATTCTACCTTAATCAAAAGTGCTCAAATCGTCCTGAAAATTTTCTTTCTCTCATTTTACATTTTTTAACCCCCCAATCTGGTTGATGGTGTTAAGAAAGAGCATGTTTAAAAGCACACTGCACCATCACATTTGTTATGCTTTTTAATGTTTGAGACATTCTAAAAATTGTCCCTAATTAGGGAGAGATGGTGTTTAAACACAAACTTTTTTGCAAAAACACAAAAACAGAGGATTATCAAGACCAAGCATCCAAAAATGATGCTTTAAAGGGGACAAATGCCTGCCAGTGCTTATACCCACAAGGGTTAATTGTCAAAAGAAACAGTGACTTGTTCTACGCAACTGTAGAAAATGATGTCTTAAAGGGGGTAGATATCTGCCCATATTTATACACACACAAGTGGTAATTGTCAGAAAAAAAGTGGCTTGTTATGAACCACCCTTAAAAAATTATCCCATCTTTATGGAAGCAGCAGCAGTACAGTGTGGAAGTGGAAAAGGTCTATGGTGTGAAGCGGTAATAGAGGCATGTGGCAGCAGTAGCAGAATAGCATGGAACACACAAGGCAGTAGATATGTGCATGGATGTATAGGGGTAATAATATGGTAGTGGCTGTAGGGGAGTAGCAGCAGTGGCAGCAGCCATATAGTACAGAACATGATGGCAGTCAGGCAGGCAGATAGTGGCAGTGGCATGATGAGGCTAGCGGTAAATAGTCACAATCAGCAATGTCAGATCTATTCATCGGCTTCAGTGTGAAAATCCTCATGAATCTATGCCTCATTCATTTTGACAAACGTGATGTTATGTACACTGGCAGAGGACAACTTGGCAATTTTGGTGTGAAAATGCCACCTCGAAGGCTAGAGAAGCCAGCAAGAGCAAACTGGGTCAGTTCCAGCCACTGTTCTAACCCAGAAGTCCACGAGGTCAGCCAAAGAGGTATGTGCCAGAGAAAGTCAAAAGTCAGACTGAACCTAGTTGTTCAGACAGTACATCTTTGTTTGCTCATTTGCATCAGTCTGGAAAATGTTTTTCATCAAGTTTATCTATTTTTTTATTTTAGGCACTTATATAGCGCTGACATATTCTGCACTTTACAGACACTAGCAGGGGCATAGCTAGAAATGCATGGGCCCCATAGCAAACATTTTTCATGGCCCCCCCCATTCTCCCACCCCCACATATCTATCGGGCCTCCCACCACCCCTTCCAGAGCTGCCACCCAAACACCCATCCTAGATCTCGCACCGCCATGAGCATAGAAAAGTCAGAGGAAAAAACAAATAATTATATGAACCTTTTTATTCAAAATTGAAAACCATTCAGTAACTGAAAGTGGCCAATTGTATTTTAACGTAAAGTGTGTGTGTGGTGGGGGGGCTGGAGGATATTACACTTACTTGTAAGATCTGTAGGTTCACTAGTTGTTAAGTGTCCTCTTCGTAGGCTTTTTTTTTTACTTCCTGATATGTTATCATTAAATGTTACCTGTAAAGGAGAAGGGAAAGGGGAAAGCTTTAAGATTGGATCTAAACACACAATACTACCCATCCGTTCTTTTATACTTACTTCAAACTGTACGTGTTATTAGCTCTTCCTCCCTGAAAACTTTTTTAAACCCGATAAACAACAAAAAACTTTAAACTTTGAACACCAAATAAACGAACATGTTGAATATGTAGAATATAATATAGGTGGCTCTCTTCTGATGGATAACAGACCCTGGTGCTCTGTATATGGTTCCCCCAAAAATGGAACCAAAAAATGTTTGTTCTATATATAGAAAATACAGGCACTAAAATATGGAAACCGCAAAGAGTAAATTTAATATACACGATAATAACACTTCATCAATAATAAAAATTCATCAAATTAAAAATATTCTGTCATTCAATACGAATATTCAATATACCTGTCCTCTGAAATTTCAAGATGCCCACATCTAATATAAAATACCGCAAATCAATTTTCCATCATCATATATAATATAAAGTGCTGCAAATCAATTTTCCATCATCACATATACGTATTACCATGAATCAATTTTATCATCAAACATACATGTTCAATACATCCATACACTAAGAATCAATATTCCCTCTAAAAATAAATAAAATTCATTCATCCGGGTCACTCAGATGTTTGGTGAACATATATCGTGAATGTCATCAATATTGCAGATTTTGCACATTCATCAATAAATAGCCTATTGACCCTCAGTTGGTTATCAATAGGTTAGAGTCAATAATTTGCTACTGTTGATAATGTATATAAAAATCTTCAATGGGCATTTAGCTCTCAATAGTAGATATATGGTGTATTATACCACATTTTTCTATAGTCTTTCAGTGTATGCGGTACTTTGAATAGATTATATTATGCCCCAGGGTGTTGTATTACATCCGATATCCTTGCAGTAATTTGTATCATTCAATGTTCAATCTTTTAGTGCTTATACGTTACCGCTGTTCAACTTTTAATTCTCCGGTGTCCGATGATCGGATTTCCTTAGTCCGGAGTTTGTAAGTGGCGTCCTTGTTTGAATGTAGCATGGTGTCGCGCTCCTGCTTCCGGGT
This sequence comes from Bufotes viridis, assembly GCA_033119425.1. NCBI lineage: Eukaryota > Metazoa > Chordata > Amphibia > Anura > Bufonidae > Bufotes > Bufotes viridis. Next base: position 358,253,233 of record CM065591.1, on the reverse strand, counting down.
ATGAAGAGTCACGTGGCGTCCCACGTGTTACTGTGACGTCACTCTTTTTCTTTCCCAGCGCGCTTATGGATAGCGGTATAAAAATCCTTGTAATTTGTTTCTTTTAAAGCACCAATTGTATAGCCATACGCGTTTCGGGATATTCAAATCCCTTCTTCAGTGGCAGTGTAGTATCAGTATGTTTTCTACACCCTTTTATATTCATTACTTGGTGCCCATTGGTCATGATGTAATTGTGGATACTTAAACGGCAACGTTACTCAGCGTTCTTAAGGGGCAATGTCACTCATTTCAACAGCAGTATCATTCCATAATTTTACAGCAATGGTGTAACCTACATTCTGGAGACGAGAATGTTTTTGGAATAACAGTGTTATTCGATCTTTTTGAAACACCGTTAATCTATAATTTTCAGCTGACATTATAATCTATATTTTTATAAAAGACATAGTCATCCAATATATTATGCATGCATGCAACACAATAAAATGGTCAAATAGTACTTAATGGGATGTTTTATGAGTACTCTTATAAATTTTATAATTTTTCTTTTTCTTTTTCTTTTCTCGTTTTTCTTATATTCCCTTTTATTTCTTCTTTTTCTTTCTATACCTTTATAGACGTTTATAGACAGCATGGAGATTGGGAGGTGGACCCCACCCAGAGAAGACATGGAGGTGTTGATAACCAACCAGACACTCCATCTGGGTGGGGTCCACCTCCCAATCTCCATGCTGTCTATAAACGTCTATAAAGGTATATAAAGAAAAATAAATAAATAAAAGGGGAATATAAGAAAAACCGAGAAAAAGAAAAAGAAAAAGAAAAATTTATAAAAATTTATAAGAGTACTCATAAAACATCCCATTAGGTACTATTTGACCATTTTATTTGTGTTGCATGCATGCATAATAATATTGGATGACTATGTCTTTTATAAAAATATAGATTATAATGTCAGCTGAAAATTATAGATTAACGGTGTTTCCAAAAGATCGAATAACACTGTTATTCCAAAAACATTCTCGTCTCCAAAATTATGGAATGATACTGCTGTTGAAATGAGTGACATTGCCCCCTTAAGAACGTTGAGTAACGTTGCCGTTTTAAGTATCCACAATTACATCATGACCAATGGGCACCAAGTAATGAATATAAAAAGGGTGTAGAAAACATACTGATACTACACTGCCACTGAAGAAGGGATTTGAATATTCCGAAACGCGTATGGCTATACAATTGGTGCTTTAAAAGAAACGAATTACAAGGATTTTTATACCGCTATCCATAAGCGTGCTGGGAAAGAAAAAGAGTGACGTCACAGTAACACGTGGGGCGCCACGTGACTCTTCATACCCGGAAGCAGGAGCGCGGACACCGCGCTACATTCAAACAAGGACGCCACTTACAAACTCCGGACTAAGGGAAATCCGATCATCGGACACCGGAGAATTAAAAGTTGAACAGCGGTAACGTATAAGCACTAAAAGATTGAACATTGAATGATACAAATTACTGCAAGGATATCGGATGTAATACAACACCCTGGGGCATAATATAATCTATTCAAAGTACCCGCATACACTGAAAGACTATAGAAAAATGTGGGTATAATACACCATATATCTACTATTGAGAGCTAAATGCCCATTGAAGATTTTTTATATACATTATCAACAGTAGCAAATTATTGACTCTAACCTATTGATAACCAACTGAGGGTCAATAGGCTATTTATTGATGAATGTGCAAAATCTGCAATATTGATGACATTCGCGATATATATTCACCAAACATCTGAGTGACCCGGATGAATGAATTTTATTTATTTTTTAGAGGGAATATTGATTCTTAGTGTATGGATGTATTGAACATGTATGTTTGATGATAAAATTGATTCGCGGTAATACGTATATGTGATGATGGAAAATTGATTTATGGCACTTTATATTATATATGATGATGGAAAATTGATTTGCGGTATTTTATATTAGATGTGGGCATCTTGAAATTTCAGAGGACAGGTATATTGAATATTCGTATTGAATGACAGAATATTTTTTAATTTGATGAATTTTTATTATTGATGAAGTGTTATTATCGTGTATATTAAATTTACTCTTTGCGGTTTCCATATTTGAGTGCCTGTATTTTCTATATGTTGAATATGTAACCTAAATTTACAAAAAAATAAAAAAGTAAAAAAATATTACTACATTCCTTGTACACATGTTCTCTTATTTTGCCATCACTGTGTACAGCTGCCATATAAAGAGAATTTCCATTTAATGCATGTCTAAACTCTTTTGGGTCTCCTATGCCCCAGCCAAGAGCTAGACAATGCAAGTGATTAAGATAGAGAATTCGTAAGCCTGTAAGAGCTGGTGGATTATTCATTTATAATATGTAGTTATAAAAAGCTTTACAAATTGTGAAAATGAGTGCTACGCAGCTGTAAACAGTGAGACAAGAAGAATTATCTGTAACGGGTCAATGTTGAACTGAAAGGGTACCTAAAGTGTCTTATTAAACAAAACCAGTTGCCTGGCCATCCTCCTGATCTCTATGGCATTAGTAGTTTCTGCATCACACACCTGGCTGAAACAAGCATGCAGATAATCCAGTCAGACTTCAGTCAGAGCACCTGATCTGCATGCTTGTTCAGGGTCTATGTCTAAAAGTATTCAAGGTAGTCTGCTTGGTTTAGGGGCAGCTTCCTTGTCCCTCACTTCAGGTTCCCTTTGATGCTGAACTGAAACGGTTGAAGCAGAACTACAGCCAAACAGATTTATATGTGTGAAATATCTGATTTGTCTTGTGATTCACACTCCTCTGCTACATTTCAAAGCCAGATAAGTGACCCCATTACCTGTGGCTGCTTTGTCACCTGAGCAGCTTTATGAACACTCTGACTGCATATTCCAGAGCAATTCCATTCACGTCCCTCCCTTTGAAATACTTTTACTGTTTCTATCTTATAGATAAATGCAATTTTTCTTATCAAATTTCTGCAAACTTCTAAGCCTTCTACTAGGCTTTTTTGGGAAATCTGCTGTGCAGGGGAGATCTGAAGAGGAGACAACAGATTTGTTTGTAAATTCAAAATATTTGAATTAGGATAACATTTGGCTAGGCTGAAACATTTGGCTGGAATTCTGCTTCTTTTCACCACAACAGGTGGTGTAACTAGCATGAACTGGCTTTCTTCAATGGAAGAAAGATTAACAGAAGTTTTGAAACCATTTGAACCAGTATACTCACTCAGAAGACTACATTAGAAAACACGTTTACGTGCTTTCACTTCTGCAAAAATGTTCACAATGCTGTCTAGATGCAAGGCTTTAGCTCTTACATTTTCAATGCTGAGGATTGCAAGCCCAGAAAGCCTTTGGTCTGACATAGTACTTCTCAAATAGCTCTTGATTAGTTTTAATTTTGAGAAGGACTGCTCCGCAGAGGCCACTGTCACAGGAAGTGATAGAAACAACAGAAAGCCTATGCACACATCTGGTATATTTGATGCAAGTGCATTGTTCTCAACTAGGAGCAAGTGTGCAAGATCTTTTACAGTAGTTGACTTCTGGATTTCATCTTTTAGTGCTGTTCTAAAGCTGAGAAGCTGCCCTGGGAAAGATGGGGTAGGTCACTATCATATTTTTCCTGCAGCTTTGATGCAGCTGTAAACAAATTATCATCTGAGACAGATGATAAAACTGCAGGCTGAAGTATATTAAAACGTTCAACAACGTTATTCAGTCCTTGGAATCTGTTGGCAAGCTGGTTTACTATGATGTCCAGACACTGGTAAAAAACTGTGACTTTGAACCGTTCCTCGGGGTCTCTCATCGACACACAGTTCGTCGTAATGTTTTTTTTACAGTGCGAATTCGTTTGCTTTCGAATTTTGGAGCTATATTCCACTGTTCTGCAAGTGTAATGGCATCTGTTTTGGCGTTCTCAAAATTGTTACGGAATGCTGAAAGGCCTTACATGGCAGTTTTTATGAATTGAGAAGCTCTAGCCAAGTCCATACTTTCAGACTGTAGAATTTTGGACAAGGAGTTTACACTGCTTAATATCTTTGATACCAGAACAATTAAAAAGATGAACTGAAATGACTCTAATTTTTTCTTATATGCCATAGCCTCCTCTCTTTCATTTTTTTAGATGACAGAAGAACAATTTTTGACAAAGCCCTCAAAATATTTGGTTAGCAGAAACGCAGGGCCAACAGTGAGTCATAGCGAGAAGACCACCGCGTGGAGCACAGTTTTTCAGGGTGACACAGAGGATCCACTGGTAAATGATGATAGAATGCCCCATCGCTTCCCGCTGTCTCCGAAAAAGAATAAAGGCTTTGTAATGTGGTCATAAAACTGGAAATTTCAGTGATGTCTGAAGCAGCATCCTGAAGAACCAGATTTAGGTTATGGGTCGCACAGTGCACATAAAGTGCATTTTCCTGTTTCTTTAAAATTCTTGCCTTCACACCAGAATATACGCCACTCATGGTGGCAGCTCCATCGTAACCCTGACCTCTACATTTGTCTAAAGGAAGTCCCTTTTTTCAAGGTTTGCCAATATTTGGTTTTCTATCCCAGCGGCACTTTGATCTGTAATTGGATAAAAACCGAGAAAAGTCTCATGTATATTAATTTTTGTTACCCTCATATTTGAATCTCTGTTCACAGTAATATATCAGACAACAAGGCTCATTTGATTAGTTCGTGAAATATCCTGTGTAGTATCGATGATCAATGAGTAAAATTAGCTTGTTGGACTTCTAACAGGATATCATTCAGCACATGATTGGACAAAATATCAATAAGCTCATTTTGAATTGTAGGGCTTAAATATTTTACTTTGCCATAAGGTTGCTGCAACAGCTGCTTTAGTATAGGATCATATTCTGCTAAGAGCTCAATTATGGCCAAGAAGTTACCGCTATTTAATTTGCCAACTTTTCCCTGTGGCCTCAAAAGCCATGTTGCTCATTGCCATTGTCAGTGTAACATTGACTATTTTAAAACTTCCTCCAGAAGTTTTTCGTTTGGATTTGTTTTCTTGTTCCTCATCTATAGTCCCCTGCCTCCTCCACTGGTCATAAACCACACAGACATTTAAGTGAGCCTGTGCGTTCTGTGGTACTGAATTTTAGTTGACAGGCCTTTCCATTTTGGATGACTTTGGCCCAAGCAGGTTCAAAGCCCAGTTTTTTTCGATCCCCAAAAGCCAACAAGGTTCACAATAGACCAAATTTAATTTAGGGAGTAGCACAACCATGTCACTGGGAGTTTAAATCCTGTGTTGGTGAATTTCTCATAGTATTTTTCTGAAAAGCATCTTTTATCTGCATCATTGTCTCTAGCAAAAGGCCCTGAAGGCCTACAAGGACCATGAGAAAGAATAAAGAGTTTCACTTGTGTATCTAAAATGGTTATGGGAAAGTGTGCCCTGTCTGTGACATTTTTTCGGATGCAATGCTGTGCAGACCAACAGTGTGACCTCCAGCTTGTTCAGCATCATATGCCCGACTTTGTTCAACCTCAGTAGGCAATTCAGCACTTGTTTCACCTGAGGAATCCTGAAATGCATGCGATATCGGATCCTGCACTGCCATCTGACTTCCTACGCTAGAAAGGTTTTCTGAGATAGCTCCCTCTGCATCTTTAGAGCTTTCACCAGCACTGGGAGAAGTAAAAAGCTGGTAATTTGGGGAATTTTTGTGTTTTCTGATTTTCTTCCCTCTTCTTCTTGCGTTTTGAGCACCACTTTGATGGCATCATGTGAGTCGCACTGTCTGTCTCCCCTCCTGCCCCGAATATTAAAAGTGATGTTTACAGTGCAATGGTGAGTGCCGTCTTCTACTTAAATGGGTGTAATTTAATGTGAGACTGTTATAAGGGATCTGAGGCTGGACACTGCTATGGATCTTGTGGCTGACAAATGTTACAGGGGGACTGTGGCTGGCCACTGTTATTGGGGTCTGTGGCTGACACTGTTAGTGGGATTCCTCAGTGTTGACACTGCTGGTGGGGGTCTGTGGCTGACACTGTTATATGTAGGGTCTGTGGCTGACACTGATGCAGATCTTGTGGCTGTGCGTGCTATGGGGGTCTGTAGCTGGTATAAAGCAATGATTATTGGATGGACACTTTTAAACCAGTCCAAGTTTTAGGTGGGGTCATAAGGTCCAACAGTATAAAAGAAGGGTAGTGCACACACCGAAGCCACTGAGAAAGAGGTTGTTACTACTAGAGATGAGCGGGAACACCTGGATGAATTCGGGTCCGATACGAGTTCGGCCGAACTTTCGAAAATGTTCGGGTTCGTGATCCGAACTCGACCCGAACTTCATCCTCGAACCCGAACCCCATAGAAGTCAATGGGGACCCGAACTTTTGGGCACTAAAAGGCTGTAAAACACACCCGAAAGGGCTAGAGGGCTGCAAAAGGCAGCAAAATGTAGTTAAATCCCCTGCAAACAAATGTAGATAGGGAAATGATGAGTTAACATAAAATAAATAAAAATTAAACAATATTAATTGGAGTGAGGTCCCATAGCACAGAATCAGGCTTCAAGTCACCCACCAATGGAGAAGGTCACTTACTATTATTTTGACCACAGCACCCAGACAAAGGAGAGAGGTCCCACAGCAGAGAACCAGGCATCATATCACCCACCACAGGAGTAGGCCACCATTTAGTTACTTTGACCCCTACACCCAGACGGAGGAGAGAGGTTACACAGCAGAGAATCAGGCATTTAGATCACCCACCACAGGAGTAGGCCACCATTGAATCAGACCCCGGCAACCATGTCAGATGGCACAAGCATAAGCTTTATATCAATCAGCACAGGAGAAGGCGACTTTTGACAGACTTTGACCCCTACACCCGGACGGAGGAGAGAGGTTTCAAAGCAGAGAATCAGGCATTTAGATCACCCACCACAGGAGTAGGCCCCAATTTAATGGGACCCCGGCAACCATGTCAGATGGCACAACCATCAGCTTCATATCAATCAGCACAGGAGAAGGCGACTTTGAAAGACTTTGACCCCTACACCCAGACGGAGGAGAGAGGTTTCACAGCAGAGAATCAGGCATTTAGATCACCCACCACAGGAGTAGGCCCCCATTGAATCAGACCCTGGCAACCATGTCAGATGGCACAACCATCAGCTTTATATCAATCAGCACAGGAGAAGGCGACTTTGAAAGACTTTGACCCCTACACCCAGATGGAGGAGAGAGGTTTCACAGCAGAGAATCAGGCATCATATCAACCACTCACAGGAGAAGCCACCATTTAGTTACTTTGACCCTGCACCCAGGAAGAGGAGAGAGGCACCACAGCACATATTCTGGCATCATACTCAACCACCACAGGAGAAGCCACCATTGAGTTACTTTGACCCCTGCACCCAGGAAGAGGAGAGAGGCCCCACAGCACATATTCTGGCATCATATCAGCCACCACAGGAGAAGCCACCATTGAGTTACTTTGACCCCGCACCCAGGAAGAGGAGAGAGGCACCACAGCACATATTCTGGCATCATATCAGCCACCACAGGAGAAGCCACCATTGAGTTACTTTGACCCCTGCACCCAGGAAGAGGAGAGAGGCCCCACAGCACATATTCTGGCATCATACTAACCACCACAGGAGAAGCCACCATTGAGTTACTTTGACCCCTGCACCCAGGAAGAGGAGAGAGGCCCCACAGCACATATTCTGGCATCATACTAACCACCACAGGAGAAGCCACCATTGAGTTACTTTGACCCCTGCACCCAGGAAGAGGAGAGAGGCCCCACAGCACATATTCTGGCATCATATCAGCCACCACAGGAGAAGCCACCATTGAGTTACTTTGACCCCGCACCCAGGAAGAGGAGAGAGGCACCACAGCACATATTCTGGCATCATATCAGCCACCACAGGAGAAGCCACCATTGAGTTACTTTGACCCCCGCACCCAGGAAGAGGAGAGAGGCACCACAGCACATATTCTGGCATCATATCAGCCACCACAGGAGAAGCCACCATTGAGTTACTTTGACCCCTGCACCCAGGAAGAGGAGAGAGGCCCCACAGCACATATTCTGGCATCATATCAGCCACCACAGGAGAAGCCACCATTGAGTTACTTTTGACCCCTTCACCCAAACAGAGGAGAGAGGTTCCACATCAGAGAATCAGGCATCATATCAACCACCACAGGAGTAGGCCCCAATTTAATGGGACCCCGGCAACCATGTCAGATGGCACAACCATCAGCTTCATATCAATCAGCACAGGAGAAGGCGACTTTGAAAGACTTTGACCCCTACACCCAGATGGAGGAGAGAGGTTTCACAGCAGAGAATCAGGCATCATATCAACCACCACAGGAGAAGCCACCATTTAGTTACTTTGACCCCTGCACCCAGGAAGAGGAGAGAGGCACCACAGCACATATTCTGGCATCATATCAGCCACCACAGGAGAAGCCACCATTGAGTTACTTTGACCCCTGCACCCAGGAAGAGGAGAGAGGCCCCACAGCACATATTCTGGCATCATACTAACCACCACAGGAGAAGCCACCATTGAGTTACTTTGACCCCTGCACCCAGGAAGAGGAGAGAGGCCCCACAGCACATATTCTGGCATCATATCAGCCACCACAGGAGAAGCCACCATTGAGTTACTTTTGACCCCGCACTCCAGGAAGAGGAGAGAGGCACCACAGCACATATTCTGGCATCATATCAGCCACCACAGGAGAAGCCACCATTGAGTTACTTTGACCCCTGCACCCAGGAAGAGGAGAGAGGCCCCACAGCACATATTCTGGCATCATACTAACCACCACAGGAGAAGCCACCATTGAGTTACTTTGACCCTGCACCCAGGAAGAGGAGAGAGGCCCCACAGCACATATTCTGGCATCATATCAGCCACCACAGGAGAAGCCACCATTGAGTTACTTTGACCCCTGCACCCAGGAAGAGGAGAGAGGCCCCACAGCACATATTCTGGCATCATATCAGCCACCACAGGAGAAGCCACCATTGAGTTACTTTGACCCCTTCACCCAAACAGAGGAGAGAGGTTCCACATCAGAGAATCAGGCATCATATCAACCACCACAGGAGTAGGCCCCAATTTAATGGGACCCCGGCAACCATGTCAGATGGCACAACCATCAGCTTCATATCAATCAGCACAGGAGAAGGCGACTTTGAAAGACTTTGACCCCTACACCCAGACGGAGGAGAGAGGTTTCACAGCAGAGAATCAGGCATTTAGATCACCCACCACAGGAGTAGGCCCCCATTGAATCAGACCCTGGCAACCATGTCAGATGGCACAACCATCAGCTTTATATCAATCAGCACAGGAGAAGGCGACTTTGAAAGACTTTGACCCCTACACCCAGATGGAGGAGAGAGGTTTCACAGCAGAGAATCAGGCATCATATCAACCACCACAGGAGAAGCCACCATTTAGTTACTTTGACCCCTGCACCCAGGAAGAGGAGAGAGGCACCACAGCACATATTCTGGCATCATATCAGCCACCACAGGAGAAGCCACCATTGAGTTACTTTGACCCCTGCACCCAGGAAGAGGAGAGAGGCCCCACAGCACATATTCTGGCATCATATCAGCCACCACAGGAGAAGCCACCATTGAGTTACTTTGACCCCGCACTCCAGGAAGAGGAGAGAGGCACCACAGCACATATTCTGGCATCATATCAGCCACCACAGGAGAAGCCACCATTGAGTTACTTTGACCCCCGCACCCAGGAAGAGGAGAGAGGCACCACAGCACATATTCTGGCATCATATCAGCCACCACAGGAGAAGCCACCATTGAGTTACTTTGACCCCTGCACCCAGGAAGAGGAGAGAGGCCCCACAGCACATATTCTGGCATCATACTAACCACCACAGGAGAAGCCACCATTGAGTTACTTTGACCCCTTCACCCAAACAGAGGAGAGAGGTTCCACATCAGAGAATCAGGCATCATATCAACCACCACAGGAGTAGGCCACAATTTAGTTTATTTGACCCCTGCACCCAGGAAGAGGAGAGAGGCCCCACAGCACATATTCTGGCATCATATCACACACCACAGGAGAAGGCCTCTTTCAGTGATTTAGGCCTTTGGACCCAGACAGAGGAGAGAGGTCAGAGATTAGCTTCATATCCCCCAGCACAGCAGAAGACCGCTTTATTTGACTTAGGCCTCAGCACCCAGACAGAAGACAGAGGTAGCATGGCAGAGGTTATGGCTTCATGTCACCCGTTAGTTTAACCGGCCACTTTCATCTGGTTAGCCCCGGCGCCCAGACAGAGAAGAGTTTCATTCAACTGTGGGTTTCATAAAATTTGTATCAAATAAAGAAGTGGCCCGTAGCACAACAAGACATGTTTTAGGCAGTTAATAAGGACTACTCTGCACAAGGGAGGGACAGGTCCTGTGGGATCCATGCCTGGTTCATCTTTATGAAGGTCAGCTTGTCCACGTTGGCTGTGGACAGGCGGCTGCGCTTGTCAGTAATGACGCCCCTGCCGTGCTGAATACGCTGCTCAGATAAAACGCTGGCCGCCGGGCAGGAAAGCACCTCCAAGGCATAACATGCTAACTCTGGCCACGTGGACAATTTCAAACCCAGTAGTTGAATGGGGCCGAACCATCCGTCAGGATGTGGAGGGTGTGCAGACATACTGTTCAACCATGTTAGTGAAATGCTGCCTCCTGCTAACACGCTCCGTATCAGGTGTCGGTGCAGATAGCTGTGGCGTGGAGACAAAACTTTTCCACATTTCTGCCATGCTAACCCTGCCCTCAGATGAGCTGGCCATGACACAGCTGCGTTGGCGACCTCTTGCCACTCCTCTGCCTTCACCTTCCACCTGTTCCCCTGTGACATGTGGGAATGCTCTCAAGAGCGCTCTATCAGCGTAGCGCTTGTACTCGCGCATCTTACGGTCGCGCTCCAGTTCAGGAATTAAAGTGGGCACATTGTCTTTATACCGGGATCCAGCAGGGTGGCCACCCAGTAGTCTGCACACGTTAAAACGTGGGCAACTCTGCTGTCGTTGCGCAGGCATTGGAGCATATATTCGCTCATGTGGGCCAGGCTACCCATGGGTAAGTGACAAGCTGTCCTCTGTGGGAGGCGTATCGTCATCGTCCACCGTATCCCCCCAGCCACGCACCAGTGATGGGCCTGGGCTGCCACCCCGCTGTGAACTTGCGCCATCCTCGTCCCCTCCACCTCCTCCTCCTCATCCTCCTCGTCCTCCAGTACAGTGCCTTGGCTGGCGACTTGTGAACCTGTCCTCTGCTGCTTAAACAAACCTCCCTCTGAGCCAATTCGAACAGACTGGCCCGAAAGTGTTAGAAACGAGCCCTCATCCTCCTCCTCCTCCTCCTCCACCTGGGCCACCTCCTCTAACATCATTGCCCTAAGTGTTTTCTCAAGGAGACATAGAAGTGGTATTGTAACGCTGATAACAGTGTCATCGCCACTGGCCATGTTGGTGGAGTACTCAAACAGCGCAGCAGGGCACACAGGTCTCGCATGGAGGCCCAATCATTGGTGGTGAAGTGGTGCTGTTCGGCAGTACGACTGACGCGAGCGTGCTGCAGCTGAAACTCCACTATGGCCTGCTGCTGCTCGCACAGTCTCTCCAGCATGTGCAAGGTGGAGTTCCACCGGGTGGGCACGTCGCATATGAGGCGGTGAGCGGGAAGGCCGAAGTTCCGCTGTAGCGCAGACAGGCGAGCAGCGGCAGGATGTGAACGGCGGAAGCGCGCACAGACGGCCCGCACTTTATGCAGCAGCTCTGACATGTTGGGGTAGTGGTGAATGAACCTCTGCACCACCAAGTTCAGCACATGCGCCAGGCAAGGGATGTGCGTCAAACCGGCTAGTCCCAGAGCTGCCACGAGATTTCGCCCATTATCGCATACCACCAGGCCTGGCTTGAGGCCCACCGGCAGAAACCACTCGCCGGTCTGTTGTTCAATACCCCGCCACAACTCCTTTGCGCTGTGGGGCCTGTCCCCAAACATATGAGTTTCAGAATGGCCTGCTGACGCTTACCCCGGGCTGTGCTGAAGTTGGTGGTGAAGGTGTGTGGCTGACCGGATGAGCTGGTGGAAGCAGTGGAGGAGGAAGCCGAGTAGGAGGAGGAGGCTACAGGAGGCAGAGAATGATGCCCTGCGATCCTAGGGGGCGGAAGGACGTGCGCCAAGGAACTGTCCGCGGGGCCCAGCCGCCACTACATTCATCCAGTGTGCAGTTAGTGAGATATAGCGTCCCTGGCCGTGCTTACTGGTCCACGTATCTGTGGTTAGGTGGACCTTGCCACAAATGGCGCTGCGCAGTGCACACTTGATTTTATCGGACACTTGCATGTGCAGGGAAGGCACGGCTGTCTTGGAGAAGTAGTGGCGGCTGGGAACCACATACTGCGGGACAGCCATGGCCATCAGCTGTTTGAAGCTGTCTGTGTCCACCAGCCGGAATGACAGCATTTCAAAGGCCAGCAGTTTAGAAATGCTGGCGTTCAGGCCAAGGGCTCGAGGGTGACTCGGGGGAATTCTGCGCTTCCTCTAAGGTTTGAGATATTGAGAGCTGAACGCTGCTGTGTGATATAGTGGAGACGCTAGTTGACGGTGGCGGTGGTGGTGGTGTCGGTGGCACATCCTCTGTTTGCTGCTCGGCAGGTGGCAACATTCCTCTCGAGGCGGAAGCCGAGGCAGCAGCGGTAGAGGGAGCAGGGGGAGCCTCAGCGAGTGCCTGGTTTTTAAGGTGTGTACCCCACTGCAGTTCATGCTTTGCATGTAGATGCCTGGTCATGCAGGTTGTGCTGAGGTTCAGAACGCTAATGCCTCGCCTCAGGCTCTGATGGCAGAGCGTGCAAGTCACTCGGGTCTTGTCGGTAGGGACATTGTTTAAAGAAGTGCCATGCCAGGGAACTCTTTGAAGCTGCCTTTGTGGGGCTGGGTCCCTGTTGGCGATGTCCAGTAGCAGGCGAACTCTGGGGGCGGCGGCTCGCCTGCTTTGGCCCCTGCTCTCTCTTGGCTTCGCTGTTGTCTCGGTCTCACCACTACCTCTTCCTCTGAACTGTGAAAGTCATCGCCACGACCTTCAGTCCATGTGGGGTCTAAGACCTCATCGTCCTCTGCATCGTCTTCCACCCAGTCTCCTCCCTGACCTCCTCCTGTTCAGTCTGCACACTGCAAAAAGACGCGGCAGTGGGCACCTGTGTTTCGTCATCATCAGAGAGTCGGTGACTCTGCTGTGGTGGTATTCCCATGTCCTCTTCATCTGGAGACATAAGTGGTTGTGCGTCAGTGCATGGTATGTCTTCCTCCACTGGGGAAGGGCTAGGTGGACGCCCTGGGAAACCCTGGAAGCAGAGTCTTCAAACAGAAGAAGAGACTGCTGCATAACTTGTGGCTCAGACCGTTTCCCTGATATGCTTGGGGGTGATGTGACAGACTGATGGGCTTGGTTTTCAGGTGCCACCTGTGCGCTTTCCGCAGAAGACTGGGTGGAAGACCATGTGGTGAACGTGCTGGAAGCACTGTCGGCCACCCAATCGATTAATGCCTGTACCTGCTCAGGCCTTACCATCCTAAGAGCGGCATTGGGCCCCACGAGATATTGCGGTACATTCTGCCGGCTAGTTGAGGGAGTTCGCTCCCTACTGTGTGCGCCTGGGGCCGAACGGCCACGCCCTCTACCAGCAACAGAGGCTCCACGGACACCACCACGACCGCGTCCTCGTCCCTTAATAGTATTTTTCTTCATTGTTGCGATTCAACTCGCACCACAATGAAATATATTATTTTTTATAAGCAAAATCCCCTCACTGGAATACTTTCAGTCTTTTGACTGTATGGATTACAGATGGAATGACTGTTATATGTGAGTACCGCTTTCTTTGACAGATTCTAGTATGGGTACATATATGTTTTCCCAACCCCAGCACATTAGTTTGCTAATTCCAGATGTATGAAACGCAGGCCTAACTGTATCTAGTATATTGAACGCCAGATAAACTAACTTGGCCTTTTTAAATAAAAAAATTCCCTCACTGGAATACTTTCAGTCTTTTGACTGTATGGATTACAGATGGAATGACTGTTATATGTGAGTACCGCTTTCTTTGACAGATTCTAGTATGGGTACATATATGTTTTCCCAACCCCAGCACATTAGTTTGCTAATTCCAGATGTATGAAACGCAGGCCTAACTGTATCTAGTATATTGAACGCCAGATAAACTAACTTGGCCTTTTTAAATAAAAAAATTCCCTCACTGGAATACTTTCAGTCTTTTGACTGTATGGATTACAGATGGAATGACTGTTATATGTGAGTACCGCTTTCTTTGACAGATTCTAGTATGGGTACATATATGTTTTCCCAACCCCAGCACATTAGTTTGCTAATTCCAGATGTATGAAACGCAGGCCTAACTGTATCTAGTATATTGAACGCCAGATAAACTAACTTGGCCTTTTTAAATAAAAAAAATTCCCTCACTGGAATACTTTCAGTCTTTTGACTGTATGGATTACAGATGGAATGACTGTTATATGTGAGTACCGCTTTCTTTGACAGATTCTAGTATGGGTACATATATGTTTTCCCAACCCCAGCACATTAGTTTGCTAATTCCAGATGTATGAAACGCAGGCCTAACTGTATCTAGTATATTGAACGCCAGATAAACTAACTTGGCCTTTTTAAATAAAAAAATTCCCTCACTGGAATACTTTCAGTCTTTTGACTGTATGGATTACAGATGGAATGACTGTTATATGTGAGTACCGCTTTCTTTGACAGATTCTAGTATGGGTACATATATGTTTTCCCAACCCCAGCACATTAGTTTGCTAATTCCAGATGTATGAAACGCAGGCCTAACTGTATCTAGTATATTGAACGCCAGATAAACTAACTTGGCCTTTTTAAATAAAAAATTCCCTCACTGGAATACTTTCAGTCTTTTGACTGTATGGATTACAGATGGAATGACTGTTATATGTGAGTACCGCTTTCTTTGACAGATTCTAGTATGGGTACATATATGTTTTCCCAACCCCAGCACATTAGTTTGCTAATTCCAGATGTATGAAACGCAGGCCTAACTGTATCTAGTATATTGAACGCCAGATAAACTAACTTGGCCTTTTTTAAATAAAAAAATTCCCTCACTGGAATACTTTCAGTCTTTTGACTGTATGGATTACAGATGGAATGACTGTTATATGTGAGTACCGCTTTCTTTGACAGATTCTAGTATGGGTACATATATGTTTTCCCAACCCCAGCACATTAGTTTGCTAATTCCAGATGTATGAAACGCAGGCCTAACTGTATCTAGTATATTGAACGCCAGATAAACTAATCTTGGCCTTTTTAAATAAAAAAAATTCCCTCACTGGAATACTTTATGGCTTTTCACTGTATGGATTACAGGTGGACTGGTATTAGTAGGGGTGACACAAGCACACCCAAGTCCCTGATGTAGGATTTCTATGGCACAGACCACTATTACAAGTGATTAATGGACGTTGGGAGAGATTGTGCTGCAGCACTAGTCCCAAGATGGCCGCCGCCTATCAGCCCAGTAACATGTGCCACAAAATGGTCTGCACAACCTTTAAAAAAATAGCCTTGGACTGTGCTGCTAAATCGCTATTGGTCTGAATCCCAGGTGTAGATGTCTGACTTGTTTGGAGCTTTGGAATGCACACTGTGGCAGCTTCTGCTGCAGCACTACAAGTCGCAAAATGGCGGCCGGCGGTCAGCCCAGGTACATGTGGATGGAAAAATCACTCTGGCCACTCTAAAAATAGCCAATCCCTATCAAAAAGCAGCTCAGCTGCAGTTGTTCAGATGAATCACAGGTGGAGGAGAGAAATTTGCTTCCAGTTATTCAATTATCCCTGCCTATTCTCGCCCTAGCATCAGCTGCGTCTATCCCTGTTCTATTCACATCGGGAGTGAGCACGTCCCGACGTGCGCACAAGCTTATAAAGAGGCTGAGTCACATGCTGCACTTGGCCAATCACAGCCTTGCCAATAGTAGGCATGGCTGCGATGGCATCTTAGGGCACGTAGTATGATGCATGTTGATTGGCTGCTTTGCAGCCTTTCAAAATGCGCCAAAATACATGCCGAACGACGAACCCGAACCCGAACTTTTACGAAAAAGTTCGGGTTCGGGTCCGTGTCACGAACACCCCAAAATTCGGTACGGACCCGAACTATGCTCGAACTGTTCGCTCAACACTAGTTGTTACCTCGGAATGTATCTGGCCTTTTTTGGAAGAGAGAACTACCCACCTAAAACCTCATTTCGGACATCCAATGCTAGTCTGTACTTTATATCAGACTTTGAAAATTATCACTATAAAGAATGAAGCGTCTGAAAGATCCTATACATCCAATAAGAGCACTGAGGCAGCATCACCCGACTGACTCTGAGAGTATCACGTGCTACACCATGTGACACGTTCAACTTGCCGGGATACGTGAGACGCCGAAGGTCTGCATATTGCACAGTTTGGCGGACTTCTCTGTACCTTACAACTCTAGATGTTGCAACCTAACTATCATATAGAAACACAAAGCCCGACGAACAGCGGGTGAGGTAAGAGGCTGCGCATCAGGGGGACGCCCCAGATGCGAGCCTAACTAACAATTACCAGTCTCTACTCCCTGAGACTGTTACTATACGCTCTATCTAACAGCTGATACTGCATTTATCAAACTGCCTTATTCCGATCCCTATGCACCAATACACTTGGTTTATACTTCACTTGGAACTATTGTGAGTTTATTTGGGAACACTTTTGTGGAATTTTTGCAGCACCATTGGGACTATTTTTCTGAGGATATAATTTATATTTTATATGTACTTTGACATATTTGAACACATTGTTATGGTTTACTATGAATGCTTATATACAACGATTTATTATTTGTAACATTTTATTGTTGGTATACACTAATATTGATGGTATAGGCAATTGGTTTCAACCGGTATAGGATACATACCACTGCACTGATTTTCGTAATACTGTCTACACCTATTGATAACCAGTATAGCAATACGCTATTTTATAATAAGATATATATTCATTTTAATATTCTTGTTTTATTACTTTACTAAAATTATTAAATATTATTAACAATTATACCAGATGGTGAGTGCCTGCTTTTATTGTTTAATATTCCACTAATATATCTTTGGATGATAGGGTGAATCATCCTAAAAGCAGAGCACCTTGACCATAAATCTGAGTAGAGGTGAGCCACAGTATATTTTTTTCTATAACCGTTATTTCCCTTGACTCCACTTAGTACTATGCCATTACTTGCTATAGCTGGTAAACCCTTTAAAAGAAATTGATAATACGTGATTATAGTGACGCTGTTTGCTTTGTTTTAACGAAACAATCTAAGTTCTAGAGCGAATAGCATTGTCTTGAATTTATATTGATATACTTGCTTCTTACACTACAGACCTTCATATTTCAAAGGCAGATCTGAGGATTTTTTGCTAAGATTTAGTCCTTTTCAGCCTGCGGCCACACTTTCAAAAGTTTATTGTCTTAATAAAGTTGTTTCAACATTAAAGGCACCTGGATCTCATATTTCTTCTGAAAAAGTGTACCTGCAGAGATTATTGCTGTCTGTTCATAGAGAAACCAGACTAAAACATCATTCCTTTTTTTTTTTTTTTTTGTAGTTTATGAAGGATGTACTTCATGCTGGCTTTGAATACAGAGACTTTGAAAGTATATAATAACAAGGGGTTATTTTTGAAGTTACCATCTGTTTAGACAAGCTACTGTACAAGCAGTGATATTACATTTAACAGAAAAGGAATAACTTTATTCTTTATTTGCCTGGTAGAAAATGTTTCACTTACATATGCATTTCAAGATACCAGCTATATCTGAAAGTTCAGAAATTGAAACACTTGTCCTTATTATTTAAATATGCAGTAATACAATTGGCAATACCTATAGGTTCATTATAATTTTCAAGGCCAGCGAAGTACCAGAATCAAAAAATCAATATATGGTAATACTCCTATAAACATATAGAAAACCACAAATTTAATGAGATATTAAGAACTCTTTATTTATCTGACTGTACATAAAGGTCAAATATGATTAGATGGGGTAAACATTCGAGGGGTAAGGTCATTGAAAGCAAGTATGTATCACTGACGCTTCTGGTCTCAGTGATGTAAGTCTCCGAAGTATTTTGTGACCAGTCATGCTAGGTCAGTCTGTTGGTTAGAGCTGGAGTTTCCATCCAGGATTTAAGAGTGACTAAAAAGCTTGGGTGCCAAAGTCACTCCCATACTCTATCCCTGCCTCAACCAGGTGCCAAACTAATTGAAAAAAGAAAAAGCAAAACTTCCACTGAGCAGTGTGTGTGCTGGTCTGAGAGTAAGACCCACTGAGAAGAACACGGTACTAAGTGGAAGCTCCAGGTGAGCCTAAATTGAGCGAGAAGCCTTATGGATATCTGACTTTAAGAAAATTAATTTTTCATGAACTTTTACTTGTTGCTGAAGCAAGCTTGCCGTTTGTGACCAATAAATCCTGAACAAATAAACTGTATCTCTGCCAGTGTGTGCCTGTACAGTCCAACTAAGAATGTCTGAAGGGTTCCATTTCACAATAGATATAATAAATTATAACACAAAACACTGGGGAGTGAATGCAGATATACTGTAGCAGCAACAGATGAAAACATATACTGAAAATGATCTCTGCAAAAGTACACAAACAGTAGTCTGATGTCCAATGTAATATTTTTGCAAAAGGCAGCATATGTACAATAAATAGCAAAATTATGCCATAAGTACTATATTTAAGAAAAATAGTTTGCCACACCATCAAATTTATGATATGTCTAGATGTCAACACACATTATATTGCATTAATAACCTTTAAATGTACAGTATTACTCAGTGGTTGTATTAAAATTACAGTTCAAATATATTAATCACACATTAATTAATATGATTCTATACATTTTCATAAGCCCCAATTTTATTTTGAAATAAAAAGTCATCTAGGCCTTTTTGAAGCTATTGTATTTGCTGTGACCAGCTCCTGTGGCAAGGTATTCCAGAGATTTACAGCCCTTACAGTAAAGAATGCTTTACCTCAAGTGGAGGCCCAAACGATAAGTTAGTCCAAGTCAGCTTGTAACTTAACATCTTCCATAGACTGTACCATATTACAAAGTTTTCGGTCATTTTCAAAAATAGAAACAGCACTATTAATCCCATCCTCTATGTCAGTAATGAATAAGTTAAATTATGGCAGACCCAGCACAGAACCTTGGAGTACACCACTTTTAACCAGGGATCATTCAGAGTAGGAATCATTGACCACAATCTTTGGAAATGATATTTTCTAAACCAATAGACCTCAATTTACCCTTTAGGCGTCCATGAGAGACAGTATCGAACGCCATTGCAAAGTCCAAAAAACACAACATCCACAGCCTTCTCTCTGACCGAGCTTTTACTCACCTCTTCATAAAAATGTTTAGGTTAGTTTGATAGCTTCTTTTCTTAGTAAAACCATGTTGGCTATCACTTAGTAAGTTATTTACAGTTACATAATCCTGTATGTAGTCCCGTATAAGCCCCTTAAACATTTTTCCCACAATGGATGTTCAGCTTACTGGTCTATAATTACCCGATAAAGACCTAGCACCCTTTTTGAAAATGGGCATGAATGAATTTCATGAAATTTGTTTCATGTCTGTTTCACCGAATCCTTAAAAAAACTAGATTCTACCTTAATCAAAAGTGCTCAAATCGTCCTGAAAATTTTCTTTCTCTCATTTTACATTTTTTAACCCCCCAATCTGGTTGATGGTGTTAAGAAAGAGCATGTTTAAAAGCACACTGCACCATCACATTTGTTATGCTTTTTAATGTTTGAGACATTCTAAAAATTGTCCCTAATTAGGGAGAGATGGTGTTTAAACACAAACTTTTTTGCAAAAACACAAAAACAGAGGATTATCAAGACCAAGCATCCAAAAATGATGCTTTAAAGGGGACAAATGCCTGCCAGTGCTTATACCCACAAGGGTTAATTGTCAAAAGAAACAGTGACTTGTTCTACGCAACTGTAGAAAATGATGTCTTAAAGGGGGTAGATATCTGCCCATATTTATACACACACAAGTGGTAATTGTCAGAAAAAAAGTGGCTTGTTATGAACCACCCTTAAAAAATTATCCCATCTTTATGGAAGCAGCAGCAGTACAGTGTGGAAGTGGAAAAGGTCTATGGTGTGAAGCGGTAATAGAGGCATGTGGCAGCAGTAGCAGAATAGCATGGAACACACAAGGCAGTAGATATGTGCATGGATGTATAGGGGTAATAATATGGTAGTGGCTGTAGGGGAGTAGCAGCAGTGGCAGCAGCCATATAGTACAGAACATGATGGCAGTCAGGCAGGCAGATAGTGGCAGTGGCATGATGAGGCTAGCGGTAAATAGTCACAATCAGCAATGTCAGATCTATTCATCGGCTTCAGTGTGAAAATCCTCATGAATCTATGCCTCATTCATTTTGACAAACGTGATGTTATGTACACTGGCAGAGGACAACTTGGCAATTTTGGTGTGAAAATGCCACCTGGAAGGCTAGAGAAGACAGCAAGAGCAAACTGGGTCAGTTCCAGCCACTGTTCTAACCCAGAAGTCCACGAGGTCAGCCAAAGAGGTATGTGCCAGAGAAAGTCAAAAGTCAGACTGAACCTAGTTGTTCAGACAGTACATCTTTGTTTGCTCATTTGCATCAGTCTGGAAAATGTTTTTCATCATGTTTATCTATTTTTTATTTTAGGCACTTATATAGCGCTGACATGTTCTGCACTTTACAGACACTAGCAGGGGCATAGCTAGAAATGCATGGGCCCCATAGCAAACATTTTTCATGGCCCCCATTCTCCCACCCCCACATATCTATCGGGCCTCCCACCACCCCTTCCAGAGCTGCCACCCAAACACCCATCCTAGATCTCCCACCGCCATGAGCATAGAAAAGTCAGAGGAAAAAACAAATAATTATATGAACCTTTTTATTCAAAATTGAAAACCATTCAGTAACTGAAAGTGGCCAATTGTATTTTAACATAAAGTGTGTGTGGTGGTGGGGGCTGGAGGATATTACACTTACTTGTAAGATCTGTAGGTTCACTAGTTGTGAAGTGTCCTCTTCGTAGGCTTTTTTAAACTTCCTGATATGTTATCATTAAATGTTACCTGTAAAGGAGAAGGAAAGGGGAAAGCTTTAAGATTGGATCTAAACACACAATACTACCCATCCGTTCTTTTATACTTACTTCAAACTGTACGTGTTATTAGCTCTTCCTCCCTGAAAACTTTTTTAAACCCGATAAACAACAAAAACTTTAAACTTTGAACACCAAATAAACAAACATGTTGAATATGTAGAATATAATATAGGTGGCTCTCTTCTGATGGATAACAGACCCTGGTGCTCTGTATATGGTTCCCCCAAAAATGGAACCAAAAAATGTTTGTTCTATATATAGAAAATACAGGCACTAAAATATGGAAACCGCAAAGAGTAAATTTAATATACACGATAATAACACTTCATCAATAATAAAAATTCATCAAATTAAAAAATATTCTGTCATTCAATACGAATATTCAATATACCTGTCCTCTGAAATTTCAAGATGCCCACATCTAATATAAAATACCGCAAATCAATTTTCCATCATCATATATAATATAAAGTGCCGCAAATCAATTTTCCATCATCACATATACGTATTACCGCAAATCAATTTTATCATCAAACATACATGTTCAATACATCCATACACTAAGAATCAATATTCCCTCTAAAAAATAAATAAAATTCATTCATCCGGGTCACTCAGATGTTTGGTGAACATATATCGCGAATGTCATCAATATTGCAGATTTTGCACATTCATCAATAAATAGCCTATTGACCCTCAGTTGGTTATCAATAGGTTAGAGTCAATAATTTGCTACTGTTGATAATGTATATAAAAAATCTTCAATGGGCATTTAGCTCTCAATAGTAGATATATGGTGTATTATACCCACATTTTTCTATAGTCTTTCAGTGTATGCGGGTACTTTGAATAGATTATATTATGCCCCAGGGTGTTGTATTACATCCGATATCCTTGCAGTAATTTGTATCATTCAATGTTCAATCTTTTAGTGCTTATACGTTACCGCTGTTCAACTTTTAATTCTCCGGTGTCCGATGATCGGATTTCCCTTAGTCCGGAGTTTGTAAGTGGCGTCCTTGTTTGAATGTAGCATGGTGTCCGCGCTCCTGCTTCCGGGTATGAAGAGTCACGTGGCGTCCCACGTGTTACTGTGACGTCACTCTTTTTCTTTCCCAGCGCTTATGGATAGCGGTATAAAAATCCTTGTAATTTGTTTCTTTTAAAGCACCAATTGTATAGCCATACGCGTTTCGGGATATTCAAATCCCTTCTTCAGTGGCGGTGTAGTATCAGTATGTTTTCTACACCCTTTTTATATTCATTACTTGGTGCCCATTGGTCATGATGTAATTGTGGATACTTAAAACGGCAACGTTACTCAGCGTTCTTAAGGGGGCAATGTCACTCATTTCAACAGCAGTATCATTCCATAATTTTACAGCAATGGTGTAACCTACATTCTGGAGACGAGAATGTTTTTGGAATAACAGTGTTATTCGATCTTTTTGGAAACACCGTTAATCTATAATTTTCAGCTGACATTATAATCTATATTTTTATAAAAAGACATAGTCATCCAATATTATTATGCATGCATGCAACACAAATAAAATGGTCAAATAGTACCTAATGGGATGTTTTTATGAGTACTCTTATAAATTTTTATAATTTTTCTTTTTCTTTTTTTCTTTTTCTCGGTTTTTTCTTATATTCCCCTTTTATTTCTTTCTTTTTTCTTTATATACCTTTATAGACGTTTATAGACAGCACGGAGATTGGGGAGGTGGACCCCACCCAGAGAAGACATGGAGGTGTTGATAACCAACCAGACACTCCATCTGGGTGGGGTCCACCTCCCAATCTCCATGCTGTCTATAAACGTCTATAAAGGTATATAAAGAAAAATAAATAAATAAAAGGGGAATATAAGAAAACCGAGAAAAAGAAAAAGAAAAAGAAAAATTTATAAAAATTTATAAGAGTACTCATAAAACATCCCATTAGGTACTATTTGACCATTTTATTTGTGTTGCATGCATGCATAATAATATTGGATGACTATGTCTTTTATAAAAATATAGATTATAATGTCAGCTGAAAATTATAGATTAACGGTGTTTCCAAAAGATCGAATAACACTGTTATTCCAAAAACATTCTCGCCTCCAAAATTATGGAATGATACTGCTGTTGAAATGAGTGACATTGCCCCTTAAGAACGTTGAGTAACGTTGCCGCTTTAAGTATCCACAATTACATCATGACCAATGGGCACCAAGTAATGAATATAAAAAGGGTGTAGAAAACATACTGATACTACACTGCCACTGAAGAAGGGATTTGAATATTCCAAACGCGTATGGCTATACAATTGGTGCTTTAAAAGAAACGAATTACAAGGATTTTTATACCGCTATCCATAA
Source organism: Bufotes viridis (assembly GCA_033119425.1). Classification (NCBI taxonomy): domain Eukaryota; kingdom Metazoa; phylum Chordata; class Amphibia; order Anura; family Bufonidae; genus Bufotes; species Bufotes viridis. Next base: position 358,229,493 of record CM065591.1, on the reverse strand, counting down.
GCGTGCTGGGAAAGAAAAAGAGTGACGTCACAGTAACACGTGGGGCGCCACGTGACTCTTCATACCCGGAGCAGGAGCGCGGACACCGCGCTACATTCAAACAAGGACGCCACTTACAAACTCCGGACTAAGGGAAATCCGATCATCGGACACCGGAGAATTAAAAGTTGAACAGCGGTAACGTATAAGCACTAAAAGATTGAACATTGAATGATACAAATTACTGCAAGGATATCGGATGTAATACAACACCCTGGGGCATAATATAATCTATTCAAAGTACCCGCATACACTGAAAGACTATAGAAAAATGTGGGTATAATACACCATATATCTACTATTGAGAGCTAAATGCCCATTGAAGATTTTTTATATACATTATCAACAGTAGCAAATTATTGACTCTAACCTATTGATAACCAACTGAGGGTCAATAGGCTATTTATTGATGAATGTGCAAAATCTGCAATATTGATGACATTCGCGATATATATTCACCAAACATCTGAGTGACCCGGATGAATGAATTTTATTTATTTTTTAGAGGGAATATTGATTCTTTGTGTATGGATGTATTGAACATGTATGTTTGATGATAAAATTGATTCGCGGTAATACGTATATGTGATGATGGAAAATTGATTTGCGGCACTTTATATTATATATGATGATGGAAAATTGATTTGCGGTATTTTATATTAGATGTGGGCATCTTGAAATTTCAGAGGACAGGTATATTGAATATTCGTATTGAATGACAGAATATTTTTTAATTTGATGAATTTTTATTATTGATGAAGTGTTATTATCGTGTATATTAAATTTACTCTTTGCGGTTTCCATATTTGAGTGCCTGTATTTTCTATATGTTGAATATGTAACCTAAATTTACAAAAAAATAAAAAAGTAAAAAAATATTACTACATTCCTTGTACACATGTTCTCTTATTTTGCCATCACTGTGTACAGCTGCCATATAAAGAGAATTTCCATTTAATGCATGTCTAAACTCTTTTGGGTCTCCTATCCCCCAGCCAAGAGCTAGACAATGCAAGTGATTAAGATAGAGAATTCGTAAGCCTGTAAGATTATTCATTTATAATATGTAGTTATAAAAAGCTTTACAAATTGTGAAAATGAGTGCTACGCAGCTGTAAACAGTGAGACAAGAAGAATTATCTGTAACGGGTCAATGTTGAACTGAAAGGGTACCTAAAGTGTCTTATTAAACAAAACCAGTTGCCTGGCCATCCTCCTGATCTCTATGGCATTAGTAGTTTCTGCATCACACACCTGGCTGAAACAAGCATGCAGATAATCCAGTCAGACTTCAGTCAGAGCACCTGATCTGCATGCTTGTTCAGGGTCTATGTCTAAAAGTATTCAAGGTAGTCTGCTTGGTTTAGGGGCAGCTTCCTTGTCCCTCACTTCAGGTTCCCTTTGATGCTGAACTGAAACGGTTGAAGCAGAACTACATCCAAACAGATGTATATGTGTGAAATATCTGATTTGTCTTGTGATTCACACTCCCCTGCTACATTTCAAAGCCAGATAAGTGACCCCATTACCTGTGGCTGCTTTGTCACCTGAGCAGCTTTATGAACACTCTGACTGCATATTCCAGAGCAATTCCATTCACGTCCCTCCCTTTGAAATACTTTTACTGTTTCTATCTTATAGATAAATGCAATTTTTCTTATCAAATTTCTGCAAACTTCTAAGCCTTCTACTAGGCTTTTTTTTGGGAAATCTGCTGTGCAGGGGGAGATCTGAAGAGGAGACAACAGATTTGTTTGTAAATTCAAAATATTTGAATTAGGATAACATTTGGCTAGGCTGAAACATTTGGCTGGAATTCTGCTTCTTTTCACCACAACAGGTGGTGTAACTAGCATGAACTGGCTTTCTTCAGTGGAAGAAAGATTAACAGAAGTTTTGAAACCATTTGAACCAGTATACTCACTCAGAAGACTACATTAGAAAACACGTTTACGTGCTTTCACTTCTGCAAAAATGTTCACAATGCTGTCTAGATGCAAGGCTTTAGCTCTTACATTTTCAATGCTGAGGATTGCAAGCCCAGAAAGCCTTTGGTCTGACATAGTACTTCTCAAATAGCTCTTGATTAGTTTTAATTTTGAGAAGGACTGCTCCGCAGAGGCCACTGTCACAGGAAGTGATAGAAACAACAGAAAGCCTATGCACACATCTGGTATATTTGATGCAAGTGCATTGTTCTCAACTAGGAGCAAGTGTGCAAGATCTTTTACAGTAGTTGACTTCTGGATTTCATCTTTTAGTGCTGTTCTAAAGCTGAGAAGCTGCCCTGGGAAAGATGGGGTAGGTCACTATCATATTTTTCCTGCAGCTTTGATGCAGCTGTAAACAAATTATCATCTGAGACAGATGATAAAACTGCAGGCTGAAGTATATTAAAACGTTCAACAACGTTATTCAGTCCTTGGAATCTGTTGGCAAGCTGGTTTACTATGATGTCCAGACACTGGTAAAAAACTGTGACTTTGAACCGTTCCTCGGGGTCTCTCATCGACACACAGTTCGTCGTAATGTTTTTTTTACAGTGCGAATTCGTTTGCTTTCGAATTTTGGAGCTATATTCCACTGTTCTGCAAGTGTAATGGCATCTGTTTTGGCGTTCTCAAAATTGTTACGGAATGCTGAAAGGCCTTACATGGCAGTTTTTATGAATTGAGAAGCTCTAGCCAAGTCCATACTTTCAGACTGTAGAATTTTGGACAAGGAGTTTACACTGCTTAATATCTTTGATACCAGAACAATTAAAAAGATGAACTGAAATGACTCTAATTTTTTCTTATATGCCATAGCCTCCTCTCTTTCATTTTTTTTAGATGACAGAAGAACAATTTTTGACAAAGCCCTCAAAATATTTGGTTAGCAGAAACGCAGGGCCAACAGTGAGTCATAGCGAGAAGACCACCGCGTGGGGCACAGTTTTTTCAGGGTGACACAGAGGATCCACTGGTAAATGATGATAGAATGCCCCATCGCTTCCCGCTGTCTCCGAAAAAAGAATAAAGGCTTTGTAATGTGGTCATAAAACTGGAAATTTCAGTGATGTCTGAAGCAGCATCCTGAAGAACCAGATTTAGGTTATGGGCCGCACAGTGCACATAAAGTGCATTTTCCTGTTTCTTTAAAATTCTTGCCTTCACACCAGAATATACGCCACTCATGGTGGCAGCTCCATCGTAACCCTGACCTCTACATTTGTCTAAAGGAAGTCGTTTTTTTTCAAGGTTTGCCAATATTTGGTTTTCTATCCCAGCGGCACTTTGATCTGTAATTGGATAAAAACCGAGAAAAGTCTCATGTATATTAATTTTTGTTACCCTCATATTTGAATCTCTGTTCACAGTAATATATCAGACAACAAGGCTCATTTGATTAGTTCGTGAAATATCCTGTGTAGTATCGATGATCAATGAGTAAAAATTAGCTTGTTGGACTTCTAACAGGATATCATTCAGCACATGATTGGACAAAATATCAATAAGCTCATTTTGAATTGTAGGGCTTAAATATTTTACTTTGCCATAAGGTTGCTGCAACAGCTGCTTTAGTATAGGATCATATTCTGCTAAGAGCTCAATTATGGCCAAGAAGTTACCGCTATTTAATTTGCCAACTTTTTCCCTGTGGCCTCAAAAAGCCATGTTGCTCATTGCCATTGTCAGTGTAACATTGACTATTTTAAAACTTCCCTCCAGAAGTTTTTTCGTTTCGGATTTGTTTTTCTTGTTCCTCATCTATAGTCCCCTGCCTCCTCCACTGGTCATAAACCACACAGACATTTAAGTGAGCCTGTGCGTTTTCGTGGTACTGAATTTTAGTTGACAGGCCTTTCCATTTTTGGATGACTTTGGCCCAAGCAGGTTCAAAGCCCAGTTTTTTTCGATCCCCAAAAAGCCAACAAGGTTCACAATAGACCAAATTTAATTTAGGGGAGTAGCACAACCATGTCACTGGGAGTTTAAATCCTGTGTTGGTGAATTTCTCATAGTATTTTTCTGAAAAGCATCTTTTATCTGCATCATTGTCTCTAGCAAAAGGCCCTGAAGGCCTACAAGGACCATGAGAAAGAATAAAGAGTTTCACTTGTGTATCTAAAATGGTTATGGGAAAGTGTGCCCTGTCTGTGACATTTTTTTCGGATGCAATGCTGTGCAGACCAACAGTGTGACCTCCAGCTTGTTCAGCATCATATGCCCGACTTTGTTCAACCTCAGTAGGCAATTCAGCACTTGTTTCACCTGAGGAATCCTGAAATGCATGCGATATCGGATCCTGCACTGCCATCTGACTTCCTACGCTAGAAAGGTTTTCTGAGATAGCTCCCTCTGCATCTTTAGAGCTTTCACCAGCACTGGGAGAAGTAAAAAAGCTGGTAATTTGGGGAATTTTTTGTGTTTTCTGATTTTCTTCCCTCTTCTTCTTGCGTTTTTGAGCACCACTTTGATGGCATCATGTGAGTCGCACTGTCTGTCTCCCCCTCCTGCCCCGAATATTAAAAGTGATGTTTACAGTGCAATGGTGAGTGCCGTCTTCTACTTCTATTTGATTCGCAAGTTTGAAGAGGACTGTTTGTTTGACTGAGCTCCGCCATATTGCTGTTGATGTTGAAGTCTCCTGGCGCATTGGTGGATACAATGTCCAGGAATGTGTAGTGCCACTAGTACAGTAAATTGATTCTAAAATCCCTTGGATAATGCATCAACTTAACATGGCTAATTTCACACTGGCATTTTGGTTTATGTTGTTTAAGATCCGTTCAGGGCTCTCACAAGCTCTCCAAAACAGATCCGTTTTTCCTATTGCCTTAGTGCATTCTGAATGGGAAAAGATCTGCTCAGAATGCATCAGTTTGCCTCCGTTCAGTCTCCATTCCGCTCTGGAGGAGCATTTTGCTGTCCGCACGATGAAACGGAGCCAAACGGATCCATCCTGGCACACATTGTAAGTCAATAGGGATGGATCCATTTTCTCTGACACAATCTGGCACAATAGAAAACAGAACCACCCCCCCCCCCCAATTGACTTTCAGTGGTGTTCATGACGGATCCGTCTTGGCTGGCAACGTCAAATATAATACAACCGGATCCATTCTAAACAAATGCAGACGGTTGTATTATCTGAGCGGATCTGTCCATGAAAGATCTGCATCAAACGCTAGTGTGAAAGTAGCTTTATAGACTGCTTGCAAAGTAAATAATATTTTCCAAGCCAATTGTACAATTTTCTTTTTATTTCTGAGCGGTAATTTACCTGGATTGTGAAATCTTCAGCCAATTCTTTGCGCGGTTTTCACCCTTTTCAATGTGTGGCTGAGATCCGTGAAAATCTGCAACAAAAAACAGAAAGTAATACGTGGAATTAGTGCAGAAAACACAGGTAATCCGGACGGAAATTCATGTGGATTTTCTATTTGTAAGACCTCCATCATTTAAACATTCAACATCATTTTTGGTCCGCACACAATCTGCGGAACCACTCATATCAACCACCATATGCCGCAGTTGCATAAGACGACATGGTAGGTGGAGTGCCCCATTACAGGATGATGATCCATGACCCAATTACTCTGGACTCCAGAGTAACTTTTACCCTAAGTTCACACCTGAGCGTTTTACAGCGCGTTCAAATGCGCTGTAAAACGCTCAACACATGAAAACCAATGCTTTCCTATGGCCCTGGTTCTCACTTGAGCGTTTTACAGCACGCTGTAAAACGCCCGACGCATAAACAAGTACTTGAGCTTTTTTTGGGGCGTTTGTCGCGCGTTTTGTGATTGACACCACAGTAGTCAATCACAAGAAGGCGCGTACTGAACGCACGTTTCCTATTTGCAAAAACGCCCTGAAATACGCGCGACAAAAACGTGCGTAAAACGCGCGTTTCGAGAACGCTCAGGTCTGAACCCAGGGTCACAAGTCCCACTGTACTGCCTGCCACCACCAGACCACCAGCCCTCTGCTCCAGGAGAGTAACGGGCTGGAAGCTGGATCATTAGTCCTATACTGGAGTCTGGACGTGTGACATCATATACTATAGAGGTGCAGAGCAGATTCTGGGGTCTGGAGTTGTCACATCTGGTCTGGCACCTACCAATTACCATGCGTCTTCAGTTAGATGAGAGAGAAAAGTCTGAGTGCACTCAGACTTTTCTCTCTCATCTAACTTTTGCAAGTCAGTCCCATCAGACCCCCAGGCCAGACTAGCCTGGTGCCTGCCACAGTGGTGCCTCTGCCACCACCAGCCCTGAGCCCGCCTTAGGCTCTGCCCACAGTGGAACTATCTACTGCGAGTACAGCAACCTTCAATAAAGAGCAGAACTTAGGGTTGTTTAACACTTGAGGCAGGACGGATCCGGCAGGCTGTTAAGCCTGTTGGATCCGTCCTGCCGCTATTTCGCCGTGCCACCGCTCCACCCCCATTGACTATAATGGGGACGGAGCTCCGGTGCAGCACGGCAGTGTGCGGTAAAAGGCTGGTGGACGAAAAGTACTTAAAGTCCAACTTTTTCGTCTGGAGGCCTCTCACTGCGCAGTGCCGTGCTGCGCCGGAGTTCCGCCCCATCCCTATTATAGTCAATGGGGGCGAAATAGCGAAATAGCAGCAAGACGGATCCGACAGGCTGAACAGCCAGCCGGATCCGTCCTGCCGCAAGTGTAAAAGTACCCTTAGTCTGTCATATAAGGGGGTTGGGGGGAAGAAACCCCAGAACTAGAGTGTGCCCCCCAAAAGAAGGAAGGGGCGCCTTACTTATCACTGCTGGCATCTCTTTTTAACTTCAGATCATCAGACTCTCACTAATTACAGCACACACCCCTGTAGTGTCCACCATCAGACAGGGGAAGGAAGAAACCCCAGTTGGGGGGCACACTCTAGTTCTGGCCTGGGGTTTCTTCCCTCCCCTGTCTGATGGTGGACACTACAGAGGTGTGTGCTGTAATTAGTAAGTGATAAGGAGGGTGCCCCTTCCTTCTTTTGGGGGGCACACTCTAGTTCTGGGGTTTCTTCCCTCCCCCATCTGATGGTGGACACTTACAGGGGTTTGTGCGCTGTTAATTTGTAATTAGTAAGAGTCTGATAATCTGAATTCTGAAGTTAAAAAGAGCTGCCTGCATACCTGCAATAATAAGGTGGGCGCCCCTTGCTTCTCTTGGGGGCCCCAAGAGAAGGGGGCAGGGGCCCCCGCACCCTCCTTCACTTCAGGTCTGCAGGCAGCTCTTTTTAACTTCAGAATTCAGATCATCATTCATTATCAACATCAGTATCACTCTGACTCAGTATCTCATCTCATCATTATCTTCTTAGTCAATTCTTTTTCACTTATGGTACTTTTAAAATTTAGAGGCAGCACAGTCAGACTCAGAAAGGCAACAGCTGTTATGTTGCAGCACAGCAGGTACTCACTGGGCAGGCAGTAGGCACAGAGGCAGAACTGGAGAGTCCAGGGAGTGGAGACCAGAAAAGGCAGGTCCAGGAGCACCGGGCCAGGCGGGTACCGAGCAGAGCAGCCAGAGAGAAGTCCAGTCCCACAGCACAGGCAGGCTAAGACACAGGGTGGCAGCAGAGCAGTGAGTGAGACTGAGATTGAGACACTGTCAGTCAGCCTCAGACTGGTTTCCAGCAGTCAGAGAGCGGGAATCTGACTGGTGCCTGCTGTGCCATTGGATTGTCCATCAAGTCTGCTTGACTTTTACTGGAGGCTGCATAGTCGACCTCTTGTAGTAAATGGCTGAACCTGACATTAGATGAAGTGGCACAGAGCTTACATCAGTGGTGTAACTAGAAATAACTGGGCCCCATAGAAAATTTTTAAATGGGGCCTTCCTCCAGAAACTTGGAAACCCCCTCCTCCTATGCAACCCCCACTCCTGTGTCTGGTCAAGATTAATCTCTCAGATGAGCAGCCGGTCTATTTCCTACAGTGTCACTGTATATAATGTCATTGTATAATACTGGTTAAGGGTCCCTGACAATAAAAACTTTTAATCCTTATCATGGGCAGGCCCCTTCTGAGTACGGGCCCCAAAGTAGCCACTTCCCCTGCTTCCCCTATAGGTACATCGCTGGCTTCCATAGTGTTGTAGCTACTTATTTCTAATGGCAGGCGAAGATAACGGCATCCCCACAGACTGGAAACTAAATATCCTAGTAATATGCTAGTAATGCTTGTCCTGGAACAACAGCCTACATTATCTTCAGTAATATCCATAAGTGTCTTTTGCTTACACTGACATTACAAATGTTTAATGTTAATAGAATTGTTATTACATCTTTTGACTATTGCCACCTCAGCTGCAGAATGAATTACGGGTACTTTTGGTTAACATATATATTAGAAAAAAACAAGCAAGTTACAAGTAACAACACAAACCATTCAGAGACCTTCTGCTTTCTACACTGACAATAAGGTCAATAAAGACATTACCGCAAACATTGCATTATTACACAATTGGTTTTAAATAATTTTGGGTTATTAGACCTTATACAATATAAGCTTATAAAATAGGCTTATTGTTCTGTCTTCATACACGTTCACACAGTGTGCAGTCTGACATTCAGCATAAACCATTCCTGTCTTCCAAATAAGAGGACTGTTCTTTGTAGTCTAACTTGTTTATTGGTAAAACAGGATTGTTGATTGGCAAGACAGGATTGTTTGGTAAAACTACAAGAATACAAATAACATGTATAAGTATAACGTATAGAATAACATGTACTGTAACACTTGCTTAACACTGAAGCACATGGTAAAATGGCTGCCTAACGTAGGACTACATGTCTAACTAACAGTAGTAACCACTCCCTGAGTAACAATTACAACTGACTGAACAGCTCTGCATAACATAATATCCCCTGAAACAAAGGTAGATCTCTCACCAGATATGATTTTACAAGGATGGTGGAGTTTATCAACAAATAATTTTTATTAGAATTTTCAAAGAAATTTCAATATAACGTACAGAAAATTAGATGTTTCACATGTAATATTGCTTTTTGGGGGGCACATGAGGTGAGAACACATAATCTAAATTTCAAACATAATTGATGATGCATGTATCAAAATAAATTACAATAAAATAAAATAAACATATACACAAACATGTCTTCTTAAATCTTTGTTAACTTTAACTAGTTAACTGAATAATGAAAAGTAAATCTTTATTACATATACATTGAGAACATATCTTTAATCACTAATCTTTTCTGGCAATACAAAATTTGGTTTTATGCATTACAATCTTTATTATATTTATGTTTTCTCTTATGTTGTCTAACTTTTCGGTTGACCGGCTCCTTTCACACAACCGGTGGAGTTTAAGAAGGAGATAAGGAGATATGCATAGGACAGCTCTGCTGATGTGTCCTGGAGACTGGAGGCTTCTCTTTCCCAGGATGCTTTGCACTCCCACAATGCTCTGCACCACCCAAGATGCTGTAGTCTTTGTAACAGGAAAAACACAGTGTAATACAAGTTACCACCGCTAGATGGTGCTATAACCATACTAATCACTACTGAAATACCAAAACCAAGGCAGACATGATCTGTAATGATTCTCAAACTCGGATGGACAGAACACTTATAGTTATATCTCTCTATCTACCTATGTATGTATCTATCTATGCTATCTATCTATCATGCAACTCGCCTAGTCTGGTTACATAAAATGGTAAATGTTATCCATATCTACATATACACTAGTACAGTTTCATTTCATATTGTATTACTTTGTAGGAAGGCACAAAGGACCATTGTTGATGGTAGATATGTGTCACCAAGGTTCCAGGCCTCGGTGAAATAGGAGCCAGTATTTTAGGTGTCAGCTGTAGTAGGTGGTTGACACTTGGTTTATTTAGTACAGCTGTGAATAGTTGATCTGAGACGACTCTTACTGGGAGTAGTTATAGTGCGTGGGTGGGTGACTGTCCTCAAAAACAGCCAGCAGTGTCAGGTGGTGGTGATTACCTGACAGTGTGACAGTGGAGTTCTGTGGAGTGTTACCTGACAGTCTGACAGTAGAGCTCTGTGGAGTGTTGTGTTGGATCAGCCCCTTTGAGTTAAGGGTTTGAGTGTTTCCTCTGCTACATCTGTAACTTCTTATATTTTTTTTATTATTAATAGCAGGGAGTACAATATAATTATTGATGCAAAACAGCTGCTGAAGAACCTCTTTACCATTACCTTTTCATAAAGAAATTCAGCAGCGATTGTATTTTTATACTCCGCAGTAGCTGGGGCACATAATACATACTGCAACTGCTGATATACCTTTTCATTGGTTGGCACAGGAAAAAGGAATTTCCTAAAAAAGGGGTCTGCAACAGACCATTTCTGAAGGCAGAGTAAAAGAAGACATGGTAGCGCTGTCTACAGCTTGAACACAGCAGTAACTGATCAGTAACTGCTGTGTTTATGCTACAGACAACACTTATTGTAGTTAGTCAGAGCCATGAGATCTTGCCATAAATTAACAAGATCTCACATTCTGATTCCATATATTGCCTTAAGGGGGTTGTCAGAAGTCTGTGAGCGAGCAAATATCATGTAATAAAGATGTTTGCACCCTACTTTCATGGAGAGTCTTGTCACTTGCATATAGAATGCAGGACATATAAATTTTCCAGTGCTGAGCCACGCCCCCTGCACTGATCACATGACAGTGACGTCACCCCAGGTCCTTCGGCTTTTCCAAAGTTCGGGTTCGTGGAAGCAGCCCCTTATGGATTCCATATGCTGGGATAGTCCGTGGTAGTGGAATCCATAACGGGATGCGGCGATTACCCCAACCCGAACGCTGAACGCCTAACTAATTTTTGAAGTTCGCTCATCTCTAGTCACCACCTATCACTGACGCTGTTGTGCCTGGGGTCAGAAGGTTGCAGCGGGTGGCTACGTACTCAGTTTCTTAAGAGATCGCTCCATGACCTAATGCTGAGAATAGATTCTGGTCCATGTTTTCCTGCTTAGGTTTGCGATCCTTTTTGTCCCATTTTGGAATCTGTAGCTTTTCCTTTCAGCTGTTCTCTGTCAGCCGCTGGATCTCCAGTTCGCTCCTGTTTTTGTTGTCTCCCTTCGAGGATTGTTTATTGTGTTTGTGTTGTTTGTCCTTTCCCTGTTGTTACCCTAGGTAAACAAAACAATAGCTGATCTCAGGGAGACCAGCCACAAAAACACCGCAGAGCCTCAGCTAAGAATCTCAACACAGCAATCCAAAGTGCAAAGCTTCCTGGGAAACAGTAATATGCAAAATAAATGTGGAGCCCCAGTATAAGCCAGTTATCCACCCTATGTCAATAATCTGCTTTTTTACAAGCTTTAAGGATGTGACGGGGAAAACCTAAGCCAGTTATCCATCCATGGATGGATAACTGGCTTAGGTTTTCCCCGTTACATCCTTGAAGCTTGTAAAAAAGTGGGATCTTGACATAGGGGCCACTTAATATGGTGGATTTGGTGATCTCTGTAATGGAGACACCCCTTTGCACCGGTTTTCCTTCCTTTGAGGTATATCTGGCTTTCATTGTGTTGTAGGCCCAATACTGGGGCTCCACATTTATTTTGCATATTACTGTTTCCCAGGAAGCTTTGCACTTTGGATTGCTGTGTTGAGACTCTTAGCAGAGGATCTGCGGTGTTTTTGTGGCTGGTCTCCCTGAGATCAGCTATTGTTTTGTTTGAGTAGTCTCCAAGGCATTGCTCCCGGTTAGCCAGAATCCTACTCCACACTGATGAGGGGCAACACCCTGAAACAGCTGTCTGTGGATGGATAACTGGCTTAGGTTTTCCCCGTCACATCCTAAAGCTTGTAAAAAGCAGGATCTTGACATAGGAGCCACTTAATATGGTGGATTTGGTTACCCTAGGTGTCAGTGGTGTGGATTAGTGCTACTGCCGCCCTACTCACTACCTAGGGCTTTTTCAGGGTAAACCAGGGATGAGGCACATGATCGGTGTACGGGTTAGCAGCCCGTCTAGGGACATCAGGGCAGCCAGGTGCCAGCGCCAGGCGAACTAGGGGTCACTACTCCTCCCTCTTTCTAGTGAAAGGGTACTCCTCTTCCCTCCCCACTGCAGCACACGTCTGTTACCTGCCATCTCAGACGTGATACCTACTGTGATGTTTATACATATATAATTTACAGACATGTCACTGAAAAATCTTTATTGACGTGTATTATATAGAAGTTGAGCAGCACAGTGGCTCAGTTGTTAGCACTGGTGCCTTGCAGAGCTGGGGTCCTAGATTCGAATCTGCTTGGAGATTCGTCACCTTCTGCATGGAGTTTGTATGTTCTCCCCATGTTTGCTTGGGTTTCCTTAGGGTACTCTGGTTTCCTCCCACACTCCAAAGACATACTGATAGGGAACATATTGTGAGCCCCTATTGGGGACAGCGTGATGCTAATGTCTGTAAAGTGCTTTAGATTATGAATATATAAGTGTGTAAAATAAATAAATATTATATGCTACCAATAGCATCCAGTATACATGTGTTTTCTGGTTTGGACTATTTCTATTCATATATGATGTTTGAGCTGCAGGCACCATGTTATAGATCTGGAGGCGCTGAGCAAATTGATGTATAGTTTTGTGGGAAAAGAATCAGTACTACTGGTATTATATACATTTAATTTCTGCTCCTTCTGGTCTTTGGAGTCAAGAAGGCGGTCCTATTAATGATTGACAGCCTTCACACTCTGACTTTGTATACAGATATAGCTGTCAATCACTGATATGACCTCCTCCTGGACCTCCAAGCCCATAATGAGCAGAAATAAAATGTATAAAATACATGTTTTCCATTGAAACTATATACAGTATCATTTTGCTCAGCTCTGTTCTATAACATGGTGCCTGAAGCTTACACTGCATTGGTGACAAGTTCCCTTTAACCAAGTAATCTTGAAAGTAACAGATCTTCACTCATTTTAACAGCCAGTCCCTTAGAATAGAGAGGTGCATTTGATTTAGTTCTTGGCTAGCTCCTTGGTCTTTATGACTTATATCCAGCTCATCATTATCTAATGAGTAATAAGAAAAAACCTATCTTACACCTTATCACTCACATTTGATTAGCAATACATTGATATTATTCATTTTGTAAATTTATTTATAGCTCTTCGAAAAATTATAATATACTAGAATGAAGTATAAATACTAAATATATTCCAATAATAGTTCTAGCAGATGGGAACACAATAGAATATAATAAAATAAATTAAATTCCCTAAGTGCAGTTTTTCTTGGATGAAAAACTGTCATCTTCCAAGAATAAAAAAGTAGTGCTACAGCTGCGATTAGTCTCGTACATTACTTGTGTTGACATGTAGTGTGCAGTGCCAGCTTTTGATGGACTAAGAAGTGTAAACTGGCACAGAACACAGAACATCATGTAAAAGAATAAGCTTATTGGAATGCTACATTGTGCTAAACAGAGGGAATAACCAAGGTGTCACTGAAGCCCAGCAGCAGCCTTAGCAGCCAGATATGAATTATGCATCTTAAACAAATTGAAGAGTACAATAAAAGTTTTCTCCTTAGTTTAAAACGTGTTATGCATCAAGTTTCACACCTAAAGACTCCAAACACACGAAAAGATAATTTATATATGTAGATGAAATTAATGGAAGAAACATATTATAGAACTATATTTTTCTCCTCCCCTTCCGTGATTTCATTTTCTCAGTCTTTCTGTAACTTTTTATGAGATTACATATCTATGCAGTAGAAGTGGATGTTGGTCCTTACTGGAGCAGCTAAATAAGGATGTTTTAGATTGATGGGTATTTCGATTTATAAGAGAAGCTACTGATCCCTGTGGTACCCCACTAGTGACAGTAACCCAATCTTAGTACATACCATTAATAACCACCCTCTATTTTCTATCACCGAGCCAATTACTTACCCACCTACAGATGCAGCTGAGCTGCTAACGCTTTATGTAAAGAATGCCAAGAAAAATCTAACTAACTTTTCAATGGATTTCAATGGATTTCAATGGCTTTTGTTAAGAGATAACCAAGTTAACACTGTGCCATGTGTTATCAGAGTCAACTTTAGCTTGACTACATCTGTACACACATTTTTTTCCCAGTCCAAACATACTCAATTTATGTACTAACCCTAAAAGTGACACATTATCAAATACTTTGGACAGGTCAAGATATACGACATCCATTAACTCACCTTGGTCAAGTCTAGAACTTACATCCTCATTTAGACTGATTAAATTAGTTTGACATGACCGATCCCTTAGAAGCCATGCTGATATGGCGTTATTTGCTTATTTTCATTAAAAAACTCCAGAATCGCATCTCTTAGAAAACCTTCAAACAGTTTACCCACAACAGATGTTAGACTTACCGGCCTATAGTTTCCGGGCTCTTTTTTTATCTATTTTTGAAGATTGGCAAAACATTTGCTAAGCACCAAACCTGTGGAACGCTCCGTGTCATTATAGAGTCCTTAATATCTAATAAAGAATTGCTAATAAAATGATTGAACCAGTCCACCACGCATGAAATCCTGGCATTTATATAAAATTATTTACAACCTGTATACTCATAGTATACATTAAATTTCAGAACTGTTGTCTATGTGCCTTGCTTTCTGCTAATGTGTCGATAATGTGATCTGTATCTAGCTGTTTTGCCCTTGCATTTTCAATGCTTAGGATAACAAGGCCAGAAAGTCTTTGCTCAGACATTGGCCATGGTAACTAGCAGAGTTAAGAACAATAGAATAGCTATGCACACAGATGATAAATGGGAAAAAAGGGCATTGTTCTCCACTAAAAGAAAATCTGCAAGGTTTTTCACAGACAAAGACTTCTTAATTTCAGTTTTCAGTGCAGAACTAAAGCTAAGGATCTGACCTGGAAATGCTGGTGACAGATCTTTTTCCTATTTTTGCTGAACATTTTATGCAGCTTCAAACAAAGTGTCATATGATACTGCAGCCAAAACTGCTGGCTGAATGATATGAAAGCACTCATTCCTTTAAAGGGGTATTCTGGTTAGATTAACTAATCCCCTATTCACAGGATAGGGGACAACTAGTAGATCAGTGGGGGTGCCAGCCCAATATCCTGAGCAGCCCCCCTGAATTGAATGGATCAATCGGTTGGGAATTCTAGATATAGCCGAGTGCTGTGAGCTATCTCCGAGAATCCCATAGAAAAGAATGGAGCAGCCAGGCACATGTGTGACCAGACACTCCCTTCAATTCAGGGGGGCTACAGTGGGTATGGGGCGCGTTCTCGTGATTGGTCAGGGTCGTACCGGTAGGACCCCCACTGATCTAATAGTAATCCCCTGTCCTGTGAATAGGGGATTACTTAATCTAACCGGAACAGCATCCTGCAGCACTAAATTGTAGAATCCAAGATTGTATCCTATACTGTCCATCATAACCCTGACCACAGCACTTATAAAGAGAGACAATACTTATCAATGCATTCCAAAATGTATTTTTTAATACCAGCAGCACTCTGAGCATGCACTACCTGAAAGCCAAGAAAACCTTCATGTGTCCAAATTTTGTGACTCCAATATTTTTGTCTCTCTCTATAGACACATATTTGACCACCTGGTAGTGTCCATAATCAGGAAAAAAATGAGATTGATTCACTTCACATAAAATTTTACTTTTAACCGTTTCAGATAACATTTCTACTAATTAATTTTAAATTTGAGGGCTTAGGTATATTGCTGTGCGCTCTGGTAATTGTAGCAATTGTTTAAGAAGAGGATCATACTCAGCTAGCAACTCAATGATTGCAAGGAAATAACAACAGTTGCTTTATCCAATTTTTTTCTCTGTGACCATGTCTGTGACCATGAAAGGCCATATTTGCCACTGCCATAGTCAAGGTGACATTATTTCTTCTTTTTAAAACTTAACTCCAGAAGTTTTTTTTTAATTTTTTCTAAATTTTCGTTTAGTTTCCTCCTCAATTGTTCAATCTTTACGCCACTGGTCCTAAACAACACAAACTTCAGTGTGAGGGCTTATTCACACAGTGTTTTGGTCAGTGATTTCCGTCAGTGATTGTAAGGCAAAAGCAGGTGTGGCTCTAAACATAGAACAGGTGCAGATCTTTCCCTTATGTCTGTGGAAAATCCAATCCTAGTTTTGGCTCAAAATCACTGACTAAAACACTGATGTGTGAATGAGGCCTGACTTTTCATGAAGCTGTATTTTGGTTGATAAGCCTTTCTAGGTATATATGCTTTTAGCCCACGCTGGGGTTAACCCAATTTTCTTCCAAAATGGCTCTCAGTAGGCTCCATTTAATTATGGAGAGTAACAAAACCAAGTAATTAGATATTTGAGGGCTTGGTTACTCTTTAATAGTAGGTCTCCGAAAAGCATATTTTTTGGTCATCTTTCTTGGGAAAGATCCTAGGGGTTCACAGGGGCTATAGGCAATTATAAATCTCTCCAGACTGGCATCAGTTATAATGTAATTACTGGGAAGTTTGCTCTGTCTGTTACATATTTTTCAGAAGCATGGCTAAAGCACTACTAGATACAGGAATTCAGCATTATCTGAGTAGTTTGGCTCATTTTCCCCAGGATTCATAATGCTTAAAGGGGTTGTTCAAGTCATTTATATTGATGAGCTATCCTCAGCATAGGTCATCAATATCAGATCGGCAGGGTCCAACACCCAGCATCCCCACCGATCAGCTGGTTGAAGAGAAGGCGTGCGCCGTTACAACCGCGCTGTTGAGCAGGTGTAATTACAAGGAGCCATCTCATTCAATTCTATGGGATGGTTCCTTCTTATATACTTAAATTGGAACAAGCTGTTTCATTGAAGTGAAAGAGACGGCTTAGGTGTAATTACACCTGCTCACTGCTGCTGTTGCAACGATGAGCAGGTAAACAATGAAGAGAAGGCTGTGCTGGCATGGTGCACGCCATCTTTTCAACCAGCTGATCGACGGGGTGCCGGGTGTTGGTCTCCTAATACTGATGACCTATTCTGAGGATAGGTCCTCAATAAAAATAACTTGGACAACCCCTTTAATTCAGGGGTACAGTGCAGTTCCGCTGAAGTACTGGGTTTGCTGAACTGTACAGATTCCTGCACTGTGGTCTGGGCTCCTGAGGGGCTAAAACTTTCTGGTATTTCGTCTACTGTACATGCTAAGTGGTTTCAGTAATAGAATAACGTTCACTACTACTAGAGACATAAGAGAAACTGGTGATTTTTGGAAGTGTTCCAGTCTCCTGGCTTTCCTCTATTCCTCCAAATTTTTTTTATGCTACTGAGATGTTCGTAGCTTGACATCCGCACACTCTATAGAAACAGTGTACCGTATATACTCGAGTATAAGCCGACCCGAGTATAAGCCAACCCCCCTAATTTTACCCTAAAAACCTGGGAAACTTAATGACTCGAGTATAAGCCGAGGCGGAAAATGCAGGGGGATGTGTGCTATGTGCTATGACACATAGGGCCATGAGGGGGGCCAGCATAAGACACACATGAATGACACACACATAGCATCTTACGCTGGTTCCCCTCATGGCTCTATGTGTCCCCTCATGTGTCCTAAACCGGGCACATAACTGTCTGTGTGTGTGTAAAGTGTTTTACTGCTGAAACAATATCTCTCGGTATATCACTATGAATACACTGCAGCGAGCAGGCCGGCCGGCGCGTGACTGACGTCACTTAGTCACGCTCCTCCCACTTCATTCATGAAGCAGGAGTGTGACTAAGTGACGTCAGTCACGCGCCGGCCGGCCCGCTCGCAGCAGTACATTCACAGTAATTACCAGTATGATTACTGTACTTTGTGCAGCCCTAGTGTGCACTCACGGACGCCGCAGCGATGCGCATGCATTGCGGCTGAACCCGTGCGCGCGCACCGAATCGAATTTATCAATAGGACTCGAGTATGACTTGAGTATAAGCCGAGTTCGGGTTTTTCGGCACAAATTTTGTGCCGAAAAACTCGGCTTATACTCGAGTATATACGGTAAATAACCTTATCCCCTTCACAACATCCACCGTACATTCTAAAGTGTGAAAGGCACCTGAAGTTTAGGTGCCTATTTTGCATAAAAAAGTAATGTAAAACAAGTGTATTACAAATAAGATTTTATAAAGTTTATTTAAAACTTTGGGTATACTTTAAAGAATAGGTACACTTTAACCCCTTAAGTATCGGGACCATTTTTAGTTTTGCATTTTAGTTTTTTACTCCCCTTGTTCCAATAGCCATAACTTTTTACATTTTCCATTCATGTAGACATATGATGGCTTATTTTTTGCAAGATAAGTTGTATTTTTTTAAGGACACCATTTAATTTACCATGTCATTATTGAAAAATAGGAAAAAAATACTTTGTGAGGTTAAATTGAAAAAAAAAAAACAATTCCGCAAAGGTTTTGGGGGTTTTGACATCACGGCATTCACTGTGTGCTAAAAATGGCAGGAAGCCCTTATTCTGTGGGTCAATACGAATACAGCGATACCAAATGTGTATAGTTTTTTTTTGTTTTACTGCTTTAAAAAAAATAAAAATCTTGGAAAAATATCTACATTTTCTTTGCATTGTCATCTTCTGACAGCGAAAACTTTTTTTTATATTACTGTCCACAGATCTATAATAGGACTTGTTTTTGGCGGGACACATGGTTGTTTTTATTGGTATCATTTTTGTGGTATGGCTTTTTGATCACTGTTATTCAAATTTTAGGGTGGGGGGGGGGGGGTGACTAAGAAATTGCGAATTATCTTTTTTTTTTCCATTACAGCATTTACCACACAGGAATTTAGAAAAATATTTGCGCCAATACCTGATATGTTTATTTTTGTTTTTGTTTATACTGTATATTTTTGTATGTAAAATTGGGGGATGATTTGAACTTTTAATATTTTAATGTTTATTTTTATTTTTCTTCCACTTTCCACTTATTTAATAACTACTAGCCCCCTTAGGGGACTAGAAAATAGGATCTTTTGTTCCCTTGTCCTATTCCCCCTAATAGAGATCTATTAGGGTGAATAGGATTTTACACTGTCCCTGCTTAGCTGTGCTTTGTGCACAGAGCAGCAGAGAACTTGCCAGCCATGGAAGGCTTCAACAGCGTTCAGGCTGCCATGGTAACCGACCGGAGCCCTGCAATTTCACTGCAGAGGCTCCATACATTACCTCAACCACAGCTTTAAGCTTACAGCATTGGCAGTCATGGTCTGTCCTCCAACTCTTACCCAACAAGTTGTTGGAGGAGAGATGTGGGAGCTCAGTGCTGAAGCTAGCTGTACTTATTTGGTCAATCTTTTTCTCACCATGCTGAGGTCCCCACAAATGTCCTCTTCTCCACTGCTTGCTTTCTCTACAACTCCCTGTGAGCTGTTATACTCAAAGGGAGTATTCAAGATAGAAGTCTGAAGAAGGTGGGAAATACAGTCACATGAGTTGAAAATTCAATTGGATGCTAATGGGAACATAATACGACAGAGAACAATCCCACTAATAAATGAAGTCCTAGAATGTGTGCCACCCCTGCCCCTTGAAAACATCTCCTCTGCTCCCTGTAGTATGCCTAAAGCCGGTCTTTTCCCCTTTATGGACATTCCACTCGGACGCCAACCACCTACTGCCACACCACCGCAAGTGCTGACCTGGAAACAGGAATCCATCTGCCTATAGAGAGCGGTAACGTACTCACCTCCGGGTGCATCTATATTAATATTACCTTTCATGACAATAAGAGTGCGCCATTAGGCTCCATCAGAACCTGCACATAATTTGGGGAAAGGTCCAACTGAATATAAACTGGACCTCAGTTAATTAACCCGTTCAACTGGAACTATATTAACTGTACTAATTGTGTGGCACTAATTAACCATCAATTTGGGCATTAATCCAACTGGACACAAACTGTGCCACAGTTAATCGATCCATAAAACCCCAGTGAACTGGGACTACTTTGACTACACTAACTGCATAGTCAATCGATCTATTAAACCCCATTTAACTGGGACTACAGTACTCTGACTGTACAAACTGCGCCATATTTAAGCATATATGTATTTTTTATATATTTTTGTGCTTTTATATTCTTATTATTTTCTGATATTTTATTATTACTATCCTAGTACCTACCTTTTATAATTCTGATTACCTTAGCAAATACCATTGATAATATTTAATAAATAATGTATTCCATGCACAACTGATGTTTTGAGTGCCATCCCTACATTTTTTCATTTATTATATAATGTGCCACTGCCATACCCCCCATGCTCTCTACTGCACTGCTTATAATTTGGTGTGCCAATATAGTGCCCCCCTCCTTATGAACGGTGCCTCCAGTCTGCTGTGCAACTTATTATATAGTGTGCCACCATAGCCCCCCTCTTATGAACTGTGCCTGCTGTCTGCTGTGCTGCTTATTATATAGTGTGCCTTCATAGCCCCCCTCTTATGAACTGTGCCTGCAGTCTGCTGTGTAGCTTATTATATAGTGTGTCACCATAGCCCCCCTCTTATGAACTGTGCCTGCAGTCTGCTGTGTAGCTTATTATATTGTGTGCCACCATAGCCCCCCTCTTATGAACTGTGCCTGCTGTCTGCTGTGCTGCTTATTATATAGTGTGCCTTCATAGCCCCTCTTATGAACTGTGCCTGCAGTCTGCTGTGTAGCTTATTATATAGTGTGTCACCATAGCCCCGCTCTTATGAACTGTGCCTTCTGTCTGCTGTGCTGCTTATTATATAGTGTGCCTTCATAGCCCCCCTCTTATGATCTGTGCCTGCTGTCTGCTGTGCTGCTTATTATATAGTGTGCCTTCATAGCCCCCCTCTTATGAACTGTGCCTATGAACTGTGTCTGCTGTGCTGCTTATGTGTGTCACTGTAGCCTCCCACCCTTATGAATTGCAGTACACACTGCTGCTGCCTTACTGTGCACTGTGGCTTGCTGTTGCTGTCACTGTGGCAGAGTGGCAGGGCAGATCTTTACACACAGTGTTGAAGCATGGAGGAGACGAGTCACTCTGCTGGATGACTGGTGTCTGGTAATGCTAGAGGTGAGGTCACAGGCAGTCCTGCAGCATGGCCGGGTCAGTAAAGTTTCCCTGCAGGGCACTAGGTTGGCCAATCAGCAGCAGACTCTGCCAGCACTGCTATATGCTGATTGGCAAATTCAGCCGACAGAGAGCTCTAAGCGGGGACAATGACTGAGTAAGGGGGAGAGGGGCCCAACTGGTCCCCTTCCCAACCCGAGTACAGGGCAAGCAGGGAGCTAGAAGGCATGGCCCAAGGCTTAGTCAGGGACTCAGGACAGAGCAGCCATTTTTTTATGTAATTAGGGGGCCAGGCCTTACATTTATGGCTGGGCCCCCATTCCCCCACGATTACCATAGCAGCTGCGTGGTCTGCCCTTTATTAGTGATACGCCATTATATATTATCCTGCCTGTTCTTCTTGTCATTCTTGTCATAAGTTTTTTTACTAGTTTCACCGAGATAGAGTCCCCAGTAGGACATTTGGTACTGTACATACAATCAAAGGATAGGAAAATACAAGTTCATTAAAACCTTTGACACACTCAGATCAGGAGTGAATGTGTCTCATGAATTTATGTCCTTCTACATCTCTTAAAGAATGCGTCCCTCTGATATCTTGGCTTCATCACATTCATGGGCGGGATATCAATTAGAGGACAATAAAACGTTCACACTTCTTATCTATAATCCTCATGTATAAGTTCTCCAACAATTTACTGTTACAGCTGTATATTAACTCCTCCACTCATACTGATCTGCTCTACATCACTTGTCTTGTGTACCTCATTATTCCTATCTCCCTTGGTGCATAAATAGATACTGTCTTAAGAGATGGCTGATGAAAAGACCAAGTAGCCTCGAAAGCTTGCAATTTTATCATCATCTTTTCAGTTAGCCATTAAAAGGTATCAACCACTGAGGAATATCAATTTTTTTTCATCTTATATTTATTTACTGGCTAACATGGTACAAATATATACTTTTTACTTTATCATATTATGAGCATTTTGATGTAGCATGAAGTGTTTTAATGGCATTGGCTTCTGCTGTGGTGAACAGTATAGAATAGATGAAATGATATTAAAAAAATAATAATAAAATAATTGTCTTCAAGAAACAACCCCCTTTAAATTTCGATATTCTACTCTAGATTATGGAATCAAAGTTTGTCAATTTTGGTTATACAGTATGTGTGCCATTTGTTACTTTTCAATTTAAATATATTAATATATAATCATATGAACTGTTTAATGACATTAAAACAAATAAGGTAATATGGCTTTAAAATGGTTGTCCAGCTTTATATATTGATGGCCTATCCTCAGGATAGTGAAAAGGAAAGTTCAGCAGCTCTCACCTGCCCCACCTTCGCCTGTGAGCACGGAGGACCCGTGTCAGGCCCGGGTAATATAGTGCAAAGAGGTTCAAGGAATCCAGCTCCACTTCGGTAAAGGAATATTTATTTTGCTTGCGGTAAAATCACATCCAGTTATCCCCAGGATACGTCATCGATGTCAGATTAACACAGGAAGTGAGGTCAGCCAGCGCTTGCCAAATGCTGCGGTGCTACGGGAAGGAGTGTAACTCCACGTAATCACAACTGAAAAATCCCAGCACACAATCTTTTGCTTCTCAATCAATGCTTCTTATTTATTATAACGCGTTTCGGCAATCTGCCTTTATCATCAGGTCTGATGATAAAGGCAGATTGCCGAAACGCGTTATAATAAATAAGAAGCATTGATTGAGAAGCAAAAGATTGTGTGCTGGGATTTTTCAGTATCGATGTCAGATTGGCGGGCCATGGCGCTCGGTCAGCACCATTTAACATCACATTCATCGTTCACATGGCCTAGATGTAACTCAGTCCCATTCTAGTAAATAGGGCTGAGTTGCCATACTGAGCACAGACACTATGCAATGGACAGCGCTGTCCATCGTAAGCCGAGGAGCTCTGCAGCTTCCTCAAATAGCTGGGAGTCAGACTCCGCCAATCTCATGTTGATGAGGATAGGCCATCAGTATGAAAATCTGGCTAAACCCCTTTGAATTGAGACTACTTACAGCTTATACTGTCTGTGACCAGCATGAATTCTTCTTTGCAAAGATGAAAATGGCCGTGCAGATGAATTTTGTCTCTATGTGTTAATATCTTTCATTACTTGGACATCTGCTAGAACCTCACTGTAGTCCAAGAGATAAATTACAAACTGCTGGCTTGTTATACTTTAAAGAGTAGCACACATAAAATGTTATTAGTTTCATGGAGCGCTCCATGTCCAGATGTCGAAACAGATGAAAGACTGGGAATGGCGAACATTTAATGGTATGCTTAAGCAGATACATATAAATTGTGATTTGGACCGGTCATTTTCAAAATCTTGAAATGAATAATTACATGGATATGTTTGTATGGTGCAACACATTATCCATGAAGGGTGTGTGGATGTTAGTAAATGGGGGAATTTTACTAAAAGTAACTAAAGAGATTTTCTACTGTGCTACAATTGTGAAAATTAGAGCTTATGACTAACATACTTGGAGATATGCTTCCTTATTCTCCCCATATATTTATTATCAACAAAGATAACAACCAAAATCAGTTATATTCAATCATTTATTATCAAATCTTGCAACACTGTATACTGTATGTAATTGATTAGTAAATAATGTAACTCATATAGAATATAGACAATGGTGGCACAATAGATACAATAAGTTCATTGATAATAATTCTCAATAATATAAAGTATGAATCAGATATAAATCATGGTCAGCCATAGCTATTATCTATGTATTATAGGATATATATGTATAGCTAAATTAAGTACCAAAATACTGACCCTCAGGTTAGTGCCTATATGAAAAATGTCAGAACATGGTCATACAGCGTTCTCAATAATTATATATAAAGGGGTAAATAGTATATAGTATCAGTGATCAGAAGTACATAGATAGTGGTCTGCTCAAATAGTATGCCACACGTGCAGCCTGCCAATCAAAATAAGTCTAAATGTGAAACCAGGGCAATAGTTTGTCACTATCTTTCCACTACATAAGTGTAATAGAAACGCGGTGGTCATAAAATATAAACACACAGCTACAACACCTCACATACAAACATACAGCAGGCGGCACTCCTTAGAGTCCAGCACATTTTGCTCCAACAGCTTCTTTTGGAGATACTGGAGGTTTCTTATAAAGCATACTATAGAGGTAACTATAGTGATCATTTTCAGTGGTGGGCAACTGTATCAGTTTCTGATTATTTTGCACCATATACAGATCACTAAACTGACCACTGACATAAAAAAATAATTTGAAACAAGCAAACTATTAAAAAAAATCCCAGACCTGCGATAAGCCAATTGTTTTGTCCCACTACGGACGAACTCTATTTGTTGATTTTTTGAGATTACAGTATCTTTGCTGTGGCAGAGGGACTGTGTTTATAGCCCTGTTAAAATGTATCATTTCTGATGAGGCCAGATTAAGAGCCATTGGTCTTGTGAGACTATCTTTATCTCACGCATTCGCTGTTACTGTGAATAGTGGCACATGCGCAAATATGCTCAGTAATGAACCCAAATCAAAGATTGTGGCACACACCCAATATTGAGTATATTCACGCATTCTCCACTACTCACAGTAATGGTGTGTGCGCGAGATTAAGATGGTTTTACAAGACTGGTGGCCATCTTAATTTGGTCTCATTAAAGGCAATACATTTTAACAGCACTATAAAGACAGTCCCTCAGCCACAGTAAAGATAATGTGATGAATGAATTGGGGTTGTCTGTAGCAGGACAAACTGATAAACTCACTTGTCCTGACTAAATTATAATGAGTATGAAAAGCAGCAGTGACTCAATTCCATCATTTCATACTCACTCAAGCAGAAACATTCTTGTTAGATGCAGTTATAGTTTAGAAAGACAAGGCACAGTATTGGTAACACTAATCCCTTCAACACCCAAATATGCCTTTTGGGAGCCACGATGAAGTCTACCTGCCCTACAGGTTCTTCCATCATAGAATCCCAAGAAACTCCACCTTAAAGAGGTTGTCTGAGTTTTTGATATCGATGGCATATTCTCAGAATAGGTGATCAGCATCAGATCTGCAGGAGTCTGACTTCTGGCACCCCCACTGATCAGCTGTTTGAGAGCTGCATCTTCTTCCTAGGCAAGTGATGTCATGTTCATCAGTCACATCGCCCAGGCGCTGCTTTAGTCCCATTCAAGTTAAAGGGGCTGTCTCACTCCAGTAAGTGGCATTTATCATGTAGAGAAAGTAAATACAAGGCACTTACTAATATATTGTGATTATCCATATTGCTTCCTCTGCTGGCTGGATTCATTTTTCAATCACATTATACACTGCTTGTTTCCATGGTTACGACCTCCCTGCAATCCATCGGTGGTGGTCGTGCTTGCACAATATAGGAAAAAATCACCAGCCTATGTTAGCTCCTATGGTCCTGGCCACCAGAAAGGCTGATGCTTGTTCCTGTAGTGTGCAAGCACGACCACCGCTGATGGATTACAGGGTGGTCATAACCATGGAAACAAGCAGTGTATAATGTGATGAAAAAATGAATCCAGCCAGCAAAGGAAGCAATATGGATAATAACAGTACATTAGTAAGTAGCTTAACTTCCTCTACATGATAACTGCAACTTACTGCATTCACAGCAGCGTACAGCTCGGCAGTTATACTACAGCCTGCCAGCGATGATCAATCGCTGGCAGGCTGTAGAAGTAAAATAAATCGCATCAAACATGTATATCAGATGCTGTTTTGTTAACAGCATCTGATATACCTGCTACCTGGTCCTCTGGTGGTCCCATTTGCTGGGATCGACCACCAGAGGACCAGGTAGCTCTGTAAAGTAGCACCAAGCACCACAATACACCCCCCCATCACTTATTAACCCCTTATTAACCCCTGATCACCCCTTATAGACTCCCTGATCACCCCCCTGTCAGTGATCATCCCCCTGTAAGGCTCCATTCAGACGTCCATATGTGTTTTGCACCGGCAATGTGCTTTCCGCATTTTGCAGATCCGCACATTGCCAGAACTATATAGAAAATGCCTTTTCTTGTCCGCAATTGCGGGCAAGAATAGGACATGTTCTATATTTTTGCGGAACGGAAGTGCAGACCCGGAAGTGCGGATCCGCAATTCCGGATCCGAGGGGGTCAAAGTCTGTCCCCATAGAAATGAATGGGTCCACAATTCCGTTCTGCAAACAGAATTGCGGATGTGTGAATGGGGCATAAGGGTCCCTTATCACCGCCAGTTAGCTAGCTACTTAGCGCCCAGCCCACCGCACCGCAGTCACTGATTTTGGCAGAGATTTTTTCATCCACATTAATCGATGCGAATGAAAATATCTGTGCTGTTAATTTTTTTTTTTTTTCAGCCCAGAGGCTGAGCGGAAAAAAAAAATCTCATTACCCGTATGCTCAATATACGGAGAATCGCAGAAACTCCTAATGCTGGCCATACGTGTAATGATTGCGGAGACCCTCAAATGCCAGGGCAGTACAAACACCTCACATGTGACCCCATTTTAAAAAGAAGATATCCCAAGGTATTCCGTGAGGGGTATGGTGAGTTCATGTAAAGTTTTATTTTTTGTCACAAGTTAGTGGAATATGAGACTTTGTAAAAAACAAAAAATATATATATAAATTTCCGCTAACTTGTGCCAAGAAAAAAAAAAATTCTGTGAACTCGCCATGCCCCACACGGTGTCTTCTTTCCAAAATGGGGTCACATGTGGGGTATTTATACTGCCCTGGCATTTTAGGGGCCCTAAAGCATGAGAATCCAAATGCGTAAAAATGCCCTGTGAAATCCTAAAGGTACTCATTGGAATCAGGGCCCCTTTGCGCATCCTGAGGATAGATCATCAATAATTAAAACCCAGAAAAGCCCTTTGACCCCACAATGCGTATTTACGTGGGTACTCAGGAAAATATTGATGAAACACTAATTAAGTGTTTAGAAGAGGTCCCACAAGTGATCTATAGGGGTAATGTGCTTGTAATACATTCAAACCCACTTTTCCTTTTTAATAAAATGTAAAAATTATTTAGCTTTTTGCAAATGTGGATTGGCATTGAGTACTGCTACTTACCTTGCAGCCGACTAGTCCTAAATCATTCTTCAACTCTGTGTTCCCTAGCTGTAATCCGTGTAAAGCGAGCATGTAGGATCCAGTAAGATCATTGGAAGCCTGGGTATTGTATCTGTAAAAGCAGACTACTGTATTTTAAAGGCAGTAGCTTACATTTGGCCACATTAAATTTCTCCCACCTTCATTCATGAGTTTTAAGAATTTTACACAATCATTTTGTGAAACATCCTTTGGTAGTTTTCCAAAAGTGTGAGGTGTAATGGTGCATGTATAATGTTTGAAGTATGTAATTGAGCAAAAAAGACTAAAAGTATCATAAATGGGTTATAAAACCAATACGCGAGCTTTGCGACAAGTGTGTTCTACAGAGAATTACACTGTATCAGTTACTGTGGCAACTTCTCTAGGATCTTTTTAATATTTCGAAAAAAAATTTTTCACACCAATGAAATAACAAAATTCCAGCTTCAAGATTCCAGCATTCACCCCTAAAAGGTTTCTCCTAGAATAATTTTAAAGGGCTGCCAGCAACCTGTCCTAGAATTTTAGCAGGACTGGTTGCCTTCACTTGCTGCCAATAGGGGTGAGCGGGCAGGACATCACTACATACTACACTGCTCTACAATAGATGATAATGGTGAAAACCTGCCTATAGTATGTCATCATGGCTGAGTAGCCTGACAAATAAACTCAACAATGTGTTGTATGTGCAAGTGTTAGAGCGTTATGTGTAGTGAGGCCAAATTTTACAAAATGTGCAGTTTTCTATGCTCCTAAAGGAGTTGTCCCACAGGATAGGTGATAAGTCCGAATACTACTGGGTCCCCCAACAATCGCGAGATTGGGGGCCCTGTAATCCCCCAATGGAATGGATCAGGGGTCACACATACTCACTGCTGCTCCATTCAAGTCTATGGGACTGCAAAAGATAGCAGAATACATATGTACATATTTCAAACTTCTTTGTAGCTTTCAAGTCATTGTGAATTCTATGGAAGCTGTATGAAATATTAATGCACTCAGAAGCAGAATTACATGTTAGTGATTCTAAACCACTGCCACTGATTTTTTGGAACATGAATACACTTTTGTAGTTTTGCTGCAGATGATGATAGACTAACAGCACTGAAAGCAAATCATACAGAGGTAGACTGTCAAAATTTTAAGAGTCACGCCTCACAAAATAGTTAATAATTGATATTTTCCATATTTCCACTTTAAGTTGGAATAATTTTTCAACATTCTTTTATTTTATGGAGACATTAAAAGGCTTATAAAATTCTCAACAATTTTTCACATTTTCTAATTCAGGTCTAAAGTGGCTCTGAGGGACCTATATATTAGAAATACCATAAATCAACGTATTTAATATGTAATTTGTGAATTTATTAGAGTGGTACATGAAAATTAAAAATGGCGCTTCCAATAATATATAGTTTTGGCTCAAAATGTTTCAATTTAGCAATGCTTAAAATTGATAATAATAATAACAGGCAAAAATGCATCCAACAAATTGCTACATGATTTGGATTCTGGTACATGGATTATGCTTTTTCTTTAAGCTTTTCATTTTTTGGCTGAGCTGTGTGAGGGCTTATTGTTGTGGGAAAGCTATAGGGAGTCATATACTAACAAAAATATGTCTATATTAGTGTATTTCTGGCAGAGATTGCAGCGCAATCTTCAACGTTGTCCCACTCATGCAGGATCTAAAAAAATGGGCGGGATGTGGGTGGGAAAAAAGGACGGGTCGGCAGGTCCGTATCATTCTTCATTTTCTACGCCTGTTTTAGTCTACATGCACACAAACGTATTTTGTTTCCGTGTCCGTTCCAATTTTTTTGCGGATAGGATGCGGACCTATTCATTTCGACAAGGATAGGCATTATTACACAATCGGATGCCATACGGAACGTCATCAGTTTTTTTTTTCGGATCCTCAATTTGCGGACCGCAAAACACATACGGCCGTGTGCATGTAGCCTTAGACATAGAAAATGGTCTAAATCTACACTAGCAAGGTAGCTGGCTTACATTTAGGCCTCTTGCACATGAACATCTTTTTTTTCCATTTACGTTCTGTTTTTTGTGTTCTGTATACGGACCGTATATGGAACCATTAATTTCAATGGATCCTCAAAAAAATGGAAGGTGCTCCGTATATCTTCCATTTCCGTATTTCTGTTTTTCCGTTCCGTTCAAAGATAGAACATGTCCTATTATTGTCCGCATGACGGACAAGGATAGTACTGTTCTATCAGGGGCCAGCTGTTCCGTTCTGCAAAAAAATGGAATGTACACGGACGTATTTTTTGCGTATCCATTTTATGCGGACCGCAAAATACCGAAAAAGGCATATGGTCATGTGCAAGAGGCCTTAGACTGGCGCTGGATACACCAAAGTTATGTAGAGGCTGGCAGCATGATCCTCAACTTCAGCATGGCCGTGTCAGGAGAGACAAGCTGCTGATCCACACCCCCTAATGATGCTGCAGCATCCTTAGCAACAGGTTTCAATGCTCTGCTCTGGGGGAGACAAGCAGTGGGTTAAATGACAGCCGAGATGCTCAATTACTTGTGTTGTATTGTTCTGACCGATGAAAAGCCAGGCCATTGGATCTATCAAGTTCTGATCCAGGGACCTAGTGCTTTATTTAAAGCCCCTTCTGTCCATTCATTATTGCAAGTGATAGTCTTTTGGCTCACTAGTATGGTTCTTGTTCGTGTTCCTGAGTGCTGTTTGATTTTTTGTACTTTGACCTAGTCTTATTTCCTGACCGTCATTTGTCACACGTTTTGGTACAGCGCAACCCATTTCGTATGACTCTGTTTTTGTGTTCGTATGGTGTGTTTTGTTTGTCCTGCACTTATTCTAGTGTAGGGGTTGTGGTCCAGTTGCGGTTCTGCCTTTTAGGGCTTATACTGCAAGTAAGTAGGGGAAGCGAGCAGGGGTCTAGTTCAGGGACTTACTGTCCTTGTTTGTCACTACCTACAGTTATTACATTATCACTGGCCATAAAAAGCTAGTTTTACCTGCACCATCATGGACGCTGTGGCAGCTTTAATCACACAAATGGAAGGTATCACCCAGTTTGTGCAGGATTTAGCTGAGAGAGTCCAGCTGCAAGAGTCCCCTCTGACAAGTTCCCGTTCTTCCGCCGCCCCATCAGTGGTCGAGCTGGTGTCAGTAAAGGTTTTGCAACTTTTAGAGAGAGCTGAAAACTTTATTTGCATTTGAGACCTCACTCCTCGCTCACTGAAGCATCTATTCATCAGTCTCTATGATGTGCCACTACTGTATTATTCCTGGTAGAAGTTTAAAAATAAATTGTCAGCAGTCTACAGTAAAGGTACTACTGGGTGTTACCACTATCGGGTGTGTCTGACTTTCGAATCAGTGCTACTCTTGTGAGACTGTGCAGGGACACCTCAATTGGTAACACCCATCTGTACCTTTACTGCATTCCTAAAAATAACAAAGAAACGGCACAACATAGACTCATAAGAATAGATGCTTTAGAATAGTTATTACACGGGGAATGCAAGAAGTTATTAAAACAGACATGTCTGGAGAGATGACAGGTCTCTTTAACAGCTGGGATCAGAGCTAGCTTCACTCCTGGCCATTGCATCAGGCTGTTTTTACTGACACTAGTTGATAATAGTTCCATCACCATACTGTAAATGTATGATATGTTGTGGGAGCGTATTAGCAGCCATGCTGTACAGTTGCAGTATGGTGCGTTAAGGTTAATTACGTTTCTGTGATGGACAAGTCGGTCCATACACAGTCCAATGGGGCAGCATTCACACCATGCAGACTAAACTCCATTCAACATCACAGAAATGATTCACTGCAAGCCTGCAAATCACCACCACAATCAAAAATCCCATCAGAACTTCTTGTGTGAACAAAGCCAAACCTATATAAAACAATATCCACATTTTACATGAAATGCTCCGATGCTTCACTCAGAGGGACTGCCTGGGTAAAAAAGGAGATATGTCTGGGTTCAACCCCTTTAATGCTGATACAAGGGATCATATACTTGACTTCAAACACTCCCCATTAGTGTGTAGACTGGTATTGCGTGTGCCTATTGGGCCTTAATGTCATACTGTACATACGTTACATTATGATCGTTCTTTACATGGAAAGAAACCCATCATCCCTTCCTTTTCACTGACTTTTTCATTAATAGAGCTTCTTACCACCACATCCAAAATGGTTCTATCCCTCCTATACACAATTTTTTGTTTTTCATCTAAGTGGAGCACCAATCTCTGATCACTGATGAAAACATGGCAGTGTTTGCTAAGTATCTTTTTGGTTGGTCTCCTTCTTTGGAATAGTTAGTTACAAAGAGGACCATAATCATCTTTTGAGCGACACCCTACTTGCTCATCATTGTTCAAATAACAGCTTGAATTCTCTATATAGCTCTTCCTATCAGTCGTTTTAAAAATGTTTTCAAAATATTTTTCACACCTCACATTTAAAAGGGTCAGATGTAAAAAAAGATTCTAGTTGATTGGCTAATACACTTTGAGAGCCTCACATTCCAATCATTATTGTTAAGTTTACAAAATAACTTTTCCAGGTGCTCACTACTTCCTTCCCATAGGAGGATGCAGTCATCTATGTATTGCTCCCTGTATTTTAACTCACAAGGAGGTTCCACAAAGACAAATGCACCTTCTCATGGGGGGGCCATAAACAGATTGGTGTAGCTGGGAGCAATTTTCGCCCCCAAAGCCACGCCCTCTGTCTGTAGGTAAATTTTGCCTCCAAACAACAATCAATGTGCGAATTCCATACATTCCAACATTAGTTTCTTCTGTACTTCTGGCATATTGTCGTCCTTCCCCATGGCCTCTGGAACTGCCAAGACCCCATTTTCATAAGGAATAGTGTAGTGTAGAGGTAGGCAACCACCGGCACGCCAGCTGTTGTGAAACTACAACAATAAATTGTAGTTTCATAACAGCTGGAGTGCCGAAGGTTGCTGATCCCTGTTGTAGAGTAAGGCCACCTTTTTCCATTAAGCAATTTCAATATATGCATAGTTTTCATAAAGGGGACAACATGCAGAGCTGAACCCTTATACGATCTGCCTAGGATTTTTTTTATAGGATTTTTATGTTAGAGAGAGAATATATGACAGGGACTCTTGGGTGCCTGATGTAAAGATACGCAAACTCCATTTTATTAAGGATTCCCTGTCTCTTTCCCTTTTTCATCAATGCCTTTTTCATCAATACTGTAACTAGAGTTGAGCGAACACTTGGAAGTTCGGGTTCGGCCGAACTTCACAAAAAAAGTTCAGGTTCGGGATCCGAACTGAACCCAAACTTGACCCCGAACCCTATTGAAGTCTGAACTTTTGGGCACTAAAATGGCTGTAAAATAGCCCTAGAGGGCTGCAAAAGGCAGCAAAATGTAGCTAAATGCCCTGTAAACAAATT
Organism: Bufotes viridis; assembly: GCA_033119425.1. Lineage (NCBI taxonomy): Eukaryota > Metazoa > Chordata > Amphibia > Anura > Bufonidae > Bufotes > Bufotes viridis. The sequence goes on along the minus strand of CM065591.1, from coordinate 358,196,795 downwards.
TGGATAGGGAAATGACTTAAAATAACATAAAATACAGAAAAATAATAAATAAACGTTCTAAACCTGAGCCCAAGTGAGTGACAGTGGCGCCTGCCCCCCAACAAACAGAGGATGGGGCGGCAAAGCACCTGGCACCATCACCAAGCATATCCATCGAATCCCATGGAAGTGTTCAGCTATCAGCTGCCCATCTCTCACACTGGAGAGAAAGAGAAATAGAAAGAGGAAGTACCCCCTACCCACCTGCAATCCCTGGCTCTGAATGCCTTTATTTAAAAATTCCTGGCCCTTTGAAATGCTGTCATTCTGTCTGGTGGACAGTTTTAAAAAACGTATGGCTGTGGCTGTCCCACAGTACGTGGATCCCAGCCGCCACTACTTTTGCAGGCGAGACATCCCTTCCCTGCACAACCAAGTGGTGGACAAAATCAGGTGTGCACTGCGCAACGCCATCTGTGGCAAGGTCCACATAACAACCGATACATGGACCAGTAAGCCTGGGCAGGGACGTTATATCTCTCTTAACAGCACACTGGGTAAATGCAGAGGCGGCTGGGCCTGAGGCGCATATCATTTTTGCAAATGTCTTTCCGCCCAAGAGGATTTCAGGGCATTTCTCTTTGCCTCCTGTTACCTCCTCGGCTTCCTCCTCTACCACCCGCTCATCCACTCAGCACCTAACACCTTCACCACCCACAGCAGCACATCCAGGGGGAAATGACAGCAGGCTGTTTTAAAACGTGTTTGCTTGTTGGAACAAACACCACACTGCTCAGGAGCTGTGGACAGGCATGGAACAACAGACCGATGATTGGTTGGTGCCACTGAGCCTCCAGCCCGGCCTGGATTTGTGTGCTAATGGGCGAAATATAATAGCAGGTCTGGGCCTAGACGGTTTCATGCACATCCCCTGCCTGCCACATGTGCTGAATATGGGGTGCAGAAATTCCTGAACACCAGACAGTGAAAATCAATTCAGTTAATCGAACACACACAACACCCCCACCCCCCTTTCACTCAAACCATTACCAAACTATTTACAAATTTACTTAAAAACATATTAAAATAACTATAATGCAGCTAAACTAACTATATAAACAAACAAAATTATATACACGCCTTATCCTTAACTTAAGGCCAGTGACATCCAAGTGGCTCGAAGGGTGGGTTCCTGCACCAACATAGGCCCTAGCCTGGAACACAATTGTCCAGCCAGGGCATAGATCTAGAGGATGAGGAGGAGGAGTAGGAGGAACCGTGTTCTCAGCAGGGTGGCACCCAAGCCAGCTAACGGGCAGCTGGGTCACCACCAGCACCACAGAAGGCTGGGTTAGCATTGGCGAAATGTGGGAAAGCTTTGTCATCACGCCACAACAACCTGCACCACCAGTAGATCTGGAACGTCTTAGCAGGAGGCAGCATTTCAGCAACATGGTGGAAGAGTACACGTACTGACTGATGGGTTTGCCCAGGGGCATAGCTAGAGGGGAAGCAGGGGAAGCTACTTCTTTGGGGTCCTGACCTAGAAGCGGCACATCCAGGAGGAGGAGGAGGAGAACTAAAAGACTTTGTCAGGACCCCCTCAACAGTATTATACAATGAAATTATATACAGTGGCAGCATAGACAGTGTAGAAAGTGGATGGAAAATTAACCTGAACAGCCTCACACCCTACACGTTCAACACCCCCACCCCTCTTTCACTCAAACCATTAACAAACTATTTACAAATTCACTTAAGAATATATTAAAATAACTATAATGCAGCTAAACTAACTACATAAACAAACAAAACTATATACACGTCTTATCCTTAACTTAAGGCCAGCCAAATACAAGTGGCTCGGAGGGTGGGTTCCTGCACCAGGGGGTCAAATATTTGCTGTGGTGCCCAATCATTTCTAGCTATGCCACTGGGTCTGCCCCATTCAATTTCTGGTTCTTCAAATTGGGCACATGTCCTGAGGTTGCCCTTTACGCCTTGGAGGTGCTGGCCTACCCGGCAGCCACTGTATTGTCTGAACGTGTGTTTAGCATTGCTGGGGGCATTATCACAGACAAGCGCAGCTGCCCGTCCACAGCCAATGTGGGTAAGCTTTCGTTTATTAAGGGTACTTTCACACTTGAGGCAGGACGGATCCGGCAGGCTATTAAGCCTGCCGGATCCGTCCTGTTGCAAGTGCCCGTGCACTGCCGTGCTGCAGCTCCGTCCCCATTGACTATAATAGGGCGGGGGGCGGAGCTACGGTGCAGCATGGCAGTGTACGGCAAAGATCGCCGGACTGAAAAGTCGGACATGCAGGACTTTTAGTCTGGCGATCTCCGGCCGTGCACTGCACGGGCACTTGCGGCAGGACGGAAAAGAAAAAACGAAAAGTGTGAAAAGAGCCAGGCATGGATCCCACAGGACTTGTTTGTACCTTATGCAGAATAGACATGTATACCGGCCTCACCCAACCACTGTTATACTACCGTGCACTTAAACTTTGTTTTATTTTTTTTATATTTTCCCAGTTTTTTGGGGTTTACAGCAATTTATTTAAAAAAATAAAAAACATTTTGTTGGCGACAAACATTGGCTTCACAGCCCAAAAAGGTTTATGTCATGCAAGAATGTAACCGCCAATTGTAAGTTCCCTGACAGTTAGGCAGTGCAGGGGTTTGTACCTGTCAAAAATTGTAAAATTGCACCCAACAATTTAAAAGAGGATTTTTCACACTTTCAGTCACTGTCACCTATGCAGTGCAGGGTTACTTGACAGCAAATAATTTTGAATATGTCAACCCCTGAACTCCCAGACGGATGTACTATATTTTTGTCACCCGCACATATGCAGCGCAGGCCGCAAAGGTAATTCCTGGCCTAAAAAATTATGATTTTATCACCACCCATGGAAAACATGGATTTCAGTGGTATATTTTGGGGTGTAGGACCTCATTGTTCTCAACATCATCTTCCACCCAGTCTTCACCCCTGCCCTCTTTGTCGGTCTGCACACCGCAGAAAGCCGCAGCGGTTTGCACCTGTGTTTTGTCATCATCAGAGATGTGCTGCCATGGTCTTCCCCTGTCCCCATCCTCATCCTCAAACTTAAGTGGTTGGGCATCCGTGCACTCAATCTCTACCACTTCTAGGGCAGGACTATGGTAATGGCTCTGGGAAACTCTGCCAGCAGAATCATAAAGAAGCGTAAGAGACTGCTGCATTTAACTGACAATAGACAATTAAGTTCACTATACAGTAAGGCAATGCTCATGTCATAAACAGAATAAATTTCTTTAGGTCACACAACAGTGTAACGGAGCAATTCAATACAATTACTTCACTATCACCAAAAATTTGATTTTTCAAACCAACAATGTAAAAACAGAAGTTAACGGTTTTAGTTGGCTGTCAGAAATGCAGCGCACACTGCAAATATGCTTTCTACCACAAAACCAGTGTGTTTGCAACCAACTATGTAAATGCGGAGTTCGAAAGTTTACTTTAAATTACTGAAATACAGGGTAGGCCTCAGATCTGCTATGTATCACAAAACCAGTGTTTATTGCTACAAACTACAGCAATGCAGTATGTCACTGCTAAATTAAAAAATATGTTTTTTTGTGTTGTATGCCAAACTGCTCTGTGTAACAACTGGTTTATTTCCCACAAAATACACCAATTCAGTATTTCACTGCTGAAATTTAAGCATAGGTATTTGTGTGATTTATTGAAAACTGCTCTGTGGACCAATAATATGGCTTTTTTTCTCAATAAACCACTAATACACTATTTTGGTGCAGAAATTTAAAATAGGTATTTGTACGCTTTATGCACAACTGCTCTGTGAAGCAAGAATACAGCTTTTTTTCTACAAAACAGAAAAATGCAGTATTTCAGTGCTGAAATTTAAAATACGTATTTGGGCGGTGTATTTAAAACTGGTTTGTGGACCAGGAATACTGCTTTTTTTCCCCAAAAATACACTGATGCACTATTTAACAGCTGGAAATTAAATGTAGGTATTTGTACGCTGTATGCACAACTGCTTTGTGAACCAAGAACCCAACTTTTTTTCCCTAAAACATACTAATGCACTATTTCAGTGCTGACATTTAAAATAGGTATTGTACTCTGTATGCACAAATGCTTTGTGGACCAAGAACACAGCTTTTTTCCCCAAAATTCACAAATGCACTATTTAACGGCTGGAAATTAAACGTAGGTATTTGTACGCTGTATGCACAACTGCTTTATGAACCAGGAACACAGCTTTTTCTCCCTAAAACACACTAATGCACTATTTCAGTGCTGAGATTTAAAATGGGTATTTGTACGCTGTATGCACCACTGCTTTGTGAACCAAGAACACGGCTTTTTTTTTCCTTGAAACACACTAATGCACTATTTCAGTGCTGAGATTTAAAATAGGTATTTGTACGCTGTATGCACAACTGCTTCTCCCTCGATAATTGCTGGAGCTTGAAGATTTCACGCCACCAGGTTCAACAGATTTCTTTCCTAATCTCTCCCTGGGAGCACTGGCAGCAACCATTCCCTATACTAACAGCAGCAGAGTGACGTGCGGCACTACGTGACTCCAGCTTATAAAGAGGCTGGGTCACATGCTGCACTCAGCCAATCACAGCCATGCCATTAGTAGGCATGGCTGTGATGGCTTCTAAGGGCAAAGATGTAAAACGCTTGCTGATTGGCTGTTCTGCAGCCTTTTAAAAAGCAGGAAGAATCGCCGAACAACGGACCCGAACCTGAACTTTTATGAAAATGTTCGGGTTTGGGTCCGTGTCCTGAACGTCCTAAGATTCAGTACGAACCCAAACTATACAGTTTGGGTTCGCTCAACTCTATTTATGTTTTAATAAGTGAAGTAAAAGTATAAGGATTCCTCAGCTTAGTGGGGCACTTATACAGTATTCTCCTCTCCCTAGTGATGTCTAAAAAAGAAAAACTTTTTTTACTTTGAGACTGAATAAATTTATGGATGTCAATAAACGTCCCAGATTTTTTGTGGTGACAATCTAGGGAAAATCTCATACCTTTTGGAATGAGACTGATATGTTCAGCGAATAAACTGACAATGTCTAGATTAAAAAATGGCTGGCAGATCATCATTGTTCTCTATTTCCAAACAACCTTCTGTTATATTAAGGAAGTTATGTTCTTCTCTAAACCTGGCCTTTTTGTGCCTTGTTCCGCTTTTTCTAGACCCCTTTTCTTTATTATGTAAAGAGAAGATAATAATTGTGGCACTCACCGGATTCTTTTGCAGTTTCTTTATTTTTCTTTAAAACATGGTCGCTGGTGCGAGCACTTACTCAGATTCTGGCGACGGCCGTTTCGCGCTCAACCACGCTTCGTCTGGTCTCCCACGTGATGACGTCGGCGTGCACATCCTCTTATGCTACGCTCGGAATAATCACCAAGGTAACGATAACAATGTTAATTTAAAAACAAACCAACTCAATACAACTCACTAAACGAACACTGCTAAATCGTTCTTGTCATTGAGACCCAAAGGTCCCATTGCATTAGTCTTCATAATCCAAGAGGCTTCTTTTTGGACTAACACACGATGCTTATCTTCTCCATTCCTCAATCCTCCTACTGTTACTATACCTGCACATGTAAGGACATTCCAGTCCCCCCATGTGCCCTTTTTTACAGGCTCAATTAATCTTGGTGACCCCATTCCTGTCTCAATGGATTTTTATGTTCTCTAAATCTCACATATAGGCACCTTATGGTCTTTCCTAAATAGAATCTCCCACATGGGCAAAATATAACACAAACCACATACTGCGTTTTACATTAAATGAACTGCCTCACTATATGTTTCACTCCTCCTATATTTAGATATTTCAATCTAACTATTGACCTTTTCACCCTCAAATCTACTCTTGCACTTATCTTTAATGGTCTTACTTCTGAAACTGGGGGGGTTGTGATTGTTTTTCTTTTAGTTAACATATGCCAGTACTTGAGGATGGCTTTTTTACTTTTTTATGGTTGAGGCCATTAGTGTATATTTAACCTCTTCTATCGCGGGCTAGTTTTCGCTATTCTGCCCAGGCCATTTTTTGCAAATCTGATGTGTTACTTTATGTGGTAATAACTTTAAAACGTTTTTACTTATCCAGACCATTCTGAGTTTGTTTTCTCGTCACATATTGTACTTCATGACAGTAGTAAATTTAAATCAAAATATTTAATTTTTATTTATAAAAAAATACCAAATTTACCAAGATTTGGAAAAATTTGCACATTTCCAAATTTTCATTTCTCTACTTTTATGATAGATAGTAATACCTCCAAAAATAATTATTACTTTACATTCCCCACATGTCTACTTCATGGTTGGATCATTTTGTGAATTCCATTTTATTTTTTGTAGATGTTAGAAGGCTTAGAAGTTTAGAAGCAAATCTTGAAATTTTAGGGTTTCTTTTTTTGCGAGATGAGGGGGCAGTTTTATTGGTACTATTTTGGCAGATATATGCCTTTTTGATTGCTTGGTGTTGCAATCTTCGTGATGTAAGGTGATTAAAAAAATGACTTTTTTGGCACTGTTTTTATATATTTATTTTACGGTGTTCATCTGAGGGGGTTAGATCATGTGATATTTTTATAGAGCTGGTTGTTATGGAAGCGGCGATACCTAATATGTATTTTTATTAAATTTTTTTCACTTTAGCACAATAATAGCAGTTTTGAAACAAAAAAAAATGTTTTAGTGTCTCCTTGTTCTGAGCGCTATAGTTTTTTTTTTACTTTTTGAGCGATTTTTTTTATGTAGGGGCTCATTTTTTGCGGGATGAGGTGATGGTTTTATTGATACCCTTTTGTGGGACATGCGCTTTTTTGATCGCTTGGTGTTGCACTTTTTGTGATGTAAGGTGACATAAATTGCATTTTTTACACCGTTTTTATTTATTTATTTTTATGGTGTTTATCAGACAGGGTGGACCATGTGATATATTTATAGAGCCAGTCATTACAGATGCGGCGATACATTAATATGTGTGTTTTATATTATTAGATAAGGGGAAAGGGGCGTTATTTATTTTAATAAAAACACTTTTTTTTCTTTACTTTATTTCTGACTTTCACTTTTGGGGGTCTGTTTGGGGTTTTGAGCAGTCCCTCTCATTTAGGCCACTTCATTCTGTGATTTTTCTTTATATGTATGGAGTTCGCCAATGCGAACGTTGGTAACATTCTGTTGCACCTGGTAGCCTGTCACATGGCGCATTATAGGTGGGGCTAGCAGTCTCCTCCTCCCTTCCATTGTATTAGTGATCTTTCTTTGGAGGTATGTTGGAGTGTGGTGTGAGTCAGACCTTAGCACCTATCTGACTGTTTTCACACACTACAGGTAGGTTAGCACTAGGGTCCCATGCCACACTGAGATACCTTGACATGGTGTAAACGGGCTCCGATATGTTCCTGACCTGAATATATTGACGAAAGACTCAGCTTCTAACATCAGCATGAGGGTTCGGCCAGTATGGTTAGTTGCATGTTATTATGGTGCCCCTTTTTGCAGTGATTTATGTATATGTTTATTCTAATCCAAACATTATTTCATCCCTGTAGGATGTTTTTGCGGTGCATGTGATCCACTGCCGCATCCTCCATTGTACGCATTTTTGCTGGAGATTGCTGTGCAGCGGATCACAGGAATTGCTCCCCCAGTTATAAACACGCTACAGTGTTTGGGGTTTTGAGCGGTTTCTCCCATTTAGGCCACTTCATTCTGTGATTTTTCTGATCCCCTCTGCAATGCATTACAATACATTTGTATTGTAATGCATTGCCTGTTAGTGTACTACACTGAGCAGTACACTAACAAGTTGCTTAGGATCCCTCCTTGTACATCTAAAAATTCCAATTCCCTTGAATCTACTTAAGTAGTGAATCTCATATTCATATTATTTTGAGTATTTAGATACTCCACAAATTCCTCAAATTGCACTTAAATTCCTCTCCACACTATAAAAATATTATCATCGATAATCCTCAAAAAAAGCTTGCATTTTTAAAAGACTATAAAGACTAATGCAATGGGACCTTTGAGTCTCAATGACAAGAACGATTTAGCAGTGTTCATTTAGTGAGTTATATTGTATTCCTTTGTTTTTAAATTAATGTTGTTATCGTTACCTTGGTGATGACGCCGAGCGTAGCATAAGAGGATGTGCACGCTGACGTCACCACGTGGGAGGCCAGACGAAACACGGTCGAGCGCGAAACGGCCATTGCCAGTATCTGAGTAAGTGCCCGCACAAGCGACCATGTTTTAAAGAAAAATAAAGAGACTGCGAAAGAATCCGGTGAGTGCCACAATTATTATCTTCTCTTTACATCATAAGTGAACGGAGTCTGTTGTGCAGAGAACCGCCAGGGAATGACACATGAGCGCAATACCATGAGAATCCTATGAAGTGGCTGCAGTGCCGACCCCAGATTGTTTCTAAGTATGCTAAGTGCCTTTTCTTTCTTACTTTTCCCTGTGCCACTTTGGATCTGACTGATTGAGACTGCGCTCTGTAAAAGCTCAATATGATTAGATGTTTTAACTGGGGTTCTTTCCCTATTTGCCACATTGGTCTCATGTGCCCTTTTCACCATACCATTGACCTCTTGATTTCCATACTGTATATTTCTCATGTTACCGTAACGGGGATAGTAATCATTTCTTAATCTTAATTGGGTCCTAGACCCGCGAATAACATAGTACCGGTTTCTTTGCTGTGGCAAATGAAAATTACTCTGTGTGGGGAGATAAGATAACTACCATACCCTTTCTACCCATTTCTGTAGGGTTGCTGTTGGTAACCACCTCCTATTTTCCTCACCTAAGTAGAACCATAGTTGGAAACTGGTCTCATTAGCATTCATTCCTACTTTAACCTGTGCTCTTACGGCTGCTTCTCTCCTTTTGTTTCAACACATGCCCCCACAGGTTCTTTCCTCCCTCTTAAAGTTAAAGCGGTTTTCCACTTTTTAATTTTAATGACCTATCCCCAGGATAAGTTATCAATATCAGATTGACAGAGGTCTGACTCCTGACAGCCCCGATGATCAGCTGTTTGAAGAGAAGGCAGCTCTCATACGAGAACTGCTTACTCTTCTCTGTTTACATGCTCGCTGCAGCAATTGAAGTAGGGAGCAGGTGTAATTGCAAGTATGGCATCCCTTCCTATTAATTCCTATGGGATGACTGTCTTTCAAGTGAATATTACAGAGCTGTCCTATATAAGTGAATGGGGACACCATTCACCTCTGACAACTGCAATGTCTGCGGCGAGCAGGTAAACAGAGCAGAGAAAGCAGCTCTCACATGAGCGCTGTGTTCTCTTCAAAGAGCTGGTTGGCGGGGATGCTGGTAGTTGGACCTCCGACGATCTGATATTGATGAGTAGGGATGAGCGAATTGACTTCAGATGAAACATCCAAAGTCGATTCGCTTAAAACTTTGTTTCAATACTGTATGGAGCGAGCACTCTGTACAGTATTAGAGTGTATTGGTTCTGATGAGCCAAAGTTATTACTTTGTCCACTTTGTCCAAGGGTTGTCCACTTTTTACTATTGATGACAATCTACAGAATTGCTCATCAATTGGGATAAGTGAATCGATTTCGGATGACACATCCGAAGTCGATTCACATAAAACTTTCTTTCAATACTGTACGAAGCAAGCGCTCTGTACAGTATTAGAATTTACAAGACTTTGCATAATAACTTCAGAAATTGATTTATACTCTAAAAAAAATTTCCTGAACTCGGGTACAGTTCCAAGGTACTACTCATGACAGCTAAGAAAAACCAGCTAAGATTTTTCTCTGAGGATAGTGAGGCACATTTCCCTATAGGCCTCAGTGTCCATCACGACCACATTCCCCCCCTTATCCGAGGGTTTGATCGTGATGGACCTGTCCTTCTTAAGTATTTATAAATACATCTTCTCCTGTTTGCTGCAGTTGTATCGCGGAGGAATGGGTGTTAAGTTGGCCAACTCCTCAAGAGTGTATTTGAGAAAAATGTCTATACACGAGACTTCTCCCGCCGGGGGCATACGAGTACTCTTAAGCTTGAGATTAGTGAAAGGACCCTCCCCCGAGGTGTCCGGTAGGGGATCCCCCAGGCTAAACAACAATCTGACTTCTCCTAAAATCTCTGTTGGTATCCCGAGATCACGGCACTCCTTCCTCTCTCTCAGCTTGAAATGCTTATGCCACTTTAGTTTCCTGGCAAAAAGATGGAGATCTTTAGTCCACTTAAATAAATCGAATCTAGTAGTAGGTACGAACGAGAGACCTCGTTTAAGTACCGTAAATTCCACAGGAGAAAGGGGTCGAGAGGAGAGATTGACAACAAAACTGTCCGTAGATGTATCTAATGGTTCTGAGAGGATTGGGCATTCCGGCTTCTTAGAGGATATTGTGCTCCCTGATCTAAAAAAGTTGAGGGCGGTATTGTGCTAGATTGACCAAGCTGTGGGGCCGGGGTAGTCCTACTGTTATTAGTCCGACCACCACGTCTCCTAGTTCTAAATCCAACCCTTTCCTCGGCCTCTGCCTTTAGTTTGTTTATCCCTATTACTTTCAGATCCTTATGTCTCAGTAGAAGAAAGATCTGATTTCTGGGTATTCTCAGGATTGGTCAGAAACAGTTAAGCTCTTTTGTCCTTAAAATCCTGTGAATCACGGAGAAACTGCTTGTGTTTCCGGTCTTTGAGATTATATTGATATCTCTCTATGGTATTTTGTAATTGGTTTTCCTTGGTGGCAAAATCAAGGTCCTGTTGGAACTTCTTTGTGGTATCTATTTGTTCCCTGAGGTTCCTTTGTGCCCGCTCCAAGGTAATGCGCTCCTCCTCTAGGAGACGTTGCATAAACCTCAGAGAACTGCTAGTAGCTTTCCTTTCCCACTTTTTTAGGAGTTCCGGGTTTCTGCTACGGTTCGCTGGGACAAGAGATATCTGGAGGCCTCTTGGAACAATCCCTTGTTTGATGTAATGTTCTAGGCCCTGTAATTCCCACCACGAACTTATGTGTTCCTTATATACTTTCGTAAGTTCAGAAAAAGCGCTGTTTAAAGTGGGAGTATATTTCTTCTGAGTGAAAGCTTGTTCAGAGAAAACCGTGGTGGCCTCTGAAAGCCATGCATTTCTATCCAGCCCTGTAGACAAAAAACCGGCCATGCCCTATGTAAAGCTACACGAGCAACAATATATCAAAGGAAAATGGAGCAAAACAGGTACTGCAAGCCCCAAATATTGCTCAAAAAAGTCGATGAGGCTCATGTGTGTATTTTTATAACTTTATCATTAAAAGTTATGTTTTATCTTAGTTTATTACTCCCCCTTTATTAAATACACTTCTATATTTCACAGTTTTGATAATCCAATTTATCTCTAATGTACTTCTTGTATTTTTTCTGCATGGTCTCTTTCTCCATTTCTTCCAAACTTTCACTCACTCATTCAAGTCTCCAACTGTTCTTTCCTATCATTAATCATATCTGCAATTTTGTGAAGTTTATCCTTTCTTATTCGTGCAAAGTTCATAGCACCACTGGCACTTTTACCTAAAAACTTTCTCTACTCACAAAGCATGCCTCCTTCCACCTCATCATCTCCTCCATTTAGTAGTAATTGCCAGTGTAATCCTTCATTTAGACCAGGGGTGTGGAACCTCCGACCTGCCGGATCAATTCATATGGCCCCAGGCCCCCTGCCAGAGCATATAGTGAAAATGCTAATGACCACTTCCATTATAGAAGCGGTTATTAGCATGCGAGAGGCACAGGAAGGTATTCACCTTCCATGTTCTTCTTCCGGCCCCACTTTGTGTCCTGACATGTACAGTGTCAGGATGTAGTGCGGGTAAATGCACACTTTGACCTGATGCTGTGCGCTATCAGGTCACGGTACAGCATGGCAGGAAGAAGACCAGGTTGGGTAAGTGAATCTGCCGAGTGGCAGCGCTGACTGGAGCTGGAGAGGTACATTTATTTATTTATTTTAAACATCTGATCTGAGGTCTGATTGTATGCTGGAGGGGGGAGGGGTCTTATAGGGACTGATCTAAGGCTGTGGGGTCTATTGGTCTGATCTAAGGCTGGGGGGGGGGGTCTGATGGGGGTCTGATATGAGGCTGGGGTTGTTGATGGGGTCTGATCTGAGGCTAGGGAGGGTCTGATCTGAGGCTGGGTGGTCTGATGAGAGTCTGATCTGAGGCTGATGGAGATGGGGGGGGGGCAGATCTGAGGCTGAGAAAGGGACAAAGGCAGGGACAGTTGTGATGGAAGAAGCAGGGAAAGTGAGAGCTGGGTGAACCCCTCTCTGGACCCCCTGGGATGAGCTTGGCTGCTATTAATGCCAAATAAAGAACTAAATACATAACATTCTGAACTTAAAAATTAGACTGCTATGCCATTTGCTGCTACAAAAAATACAGTGCTCTAGATTTTTTTTAATTGAAGCGCAATTTATGTAACTTACATATGTTTAACCAAATATTGCAGTCCAATTTTTAAGTTGAGAATTTTGTATGACCCGCAAACTACGTTACAAATATCCAAATGGCCCTCAGTAGCAAAAAGGTTCCCCACCCCTTACTTAGACCTCTTGCACACGAACGTTGTGCATCTGTTCCGTGCATTGAGAACAACGTCCGTGCAGTGGCCGGAATGGGTCGAGACCCATTCAACTTGAATGGGTCTGTGATCCGTCCGCACCGCAATAAAATAGAACAAGTTATATTTTTTGTGGCGTGGAGGCATGGACAGACATCGAAGCACTCCGTAGTGCTTCCGTGGGGTTCAGATCCGTGCTTCCGTTCCACATCTCTGTGATTGCGGACCCATTCAAGTGAATGGGTACGTATCCGTTATGCGGATTGAACACGAGCCGCAATATGGCCACGGGCACACAACGTTCATGTGCAAGACGCCTTAGACAATGTTCCAAATTGACAATATCCCAATGTAAGGAAATTTCCTTCTCCATTAGTTGCTCCAACTTTTTATAACTAGACACTAAATCATTGTAAAACCCTACATTACGCTCTTTACTATAATTTCCATAGTTTGTACTCTACTCCACTTTATCAGGACCAAAACAGCACAGATGTGAGTTAGAAACAACAGCAACAAGCTGGTAATATGGGACTCCCTGTTAGTAATACAGGAAAACAAAGTCACAGAAACAAGAAAACAATGTCCCGGAGTTGAATATCCACTTGCCTTTTTTTTGATAAAGCAAAACTGCTTGTTGTTGGACAAAGTTGAGTCTGCATGGTGTAAACACAGGCCCATAGAGGCTTGTTTGGAGGTGGAGATGTGGGTTTTCATGTTTTATATGTAACCTAATTGGTTGATCCAGTATGGATTTAAGGATTGGGAATATGTTGGAGTTCAGTCCCTGATGAAGCTGTAAAGGCAAAACCTGGTCAGATGTAAGCTCCAGGGATGTTTTATTGATGTGCAATGGAACAAGATGATATCTTGTAAGTTTTGTGGACTAAAGCAAACTATTTTATTTTAATATGTGCATCCTATCCAGTAGTCCTTTTTGTCCTTCTCCCCCTGTCCTTGCTGTCTTCCTTCCTCCATGCAGTGGTGTGACTAATGGAGTCTGAAATCTGAGAAGATCCATGTCCAAAAGCTTAAAAATTCTGTGGTGGAAGTTTTATGCTATAGGAAGAAGTGGACCCTGCCTGTGTAGGAGCAGGAGGAGAAATGTGGACATATTGTAGACAACTGAAGGTACCCCACTGTGCAAGCAGGTTTGGTATTTTTTAAAAAGGCAAGTGACTTTTCAGCTCTATTGTTTTCTTATTTCCACACAGCGGATCAGTTGATAAAGTGCATCAAGCAGCAAACATACCACTGGCTGTCCCCTCTGCCAACTGGACAAGGTGGCCAACGACAATGACAGGATCACCATGGCCAAACTGTATTTGGGGGAAAACACATACTTCCTGCATGGCGCATGTGATAAATTCAGTGGTGCAATGCTTATTGAAAAACTACCATGGCTTACAGATGGTTCTGACTATATCCAGGAGACTGTCCTCACAATTCAGCCATTCTTAAGTGGTAAGGAACTGCCTCATGGACTGCAGCAACAGAATGATGTTCCATTCCACCGCGCGATCCATGATGTTTCAACTCACTAGAATTCCACCTTGAATATTCTTGAGCACCTGTATGAGCAGTGAATGATGCACCAGACCATCTCAGCAGGGAGCATGTGTTGTTTTGAGGACAGGCAGTGGATGTTCATCAGATGTGGGTGTTGTGTACTTCGGCCCTTTGAAGAGGCTACCAGATTTGTCAGCAGGGACAACTGCGGCATCAATTATGTCATCCACTGATATTTATATTAAAGCAGATGCTCACACTGATGCAACTGGCCACCCTGTAGCTGTTAAGGTCCCACACAGAAAAAGTTCCATGAAGGAGGGAGTGGAAGAAGAGGAGGATGGGGCGTACCACTGTAGGAGGAACAGCAGGAGGAGGAGTTGATGATTGAGGAGCACAAGGTTGATGATAATGATGACACTGGCCATGACGACCAATCATCGCAGTGGGGGGTGGATCCAGAAAGAACTGGGTCCTTTGGCATGCTGGTGGGCATGGCATGCTGTATGCTTGTTTGCTTATAGAAAGAAGCAAGGCAGCTCTCACCAGCTGTAGAACACCCTCCGTGCACGGATGCCGCACCTGAATGCGGGAGTATGCAATCAGAAGAAAGAAAAATCCAGCTCAGCTCGGGTGACTCGTATTCATAGACTTTTTACCGCTGGAATAAAGTCTATGAATACGAGTCACCCGAGCTGAGCTGGATTTTTCTTTCTTCTGATTGCTTGTTTGCTTATGTACTGACAGACATATTGTTGGCATTAATCAGTCTGATGATTACTGGGCAGCCATGCTTTTAGACCCTTGCTATCAAAGAAAAACGGAGGAATGTCTTTCTGTTGTCAGAAGGGAGGCCAAATTACTATATTACCAGAACATACTGTGTATGCAGCTTGCTACAGCCTTCAGTGAGCAGATGCCTTCCAACTGCATGTCTGACTAGGAGGCTCTTCTTTGCTCCCCCCGCCCGAGTCACCCACCTCCCACCATCTCAGCTACCACAAATGACAGAAGCCACACCAGCCATTTCAGAAATTTTTTTTAGGTGCTGCACCATGCTGACGCAAATCAACAAATGAAGACAAACTACCTGAACATCCAGGTTCAGTCCTACCTGAACTGTGGCCTTTCTCTGGCACATACCTTTTTTCCTGTACCCATGGACTTCTGGGCAAGCAGATTGGAACAATGACCACAACTAGCCAAGTTTGCTCTCACTGTACTGCCTTGTCCAGCCTCCAGTGTAATCTCAGAAAGGGTTTTCAGGGCAGCAGTTGTCACACCCAAATGGAAAAAGCTGTCCTCTACCAGAGTATAAAACATCACATATTATATGTCAAAATAAATGAGGCATAGAATGAGGAATAGATCTGCCATTGCTGATGGTGGCTATTTACTGTATTTTTGACCCAATCATGCCTTTGCTGCTATCTACCTTTCTACTGTTAGATTCCATACTGTATGGCTTTTACCACTGCAATAGCTGCTGCTACTACTCCTAATGCCAATGCCATTACCTCTACCCAGCCACCACTACAACTACCACTACTATCCCTAAACAGCTGTTCACACATCTACTGCCTTCTCTGTTCCATGGTGTGCTGCTGCTACCATTGCTGCCACTTGACACTATTACTTCTACATACTTTAGACCTTACCCTACCCTTTCCACATACACATTATGCTGCTGTTCCCAAAAAAGGGAGAATTTTTCAAGGCTTGTTCATAACAAGCCACTGATTCTTCTGACAATTAAAGGGGCTGTGCAGACTGTTTATATTGGTGACCTATCCTAAGGATAAGGTCATCAATATCTGATAGGCAGAGATCCAACACTTGATACCCCCACAGATCAGCTATTGCAGAGGTACTTCCTCTTCAATACACTGCCCATGATCTCTGAAGTGTAATCAAAATTACTTGCTCCATTCACTTGAATGGAACAAGTACTAGTGATTACACTACATCACCACTTCAGGGGAGATGACATGTAGTGTAATGAAAAAGAAGCGGTGCTCTCATGGAGTGCTGCTTCCTCTTCAAAAAGCTGATCAGCAGGGGTGCCATCGATCAGGTATTGATGACCTATCCAGAGGATAAGTCATCAATATGAACAAGCTGCACAACCCCTTTAACACTTGCGTGTGTATAAATATGGGCAGGTACCTGCTTTATTAAGGCTTCATTTTTGGATGCTTGTTTCCAACAAACCACTGTTTTTTCCAATAGCACCATGTGTGTTTAAAAAACATCTGCTCCCAATAAGTGAAATTTTTTAGAACATTTTTAATATAAAATAGCATACAAAATACGACAACATGGTTTTTAACACTGTCAACCATACGTTTACCTATAGCTATATATGTCAGTGTCACTCTGATATTATTTGCTATTGCTGCCATTTTTAGGCCAATTTGAGCACTTTTGATTCAGGTAGAATAGATTCAGACCCAAATCAATTTTTTTTAAAACATTCGGCAAATTGGACCCAAAACTAATTTTAAGAAATTCCCTCATATCTAAGGGCACCTCTGCTCTCTCTACTTACAGAAACTGAATTGCTCCCACTTGTGAATGAAGTAATTTAAGAAATAAGTGTTATGGTCAATGAGTTTAATTTTGAAAATGACTTATTGAACTAACAAAAAGGTACTCCAAACCACAATTTCTTTTTATATGTATGGCATCCTATATTAAAGGACTTGTACAGTGCAAAATATTGATGATCTACTCTAGGGATAGGTCATTAACATCAGATCATTGGGATCTGACTCCCGACACCCCCCTCCCATTCAAGTGAATAGAACAAGCAGTTGTAATCACAGTGCTGCCACTGCAAATGAGACTGTTCACAGGTAATTTGGAGGCAGAAGCAGCACTTGCACAAACACCCACTAACCCTTCAGACAGCTTATCGGTGGGGATGATGGGAGCTGGATCCCCTTTGATCTGATATTGATGACCTATCCTGAGGATGTCATTAATATTTTAGCACCACAGAAAGCCTTTAACATTATCTAGGAAAATAGTTAAATATTTATCCCAAATATTGTACAGTCATATTCAGTACCTGTAAAAATAAAATAGAAATAAAATTTCTGATCACTGTGTAACTCACTGTGCCTTTGCTCGGTATTACCATATATCCCTCAGTGTCAAAGAGCAGTGTCTAACACACTGTAGAAAAAAAAAAAGATTTAATTTTGTATGACAGTTAACATGTGTCAAATGTTAGGAAAATGAGAATTCTGTATATTTTGAAGACAATCGTTTGCATTCAGTTCTCCATATACAAGGTAATCTGCACAAATATAATTTCTGCTTCAGAACAGTAAGGAGCATTTTAATGATGCTACAGCAGATGGCAGCTTGCAGTAGGTAAAGCAGGTAATATGGTTTTATTGCAGTAGTGTCTTAAGTCACATGCTAAGTAACAAAGGTAGTCTCACAGTAACGACATGCTTGATAATGTATTATGTACGTTCTGTTCACATTGCAGTATTTCATCACAGAGGCTGGAAAATGAGATACTACATCTTAGAAGATGTCTGATGTACTAGGACAATTAAGAAGAAAAACAAATAAATACATGAAGACGGTACCTTGTAATAACAATAATTCATGAAGCCAAGCAAAAAATAGACGCTGCAATGGTGGGTGAAGGAAATGAAATGTAACAAGCTACTGTAGTATACTGATGTGAATAAAAGCACCAGGATGGCACACATTAACTTTATGTCTTTGTCTAGACAGGAAAATCACCTATTCTAGAACTCTGAAAGCAGTGAAATCGGGAAGTTCGTCCTAGACGATAGATTAACCTGTTATGTTGTTTTCTTAAAAAGGGTGGTCAGATACAACAGTTACTTTATAAGATGAGACACTTGTCACCATCCATTTGATTAAAGGATTTGAGAAACACAGTAAAGGAGAATAAGTAAAATAAATTCTATAGTACATTTTATATGGGGAAACTCGAACATACACAGTATGTGGTATAAGTCTATAATCTAGTAGTAGTATTGGCTAGTGCTGTCATATAGCAACTGTACAATGATAGACCCCAGCGAGGCAACCAAGACTTTAGTGGAGCTACACCTAGCAGCTTAAAATAGCTGACCGATGGGGGTTCCGGATGACAGACCACAACCTATCTGATACTGATGACCTTTCCTGAAGATAGGTCATCCAATATCTGCAATAATTTTATTTGAAATTCCAGAGTGATTCTATTAGGCTTGAGTGAATCAAGCTTTCAATCAAAGATCCAAAGTCGATTTGTTCAAAAACTTAGTTTGAAATTCTGTTTCCGTACATCATTACAATGTATTCACTCGCAGGAGGAAAACTTTGTCTCCCCCGAAGTTGCGGGAGACTTCGGTAAATAACTTTGTTATACCTTTTTGCTAATTGAAAAACATTTTAAAATAGGAATCCGAAGTGGGCTTTGTACTGAGGTACCAGCCAGCACCAAACCTGACTTTGGATTCCGATTTTAAAATGCTTTTAAATAAGCAGATAGGAATACCAAAGTCATTCACCGAAGTCTTGCACAACTTCAGACGAGGTGAAGTTTTCCTCCATGGAGCCAATACATTTTAATGCTGCACGGAAACAGCATTTCAAATGAAGTTTTTGAACAAATTGACTTTGGATCTATTTTCCGAAGCTTGATTTGCTCAAGCGTATATTCTATGCAATAATATGAGAGGCTGGTCATACCAAAATGATTACTTCAAATTATTGCTGCTAAAGAGGGTTCTGCAAGCTATTGATTTTTCATTTTGGCTTTATTTTTGGTAAATAAACAATTACACTATGTAATTTGTCATATATCGCTGTTCATCTGAGGTTGTATTTACCTAGCTTTAGACCTTCTAAAGACCCTAGGTTTTTGGACCAGTGCTATACTCATGAACCACAGGTGATTCACCTTCATATTTCTTTTATTCCCAAATTGCTAAATGTTCAATAAATATATATACCATGAGGAATGCTGAAATGCACACCACTCCATCCTCCTCCCCTCCACCTGATGTTTCGGGAGACACGCCCTCTTGTGTGGCAGCCCCCCTTACTCATGCAGTGGTCATGCGCTGGTCACTTGTAAACAGAATCTGTGGGACCACCAGAACATATATAGATAGGTCAGTACAGGTTTTTTTTCAAAAACATTTGCTGCTTCTTTTTTTTCTTCTTTTTTTTTTTTTTAGAAGTTGGAAGAAGTAAGGCTTATTTTACAGTGCCCATTGATCCCACAAAGACCTGTAGAGGCATCGGAGTAAACCAATTTTTCTGAAAACATTAAGTATACTCATTTTTTGTATAATTATTATGTCATGTGAGTGTATTGTAAGACGAATTTTTAGTTGAATAGCAGAATAACCTAGCTTTGTATAGTTTCTTGTTTGTGTGGTTGATAGGTGACATTCATTGTGGCCCCATAATGGTGACTTTCACAGTGTCCCTATAACAGTAACATCTACAGTTTCCCCATAACAGTAACATCTACAGTGCCCCCATAACAATGACATTTACATCTCCATAACAATAAAATCCACTGTGCCCCTATAAGTGATATATGCAGAGCCCCCATAACAGTGACATCCACAGTGCCCCCATAACAGTAATATCAACAATGGCCCCATAACAGTGACATGCACAGTGGCTCCATAACAGTGCCCCATAACAGTGACATCCACAATTGCCCCATAACAGTTACATCCACAGTGCCCCCATAACAGTGACATACAGAGTGCTCCCATAACAGTGATATCCACAGTGCCCCCAGAGCAGTGGCATCCACAGTGCCCCCATTGCAGTGGCATCCACAGTGCCCCAATAACAGTGACATGGGGGCACTGTGGATGTCAATGTTATAGCCCACTCTGTATAACAGTGACATCCACAGTGCCCCCATAACAGTGACATCCACAGTGCCCCTATAACAATGAAGAAAAATAACAAGGTTGTTAAGGAAAGCTTGTGAAAACTGTGTGTCAGGTAGGCTTAGATGGAAGGAATGGCAAGCTTCTATTGGCTAATGCGAGTCATGTGATGTGTCATATTTGCTTTATCTGTATGCCAAATTTGGTCCAGTCATTTGGCCGTGCAAAAAGAACAGACAGACGGACATACAGACAAACTGAAATTCATTAGTGTTAACATGCAGAAATTGCTGTTACAAATTGAACTATACATTTTTGAAAGCTGTTGCATTTTGTCAAAAACGCATATTGAATAGTCTTAACCCCTTAAGGTCCCAGCCTTATTTCACCTTAAGGACCTGGCCATTTTTTGCAAATCTGACCAGTGTCACTTTATGTGTGAATAACTTTAAAACGCTTTTACTTATCCAGGCCATTCTGAGATTGTTCTTTCGTCACATATTGTACTTCATGGCAGTGGTAAAATGGAGTCGAAAAATTTATTTTTTATTTATAAAAAAATACCAAATTTTCCAAGTTTCAATTTCTCTACTACTATAGTACATAGTAATACCACCAAAAAAAGTTATTGATTTACATTCCCCATATGTCTACTTCATGTATCGATCATTTTGACATTTTGAAAGCCATATTTTTATTTTTTGGGCGACTGTCTTATGTAGGGGCTCATTTTTTGCGGGATGAAATGACGGTTTGATTGGCACTATCTTGGGGTGCATATGACATTTTGGTCACTTGCTATTACACTTTTTGTGATGTAAGGTGACAAAAATGACTTTTGACACAGTATTTATATATATTTGTTTCTGTGTTCACCTGAGGGGTTAGGTCATGTGTTATTTTTATAGAGCAGGTTGTTACGAACGCTGCAATACCTAATATGTATACTTGTTATTTATTTATTTATTTAAGTTTTACACAATAATAATAACAAAACAAATCATGTTTTAATGTTTCCATAGTCTGAGAGAAATATTTTTTTATTTTTTGGGGCGATTGTCCTATGTAGGGTATCATTTTTTGCGCAATGAGATGACGGTTTGATTGGCACCTTTTTTGAGTGCCTATAACTTTTTGATCGCTTGCTATTACAGTTTTTGTAATGTGAGGTGACAAAAAATATTTTTTTGACATAGTTTTTATTTAATTTTTTTTACGGTATTTACCTGAGGGGTTAGATCATGTGATATTTTTATAGAGAAGGTTTTTACAGACATACCTAATATGTATACTGTTTTTTTATTTATTTTACTTTAACACAATAACAGCTTTTTAGAAAAAAAAAATAATGTTTTAGTGTCTCCATAGTCTGAGAGCCATATTTTTTTATTTTTTTGGGCGATTGTGCTATGTAGGGGCTCATTTTTTGCTGGATGAGATGATGTTTTGATTGGTACTATTTTGGGAGGCACACGCATTTTTGATCGCTTGGTATTACACTTTTTGTGATGTAAGGTGACAAAAAATTTATTTTTTTACACAATTTTTTTTACGGTATTTACTTGAGGGGTTAGGTTATGTGTTATTTTTATAGAGCAGGTTTTTACGGACGCGGCAATACCTAATATGTGTAGTGTATTTTATTTTTATTCAGTGATATGTGTTTTTTTTATTTTTCATTTTTTTTTTTACATTTTTTTGACCCAGGCCCACTTGGTTCTTGAAGATCTAGTGGGTCTGATGTCAGTATAATACAGTCCAGTACACTATATAGTGTACTGTACTGTATTTTGTACTTTACACTGTCTGGTCAGACTTCTGCCTTTATCAGAAGTCTGATCAGAGTTACTATTACCATGGCAAGCAGGACGCCTCTGAAGGCGTCCTGTTGCCATGGTGACCACCACCCGCTCTGTGATCCCATCCTGTCGGGGGGCTGCAAAGGCTCAGCAATCCCCCGATGGGAGAGAGAGGGAGCTCCCTCCCTGTTAACCCCTTCCATGCCATGGTCCATACGGACCACAGCATGGAAGAGGTTAAACGGCTGGCATCTGTACAAGCACAGATGCCAGACGTTTTTAGCAGAGTGTCAGCAATGTGTTGACACTCTGCTAACACTGCTGGACCACCATGGATTTTAGTAAGGAGGCGGACGGGTGAACGCGATCCCGCACCACCCGCATGCTGCACCGCCACATAGTGGGACATTGAGGGCTCAGGGGGCGGGGGGGTTGAGGATATTATTTAAACGCTTTATAAGGTTCTGATTCCTGCAGTCTGAACAGTCAGGGACTGCGGGGATCAGAACCTTTGACCCGGCATCAGAAGCCTCTGATTGGGTAGTCTCTACAGACTAGTCAATCAGAGCTATCGCTGGCCGGGGACCACTCTGATTGGTCCCCGGTCGGTTAGCTGAGACCACTGGCTGTATGTAACAGCCGGGGTCTCAGCGCTGTCACCATGTCTGCAGACATGGTGACAGTTTAACTGTAGGACGAGAATGCTCGTCCTAATGCTCTAAGTACCGCTCAGTTAAGACGAGCATTCTCGTCCAGGGTCCTGGAGGGGTTAAGGAGTATTATCAAAATAAACTAAAGTCTTTACCTCCCTTAATATACCTTTTATTGGATACTAATTAAAACATATCATACAAAAACCCCTATGAAAAGTATCGTCTTAGGTCATACAGTCATATAGTACACCATTTATGTGGGATATAAATCTCAGGCATGTATTTCAAGAGGTGGGACATTAGATGTCCTTCTTTACTCACGGTTTGTTGACACAGAATAGGGTTAGAGGATGGGATCATAGATGTCTTTCATATTGACAATTCTTGGATAAATGACATATTCCAATTATCCCTCCAGATCCAGGTTTGCTGGGAATAACATATCTATCCCTATTTTATCCCTGGATCTCACCTTGCCTACAGGCAGAGCACCCGCCCCGAAAGGGGCGACCCCACCTCTCGGTGGCTAAACCCTTTCAAGCCCCTGCCCTTGCCCTAAAAACTGGATGTTATTCATAAAACAATAGGGTATAGAAAAATCAATCCAGAGAGATACAGCAAACTCTCTCATGGAAGAATATGTCCTAAGGAAACCAAAATACAGATAAAATCCAATTCCAGTAGGTGCCAAGGAGAACAAAAACAAATTAGTCCCAATGCTGCGTTTCCCCAGTATTTGTCATTGGTTCTTCAGAGGATACTGCGGTATATGGAAGTCTGACTGATGGAGATACGATGATTCTGTTCCTCAGCTTAGTGTCTCCTCCAAACTAAGTCCCTATAGTTGGGAACTAAACTCTAGGTATGGGTTCCAGATAAATGTGTATTTTTCTAAACTTTTTGCTCTCTTCTCTTTTATATTTATACTTTTGTGTACAGGGTGTTAGTTTTTATATATGATTTTAAGGATATTTTTAAGTTTAGGTCGCAGACCATTTCAGAAGTGTCTATGAATTTAGAAAGTATTTTAATTAAGAGTTTAGAAAATGTAATGGTTAAGGAAATTAATACTTTATGGGATGTTGCTACTTTGGAAATATATAAAGGAGAAAATGATCCCTGAAGTTCTGCACTGGAAATTGCCTCTTTGAAGAACAAAATAGACTTGGGTTTTTAGCAAAGAATTACTTAATATTCCTTCAATGTGATTACCTTTATTATTAATATAAGAAAGAAAAGATTGGTATTATTGAGAGAAAGTATTGAGGAATATAGACAAAAATTGGAATGGTTTAATAATTTAGAAGATTTTAAAGAATTATCTAACACTTGAGAGTAGTATGTAAAGCAGAATATACATAGGTATGTATAAATATATAATATAAATATGTGAAATAGGAGGAATAATAGTCAAGTGGCAGAGACGCAACCCTCGCAGACTCAACCAAATAATTATGAACAGGGACCAAAAGGACATAAGAACTTGGGAAATTGGGAAAAGCAAAACAATTATTCTTTCAATCAAAGTAGTTATGTTATTCCACAGCACTGTATGAACAGGGGTGTACACAGAAATTAGTGTTGAGCGAATTGAAGAATTGGAAGTGGACTTCGACCCGAATTTTCCTGAAAAATTTGATTTGCCGCAAAGCCGAGTTTCCTTGCGTTTTGTGGTAACAAATCAATTTTTTCCTGAAATGGCGGTAAAAAACAAAACATACCGCCATCAGCATGCTAGATTTCGCGTGGCATCTTCAAACATGATGGCCCCACCGCGATAAAATGGATAAGATGAGCATGTATTTTTTAACCAGATTAGCCCCGGAAAAGTCTTCATATGAATCTTAGATGAACGCGGCATCTGAGAAGTTCAATGACGAGGGCGGCGCTCTTTTGTGTATAGCAGACACAATGACGTGAAACGGCGATTGTGCCGTCCCCGTCATTGCGTCTGCTACATACAAAGGAATGTGCTTTGTGACAAAGTTATTAGTCACAAATTGAATTTCTTTTTGAAATTCGGTGAAGCAGCCTAATCGAATTTTTCATAACTTTGCTCATCTTTAATAGAAATTATTTAGCCCAGTATAAAAAATCTGAATTGGGTACTGATTCCCCATCCACAGCCCCTCCCCTTGCTCCATGAATGGTGCTTGCTGCTTCGTGTTATATAGTTTGCCATCAGGGCCAGACTGGAATTACAAAACAACCCGGGCACATAAACTTCATCATCCCAAATATGATATTGCATGAAAAAAGTGGTATGCAATGCCCACTGCTTAGGTAAATTTGACTTCACTTGGTAATGCCCATATGTAAACCAACAATACAAGAAAGAAATTAAAACACAAAAATGCCTAATCGCATGGTCCGGGACATACTTTACCCTCCCCCAACAACAACAGCAACACATACCATGATAAAGCTCAAAATACCTCCCCAGGAGGTTCTGACACCACCAATGTAGCCCAAAATAGCTCTGAGCAGACTCATAGCACATTGCAGCACAAAATATCTCCTTAAAGTACAAAATACCCAGTAATATGATCCCCTGACTGGCAGCAGCATTGTCTAACCTCTGTTTGGGACTTGCAGGACAGGAACAGAAACAATGAGGCTGGAGTTGGAGGGAAAGAGCCTTCCCGTTGAATGGAGTGGGTAAAAGGAGGTGGGACATCACAGGTCACATGTTGCCAATGGTTATGTGGTATGAGGTATAATAGATGCAGTGTGTACAAAAATATAGCATATACAGCAGTAGATTGATATGTGAGGTGCAA
Source organism: Bufotes viridis (assembly GCA_033119425.1). Classification (NCBI taxonomy): domain Eukaryota; kingdom Metazoa; phylum Chordata; class Amphibia; order Anura; family Bufonidae; genus Bufotes; species Bufotes viridis. The sequence continues at coordinate 358,171,523 of CM065591.1, read as the reverse complement.
ATTACACCCCGTACTGTACCTCACATATCAGTACACTGCTATATATAATATATACAATATCTATACACACTGCATTTCTTATACCTTTTACCTCAAATATCAGTACACTACTAGATACAGTATATATCTGTACACACTGCATCTATTATAAAATATAATATACGCAGTGTGTACACACACACAAAGAAATATGTATGTATTTAAAAGATGCCCTCAATCAGGGCTGATCGTGTTTGCTCTACTGCTCCAAATTTATTGGTAACCCAAGGGTTTTACGTGCATGGAACAAAATAACAGTGACGCACACAATGGGGTCAAAGCAAATTCTCATTTAGTACAAGAAGTACAGCGGATTATAAAGACATCAGAGAGGCATTTCCCCTAAAGCATGTGGCATTGTTACATTGGCTAGAATATGAAAATATGAAAAGAGATAACACTTGGCATCTGCGCATTGTATTACTAACTCTGGTATGTGAACTATGTAAATATCTAGCTGTAAGTGCCATGTTGTAATGGAGTCTTCACTAACAGCAGAAAAGCATATATAACGTAACAAGGAGGCGTGTTCCCTTCGGAAGGATGGAACCTTCGTGCTCAGGAGAAGATAAGGTGTTGTCTGAGAGCTGGAGTATATGGGAGCTTCCTTAGCGGATTCAAAGAATGCTGGCCACATCTCTATTATATCAGTGTACTGATTTGTGACATATGAGGTATAATAGATGCAGTGAGAACAGATATATAGTATATACAACAGAGTACTGAAATGTGAAGTACAAGGTATAATAGATGCAGTGTGGACAGATATACAGTACAAAGAGCAATGTACTGATATTTGAGGTATGAGGTACAATAGATGCAGTGTGTGTAGATATATAGTATATACATCAGAGTATTTATATGTGAGGTATAAGGTGTGTACACATATGTAAAATATACAGCAATGTACTGATGTGAAAGGTACAAGGTATAATAGGTGAGGTGCAGTGTGTACAGATATATGCAGTCAGTTATACATTATGGTCCACTTTGGGCCCACAATTTGTGTTCCTGACACTGCACACCAAACACTGATTTTCTGGTCATGAATGGGTGTTTCATGAGTCAAATGGGGATTTTCAGTACCTCGTATTCTGGGAATTTACGACACCTGATAGATGAATCCAAGCTTCGTCCGTCAAGAAGTACAGCAATGGGTCCAAATGTCTGTCATCAATCATAGTCAGCAACCAATTACAGTAATTTGCGCATTTAGCTTTGTCAGACTCTTTAAGCTCCTGCACACACTTTATTCCGTACACTTTCAGGTTCATTTCAACACTTGCTGGCACATTGTTCGTGATATACCAAATTGCTGACACAGTCTTTGAGTTGGTTTTTGGGGGCTACTTGGGGAATTGTGCTGAATTTCATGCACTACTTTAGCTGTTCTGATCAATAGAGGGTTCTTCATGTTTGCAACAGAGCCAGTTTGATACCATTTCTGAACCAGACTGTGAATAAAACGTTTTTGTTCCTGGGTACTTGTCTGCATAGGTCTCTTGCATTTCCTTAATCAATCTGCTTTGTACATAGCCTCCACAATCACTATTCCTTGTTCCAGGGAGAACACTATATTTCTGACACAATAGGCCAATTTTATCAAACTGAATAATAAATCTCATAGCAACCAATTAGAGCTCAACTTTCAGCTCCTACAGGGTGCTAAAAAAATGAATGCTGAACTCTGATTGGTTGCTATTGACAACTAAGACAGATTTACTATTAGGCAGTTTGATTTGGAGATATTGGAGGTGGGCTACTTTTTTATAGGCCACCCTGCAGGACTTATGAGGACAACAGGTTCTTTAGCTTCTGAGCCTTCTGACTCTAATGATGACAGGGACTCTGGTTTGTAGGCTGTATTAAATGTAACTAGAGGGCAGAGCCTTTTGTCCACCATGGGGACCCCCTTTTCCAGGGACTTCATAGCCGCTCCGTGGTCAGCCTCTATTGGCAGTACACCACTATGTATGAATAAGAGTTTTGGTAATTATGTGAAACCTATGAATAAGGGATATTATGTGAAAACTAATGTCTATCCATCTCATTGAGAGTATAAACCAAGGAATCCTAAATAAAGATATCAGTATCTAAATCTTCAGCCATATAGACCCTCAAACAAATATTATTTTAACCATGCATCAAGGCCATATTCACCTACTCCATGTTGGCGAAATGTACAGTAACTAATAAATTTTTGTTACTTCCGAATTTAGGTCCTAGTATTAATGTTCAAAATTTTCCCCAACAGAAAATAGGGGATGGACATCTTTGACCAACAGGAAAGATGAAACCCAATTAACCCCTTAAGGACATAGGACGTATGGGTACGCCCTAATGTCCGAGTCCTTAAGGACACAGGACGTACCCATACGTCCTAAATTAAATCGCGTATTAAAAAAAAAAAAAAATCGCTAGAAACATGGTTCCTGCTGCGATCATGCAGCAGGAACCATGTTCTAATGCCGAGGGGGGTCATGTGACCCCCCCGTATCGGCGATCGCTGCAAACCGCAGGTCAATTCAGACCTGCGGTTTGCAGCGGTTTAGCGATCTCTGATCTCCGCGGTCTGTGACCGCGGGATCAGAGAGTTAGTTGCCCCAAACATAATCATTTAACCCCCTGCAGCCCCCAATCTTGTTATGGCGGCGGGGTGCAGGGGGTGGTTGCGGCGGCGGTAGGTGGTGCGGGAGGCGGGCGGTGCGGCAGGCGGGATCGCAATAGCGATCCCCGCCCGCCTCCCTTGTAATAATTCCCTGGTGTCTAGTGGTTCTATCAGAGTGCCAGCACATTGCTGGCACTCTGATAGAAAACGGCTGGCATCTGTGCTGCAGATGCCAGCCGCTTAACCCTTTCTTACCGCGGTCCGGACGGACCGCGGTATGGAAGGTGTTAACAGGAGGGAGCTCCCTCCCTCTCCCATCGGGGGCTGCTGTGCCTATGCAGCCCCCAGGATGGGATCGCAGAGGGAGGGAGCTCCTCCTCCCCATCCATCACCCACCGCTCTCTAATGGCAGCGGGTGATGAGTTACCATGGCAGCAGGACGCTTTCAGAAGCGTCCTGCTTGCCATGGTATGTAGCTTCTGGTCAGACTTCTGCTAAAGGCAGAAGTCTGACCAGACTGTGAAAAGTAAAAATACAGTGCAGTACACTATATGGTGTACTGTACTGTATTATATAGACACCAGATCCACTGGATCTACAAGAACCAAGTGGGTCTGAGTCCAAAAAAATGTAAAAAAGTGAAAAAAGTAAAAATAAGAAAAACACAAATCACTGAATAAAAAGTAAAAAAAAAAATACACTACACATATTAGGTATCGCGCGTCCGTAAAAAGAGCTCTATAAAAATATCACATGACTGAACCCCTCAGGTGAACGCCATAAAAAAACCCAAAAATGGTGTAAATAGGCCATTTTGGGCACCTTACATCACTAAAAGTGTAATACAAAGCGATCAAAAAGGCGTATGCCTCCCAAAATAGTACCAATCTAACCGCCATCTCATCCCGCAAAAAATGAGCCCCTTCATAAAACAATTGCCCAAAAATAAAAAAACTATGCCTCTCAGACTAAAACATGATTTTTTTGTTTCAAAAATGCTTTTAGTGTTAAATGTAAAAAATTTAAAAAAAGTAGACATATTGGGTATCTCCACGTCCGTAAGAATCTGCTCTATAAAAATATCACATGACCTAACCCCTCAAGTAAACACTGTAAAAAAAAAAAAAAAAACTTTGTCAAAAGCCATTTTTTGTCACCTTACATCACAAAAAGTGTAATAGCAAGCGATCAAAAAGTCATATGACCCCCAAATAGTGCCAATCTAACCGCCACCTCATCCCGCAAAAATTATACCCAACCTGAGACGATCGCCTAAAAACTGAAAAAAATATGGCTCTCAGACTATGGAGACACTAAAACATGTTTTTTTGTTTCAAAAGGATATTATTGTGTAACACCAAAATAAATAAAAAAGTATACATATTGGGTATTGTCACATTCGTAACGACCTGCTCTATAAAAATATAACATGACCTAACCCCTCAGGTGAACGCCGTAAACATAAAAATAAAAACGTTGTAAAAAGTCATTTTTTGTCACCTTACATCACAAAAAGTGTAATAGCAAGTGATCAAAAGGTCATATGCACCCCAAGATAGTATCATTCAAACCGCCATCTCATCCCGCAAAAATGAGCCCCTACATAGGACAATCGCAAAAAAACTAAAAAAACTATGGCTTTCAGAATGTGGAGACACTAAAAATCATTTTTTTCAAAAATGCTTTATTATGTAAAACTGAAACAAAAAACCCCAAAAAGTAGTCATATTTGGTATTGTCGCGTCCGTAACAACCTGCTCTATAGAAATAGCACACAATCTAACCTGTCAGTTCAACGATGTAAATAACAAAAAATACAAAACTGTCCCAAAACAGCTATTTTTTTTGCAAATTATCCATTTTAATCCATTTTTCCAGTAACAAAGCAAGGGTTAACAGCCAAACAAAACTCAATATTTATTGCCCTGATTCTGTAGTTTTCAGAAACACCCCATATGTGGTTGTAAACTACTGTATGGCCAAACGGCAGGGCGTAGAAGGAAGGGAACGCCATATGGTTTTTGGAAGCCGGATTTTGCTGGACTGTTTCCCATTTGAAGCCCCCCCGATGCACCCCTACAGTAGAAACTCCAAAAACGTGACCCCATTATTGAAACTACGGGATAAGGTGTCAGTTTTGTTGGTACTATTTTAGGGTAAATATGATTTTTGGTTGCTCTATATTACACTTTTTTTGAGGCAAGGTAACAAAAAATTGAAATTCTGAAATTTCATCTCCATTTGCCAATAACTCTTGTGGAACACCTAAAGGGTTAACAAAGTTTGTAAAATCAGTTTTGAATACCTTCAGGGGTGTAGTTTCTTAGATGAAGTCACTTTTATGGAGATTCTACTCTAGGGGTGCATCGGGGGCTTCAAATGGGACATGGTGTCAAAAATCCAGTCCAGCAAAATCCGCCTTCCAAAACCCATATGGCGTTCCTTTCCTTCTGCGCCCTGCCGTTTGGCCATACAGTAGTTTAGGACCACATATGGGGTGTTTCTGCAAACTACAGAATCGGGGCAATAAATATTGAGTTTTGTTTGGCTGTTAACCCTTGCTTTGTTACTGGAAAAATGGATTAAAATCAAAAATTTTCCAAAAATCGAAATTCAGAAATGTTATCTTTATTTGCCATTAACTCTTGTGGAAAACCTAAAGGGTTAATGACGTTTGTAAAATCAGTTTTGAGTACCTTCAGGGGTGTAGTTTCTAGAATGAGGTCATTTTTGGGTGGTTTCTATTATGTAAGCCTCGCAAAGTGACTTCAGACCTGAACTGGTCCCTAAAAGTGGGTTTTTGAAAATTTCTGAAAAATGTCAAGATTTGCTTCTAAACTTCTAAGCCTTGTAATGTCCCCAAAAAATGAAATGGCATTCCCAAAATAATCGATACATGGAGTAGACATATGGGGAATGTAAATCAATAACTTTTTTTGGCAGTATTACTATGTATTCTAGAAGTAGAGAAATTGAAACTTGGAAAATTGTAAATTTTTCAAAATTTTTGGTAAATTTGGTATTTTTTTATAAATAAAAATGAAATTTTTCGACTTTATTTTACCACTGTCATGAAATACAATATGTGACAAAAAAACAATCTCAGAATGGCCTGGATAAGTAAAAGCGTTTTAAAGTTATCACCACATAAAGTGACACTGGTCAGATTTCCAAAAAATGGCCTGGTCCTTAAGGTGAAATAGGGCCGTGTCCTTAAGGGGTTAAAAAGAAAATTAGAAGATGCATTAAAAATAGAGGAAAGTGTAATCAATCAAAATAAAGTGAAGGGAATTCAAACTCATTAGGTATTTTTAATCTAAGTACAAAAGTCTTAACAGCAACTCATGAAAAAGTACTAAATAAAGGTTTTAAATATGTTCCGACAGCTAAAATAAATCATTTTCAGATGTATAAATGAAAATAGAAAATTCTCTGTTACGTTGCTCTTGTCTTTATAATTGGTGCTGCTGATCTCTGTGTGAAGTGGGTTCTGTTCACATTTGTCATCGATCTCTATGTAAGGGCTCGTTCACACGACAAAAAATGCGGCTCGGGTGCTGACCAATTCACTTCTATGGGGCCACAAAAGATGCGGACATCACTCCGTGTGCTGTCCGCATCTGTTGCACAGTTCCATGGCCCCGCAAAAATTATGAGTCATGTCCTATTCTTGTCCGTTTTGTGGACAAGAATAGGTATTTCTATAAAGGGCCACCCGTTACGTTCCGCATATTGCGGAAGACACACGGGCAGCATCCGTGTTTTGCGGATCCACTATTTGCGGACGGCAACAAATGGCACGGTTGTGTGAACAAGCCCTTAAGGTGATCGAGCTGCCGAATTCGACAAACGCATCTGAAAAGTAATCGGACTATTGCAATCTTTTGAGATACAACCAAACATCAAAGTATGCAACAGGGATAGCCTTTCTCAAAATGATCCTTCTGTGGAAGTTAGAGGTTTGTGCACATAGTGAAGTACCACCAAAGGTATGGTCATAAAAAAGATTTATTATACTAACAAAGGAAGTATGTCAACAAGCATTGAAATAAAATGCATTCAACCACATAGATCTGCCCGACCTAGGTTTTGTCTATTTGCTTCTTCGGGGGTAAATGTACCACCATCCAATAAGCGTGTATTTTATATGGATAGGAGTGTATAACCCCTCCCTTCATCGCCACTTTTTGTGGTGGTAATCCCACACTTTAAATATCAAAGATATAAATAAAAATCATACAAACATATAAAATACATAAAGAATACCCCATAACTTTTCAATACATTTCTAAAAATCCTGCTTATTTTCAAAGTTCCCAGACTTACGACTGACAATAATCTCCCTCTCTCACCCTTTTTCATTCCTAAAACCAACACGTAATAGATGTTAACCAATGGAGATTTACACTAAAGTGAAGGCTAACCTCTACTATCATTCAGCTCCTGTTTCATTCATAAATTGGGCATGTGATCTATATCAACCAATAAAAACTCCCTCAATCGCAGATTACAAACTAAAATACGCTCTCATCATTTATATATTCTATTAGAAAAGGTTTCAAGTTAAAATCAATATTCAGCCCTTGTGGCTGCAAAGTCCCCAGTTTATAGATCCATTCCACCTCCCGACTGTTAATATTTGCTACTGGATCTCCCCCATGCCAATTACTATTTACTTTCTTAATACCAACAAATTTCTGCCATTTTGGGTCTTTGCTATGCGCTTTTTTAAAATGTGAGGACACACTGTGACTTTCAAGGCCCCTCTTGATGTTTCTAATGTGTTCTTGTATTCGTGTTTTTAACTCGCACATGGTCCGTCCCACATACTGGAGGCCACGCAGACACTTCAGGAGGTAGATAACCCCCATCTGTTCGCACGTCACTTCACCTTTGATTTTAAAACTCAAACCTCACCAAGTGAATTGTTTTTTTTTTTCTTTTGTTTTTGTTGGGATATAGCTGTGCACTAGACGTTCCCTAATGTCTGGGGCTTTTTATACTACTTCTGAATCATGAATCCCAAAGAGATTTTTTATGGGGCCTGTAATAGCATTACATTGGGTGAAGAAAATGAATCTAAAATCTTGGCCCATGTTCTGAACAGACATGCTTAGCTATGGTAGACGTAGCCTCATTATATACCATCATTCCTAAAGAACTGGGACTTGAAGTGGTTAGGGAGCAATTTAAAAATGATCCATCCATGTCTGAAGAACAGGGGGAATTTATTTGTAAGTGCCTTGACTTTTGTTTGAGTAACAATTATTTTTGGTTTCAAAACACTATTTACCTACAGCAAACTGGGACATCGATGAGGGTGAAATTCACCCCCAGTTTCACGAATTTGATTATGACATCCTGGGAAAGGGAGGTTATAGAACCAGTGCTATTAAAAAAACAGCAGGGTGGTAAACTTACCCTGTGGAAGCGATATATTGACGACTGCTTAATAATGTGGGAGGGAGTGCATCAGGGTTTGGAAGACTTTATAGCTGGTAGAAATAAGAACAGTTGGAACCTGACCTTTACGTGGGAAATTAGTTCTGAGTGTATACATTTTTTAGATCTTACTATTTTTGTCGAAAATGATGTAATCAAAACCAAAACCTTTAAAAAAAAAACAGATGTAAATGCATACATTGATGTAAAGAGCTGTCATCATAGCTCTTGGTTAAAAAATATCCCAAAGGGGCAATTAAAAAGAATCCATTAAAACTTTATGGATATAAAGGATTATTTATAAGGAACAAAGTTTGATAATCCAAAAACGCTATGATAGTAAGGACTTAAAAAGATGTAGTGAAAAAATAGAAAAGAGTGGAAAAAAAAGAGAAAACTGATGAGAAAAGAAATAATGAAGACAAGGACTTTAGATTCACTTTCTTCACCCAATTTAATGCTATTATAGGCCCCATAAAAAATGCTTTGAGAAAAAATTGTTCGGTTCTGAAAAAGGACCCCACTTTCTGGTCCACGATTCCAAGGAGACCCGAAGTAGTATATAAGAAAGCCCCGAACATATGGGATTGTCTAGTGCACAGCTACAGTACATCACAACAAAAACAAAAAAGAAAGAAAAAAAAACTATTCACTTGGTGCGGTTTTTGCCTTCCTTGCAAAAACCGCACACAAGAAAATAAGAAGAAAAATATGTAAACTATACAATCTAATAAAAGAGGTTTGAGTTTTAAAATCAAAGGTGAGGTGACGTGCGAACAGATGGGGGTTATCTACCTCCTGGAGTGTCTGTGTGGCCTCCATTATGTGGGACTGACAATGTGCAAGTTAAAAACACGAATACAAGAACACATTAGAAACATCAGGAGGGGCTCTGAAAGTCATAGTGTATCCTCACATTTAAAAAAAGCGCAAAGCAAAGACCCAGAAGGGCTGAAATTTGTTGATATAGAGAAAGTAAATTGTAATTGGCATGGGGGAGATCCAGTAGCAAATATTAACCGTCGGAAGGTGGAATGGATTTATAAACTGGGGACTTTGCAGCCACAAGGGCTGAATACTGATTTGAAACCTTGTCTAATAGAATAGATAAATGATGAGAGCGTATTTTTGTTTGTAATCTGCGAATGAGGGAGTTTTTATTGGTTGATATAGATCATGTGACCAATTTATGAATAAAACAGGAGCTGAATGATAGTAGAGGTTGGAATTCACTTTAGTGTAAATCTCCATTGGTTAACACCTATTACGTGTTGGTTTTATGAATGAAAAAGGGTGAAAGAAGGAGATTATTGTCAGTAGTGATGAGCTGCAGGGGCAATATTCGAATTAGCGATATTTCGCGAATATTTTTTAGACTATTCATCATATATTCGTAAATTTGCGATTATTTTCTTGTTTGCAAAAATCGGCAATGTAATATGCGCATAATGCGTGCGCAATACAGGCGTGGGTTACTATAGGTACATTTTTTAAGCTGCTATAAGTTTTCTGAGACTAGAAAAAATGGTTGGCACGGCAGAACATTGCAATAGCTTTATATACAGAATAGATAGAGTGCTCCGTTATATTCGCGACTGCGCAAATTGTCAATTAATGATGTGCATATTTTTGTGAAATACGTGCAACTTCACATTTTAGCAGGTCTGACTACATATTAGTGATTGGTGCACTAAGTATTTTTGTGAACTTGTGACATCACAGAACTATATAGGTAGCATGTATAGCTACACTCTATCACAATCTAACCTATACTATCTCCCACTAACTATCTGTATTATATATATAAGCTATCTAACTATCTAATGTAATGAGTGGAAATCAGAGAGCACAGCAATGACACTGCTGTCTCTCTCAGAACTGTAATAAACTGTAGATCTGTGTTTCCCAACCAGTGTGCCTCCAGCTGTTGCGAAACTACAACTCCCAGCATGCCTGCACAGCCAAAGGCTGTCCGGGCATGCTGGGAGTTGTAGTTTTGCAACAGCTGGAGGCACACTGGTTGGGAAACACTGCTGTAGATAATGGCTGTGGGGAGGTTCTTATATACTAAAGGGGTAGGCAACTTTCCTATTGGTTGCTAGGGATGTTGCTAAGCTCAGACAAAGACATTGCAGTCTTTTCACTGGCCCACAAGCAAAAAGGGAGGTTACTAATGAAAAAAAGTATAATATTCGAAAATACGAATATATGTCACTATATTCTAAATATTCGCGAATTATTAAAGGTGCGATATTTGCGAATTTAGAAATGTATTGAAAAGGAGGTATGGGATATTCTTTATGTAGTTTATATGTTTGTATGAGTTTTATTTGTATCTTTAATATTTAAAGTGTGGGATTACCACCACAAAAAGTGGCGATGAAGGTAGGGGCTATAAATTTCTATCCATATAAAATACACGCCTCTTGGAGGGTTGTATATTCGCACCTGAAGAAGCAAATAGACAAATCCTAGGTCGGGCAGATCTATGTGGTTGGATGCATTTTATTTCAATACTTGTTGACATACTTTCTTTGTTAGTATAATAAATATTTTTATGACAATTATTTTGGTGGCACTTCACTATGTGCACAAACCTCTAACTTCCACAGAAGGATCGTTTTAACCTCTTGCCGCCACGCTAACGCCGATGGGCGTCAGCGCGGCGGCTCTCTCAGGTCTCAGTCACCCCTATCGGCGTCATCTCGTGAGACCTGAGATTTCACATGAACGCGCGCGCGTCGTGCGCGCGCGTTCATGTGATCGGAGCCGGGACAACTGAAACTACAGCCTGCCAGCGCTGATCATGCGCTGGCAGGCTGTAGATGCGGAAAAAAACGCATTTAAATCGCATATCAGACGCTGTTTTTTAAACAGCGTCTGATATGCCTGCTGTCTGCTCGACTGGTGGTCCCTTTGTTTGGGACCACCAGAGGAAACATAGGAAAAGTGCACCAATCACTACACACCCCCCACCCCCATCACTGATTAACCCCTGATCACCCATGTCACCCCCTGATCACCCCTGTCCCCCTTTTTATGTGAACTCGCCATGCCCCTCACGGAATACCTTGGGGTGTCTTCTTTCCAAAATGGGGTCACATGTGGGGTATTTATACTGCCCTGGCATTTTAGGGGTCCTAAAGCGTGAGAATCCAAATACGTAAAAATGCCCTGTGAAATCCTAAAGGTACTCATTGGTTTTAGGGCCTTTGCGCATCTTGGCTGCAAAAAAGTGTCACACATGTGGTATCGCCGAACTCAGGAGAAGTAGGGCAATGAGATTTGGTGAGTATTTTTATATATACTCATGCTGCGTGTGAGAAATATCTCTGTAAATGACAACTTTTTAAATTTTTTATTCAAAGTTGTCAGTTTACAGAGATATTTCTCACACCCAGTATGGGTATATGTAAAAATACACCCCAAAACACATTGCCCTACTTCTCCTGATTACGGCGATACCACATGTGTGACACTTTTTTGCAGCCAAGATGCGCAAAGGGGCCCAAATTCCAATGAGTAACTTTAGGAGGGCATTTTACGCATTTTTCTTCTCACGCTTAGGGCCCCTAAAATGCCAGGGCAGTATAAATACCCCACATGTGACCCCATTTTGGAAAGAAGACACCCCAAGGTATTTGCTGAGGGGCATAGTGAGTCCATGAAAAATTTAACTTTTTGTCAAAAGTTAGCGGAAAGGGAGACTTTGTGAGAAAAACAATAAAAATCAATTTCCACTAACTTGTGCCAAAATTTTTTTTCTATGAACTCGCCATGCCCTCATGGAATACCTTGGGGTGTCTTCTTTCCAAAATGGGGTCACATGTGGGGTATTTATACTGCCCTGGCATTTTAGGGGCCCTAAAGCATGAGAAGAAAAATGCGTAAAAATGCCCTCCTAAAAGGTACTCATGGGAATTTGGCCTTTGCATCTTGGCTGCAAAAGTGTCACTCATGTGGTATCGCCGACTCAGAGAAGTAGGGCAATGTGTTTAGGGTGTATTTTTACATATACCCATGTTGAGTGAGAGAAATATCTCTGTAAACTGACAACTTTGTATAAAAAAATTTAAAAAGTTGTCGTTTACAGCGATATTTCTCACACACAGTATGGGTATATGTAAAAATACACCCCAAAACACATTGCCCTACTTCTCCTGAGTACAGCGATACCACATGAGTGACACTTTTTGCAGCCAAGATGCAAAGGGCCCTAAAACCAATGAGTACCTTTAGGATTTCACAGGGCATTTTTACGCATTTGGATTCTCACGCTTTAGGTTCCCTAAAATGCCAGGTGAGTATAAATACCCCACATGTGACCCCATTTTGGAAAGAAGACACCCCAAGGTATTCCGTGAGGGGCATGGCGAGTTCACAGAATTTTTTTTTTGGCACAAGTAAGCGGAAATTGAGATATATATATTTTTTATTTAGTTTTTACAAAGTCTCATATTCCACTAACTTGTGACAAAAATAAAATTTTACATGAACTCACCATACCCCTCACGGAATACCTTGGGGTGTCTTCTTTCTAAAATGGGGTCACATGTGGGGTATTTATACTGCCCTGGCATTTTAGGGGCCCCTAAAGCGTGAGAAGAAGTCTGGAATCCAAATGCGTAAAAATGCCCTGTGAAATCCTAAAGGTACTCATTGGTTTTAGGGCCTTTGCACCCAGGCTGCAAAAGTGTCACACATGTGGTATCGCCGTACTCAGGAGAGTGGGGCAATGTGTTTGGGGTGTATTTTATATATACCCTGCTGGTGTGAGAAATATCTCTGTAAACGACAATTTTTAAATTTTTTATACAAAGTTGTCAGTTTACAGAGATATTTCTCTCACCCAACATGGGTATATGTAAAAATACACCCCAAAACACATTTCCCTACTTCTCCTGAGTACGGCGATACCACATGAGTGCCACTTTTTGCAGACTGGGTGCGCAAAGGGGCCCAAATTCCAACGAGTACCTTTAGCTTTACATGGCTGCTCACAATTTAGCCCCGCCAAAATGCCAGAACAGTAAACACACCCCACAAATGACCCCATTTCGGAAAGTAGACACCCCAAGGTATTCACTGAGGGCATAATGAGCCCGTATGAGATTTTTTTTTTTTTTTGCCAGAAGTTAGCAGAAATGGAAACTTTATTATTATTTTTTTCCTCAGAAAGTGTCATTTTCCGCTAACTTGTGAAAAAAATGAAATGATACATGAACTCACCATGCCCCTCCGCGAATACTTTGGGGTGTCTTCTTTCTAAAATGGTGTGATTTGGGGGTATTTATACTATCCTGACATTCTAGCACCTGAAGAAACATGACAGGTGCTCAGAAAGTCAGAGCTGCTTCAAAATGCCCAAATTCACTTTTTTGCACCATAGTTTGTAAACGCTATAACTTTTACCCAAACCAATAAATATACACTTATTGGACTTTTTTTTATCAAAGACATGTAGAACAATACATTTAGAGAAAAATTTATATAGAAATGTAGTTTAAAAAAAAAAATTACAACAGAAAGTGAAAAATGTCATTTTTTTGCAAAAATGTCGTAAAATTTTTATTAATAGCAAAAAAAGTAAAAATGTCAGCAACAATGAAATACCACCAAATGAAAGCTCTATTAGTGAGAAGAAAAGGAGGTAAAATTAATTTGGGTGGGAAGTTGTATGACCGAGCAATAAACGGTGAAAGTAGTGTAGTGCGGATTTGTAAAAAAGGGCCTGGTCACTAGGGGGGTATAAACCTGTGGTCTTCAAGTGGTTAAGAAAGGCTATCCATGTTGGGTACTCTGATGTTTGGTTGCATCTAAAAAGACTGTAATAGTTCGATTGCTTTTCAGATGCCTTTGTCGAATTCGGCTGCGCAATCACCTTTACATAGAGATTTCCAGATGTATATTGATGTTAATAGGTCTATAAGAAACATTAATATTAAAAGGTATTTTATTTCTACCAATAGCTCTTATAGCTATGGACAATCTGTAAAGGTATATGAGGACAATAAAGTCCTACATTCTAGATTAAAAGAGAAATCTGATTTTTTTTTCCTAGTGAAACAATAACTCTTGTGTTAAAACCTTTAGGAGGATTGTCCTAATAGAATTTGAGAATATGAAACCAGTGGAGGCAAGGAATAATCCTACTAGGGTAGAAAGGAGCGTACTTCAGGATCTGAAGGATGATGCAAATCTGGTAATTAAACCAGCCGATGGGGGTGGTGGGTGGGCTCTAGAAAAGGGAGGCATATATTAAGGAGAAAAGACTGAGATATTGGAGTGGAACATCAGGAATTTATTTTAGATTTAATTACTGTCTGTTTATCACACAATTATTTTTGGTTTGATGATTTATTCGATTGTAATGTACTTGTGTGGCGATGGGTCAAAAATTGCCCCCACTTTCGCTAAAATTGTGAAGTATTATATCTATTATCTTCTGTGATCTTCTTTAAAAAAAATGTATTATTGCAGAGGTATATTGATGACCCCTTCATTGTTTGGGGGAATGGGGACATATCGCCTTTAAATGGTTTTATGCCGTTTGTTAATGATAACACATATAATTTAATTTTTATCCACGAGTAGCGTGAACATATTGTTCATTTTTTAGATCTAGAAATCTATAGAGAATGGAATAAGCTGCTGACACGTGTGTATTTTAAACCCATTGATGTCAAAAGCTATATAACATCAGATAGTTTTTATTCTGCCTCCTGGGTAAATAATATTTCAGAAGGGCAATTTAATAGGATTAAATGTAATTGTAGTACGCAGGTCGATTTTGAGGTTCAGTCACAGGTGATTAAAAATAGATTTTTAGAGAGGGGATATGATCAAAATAAAATTAAAAAGTTATATCGATGTAGGCCTCCACCTGTTTTAGGGACTTTGTTTCTGTTAGTGAATCATTCATTGGGTAATGGGCGACACCTTTACACCGACAGATTATTGCTAACAAGTGTTCATACAAACGCTCATTAGCAAAAATCTGCCTGTATATTAACAGTGTAAAGGGGCCTTTAGTTAAAGAAAATAAAGACTAAGAGAATATTTGTAGTATATCCACAAGGATCAATTGGCAGAGTTTTAAAATTCTTCTTGGGTTATATGTATAAAAGAGAATCTATGCTATAAATGTGCATTTTGTGAAGAAATGACTGAGCTGAAATCATAATAATAATAATCTTTATTTATATAATGATAACATATTTTGCAGTGCTTTACAGTTCAGGGGTTCATGTAAAAAACATAGCAACAGACAAGTCAATAATTACAACAAGAGGAATAAGGATACTGCTCGCAAGAGCTTACAATCTATGAGGAGATTACACAAAAAGGTAAAAGTGCTTGTTTTGTACAGTAGCTATACAAAATTTTTAATTCCATGCAATTACAAATGTACTAAGATCCAGATGCTGGTTTTAAAACTGTAGAATATTTTTTGTGGGACAACCCCTTTAATGAGGGGTCTACTAGGCGCTTTGACTCCACAGGTGTGGATTTGGCAACACCCCATTCTTTGTCATAAACTGCTGTTTGGGCAAACTGCAGGGCCCAAAATGGAAGGAGCACCATTTCCCTTTTGAAGAGCTAATTTTGCTAGAATAGTTTCCGAGCGTCATGTCATATTTAAAGAGACGCTGAGGAACCCCTAAAGTACAAACCCCCCAAAAAATTTTGAAAATACACCTCAAGGAATTTATTGAGGAGTGTAGTGAGTGCTTTTACTGTTTTATTTAAAGTGTATGTAGTTTTAGCCTCAAAAGTTTCATTTTTAAAAGTGGTAATAGGAGAAAAAACACCCCAAATTTCGTGATATAATTTTTACGTATGAAAATAGTCCCTATGTGGTCATAAACTGCTGTTTGGGTACCCTGCAGGGTTCAGAAGAGAAAGAGCACCATATGCATTTCAAGCCTGCTTTGGTGATCTATACATCACTGCCCAACAAATGCAGAGGCTCTGAGGTAAAATTTAAAAAAGGTACCCCCAAGAAATGACACTATGTTAGAAACCAAACCCCTCACAAGATTTACAAGGGATGCACTGAGCATTTTGACCCCACATGTGTTTTGCACAAATTAATGCACAGCAGATGGTGCAAAGTTAACATTGTAATTTCTCCACAGATATGCTATTTCTCTCCCCAAATGATTTGTGCTTAATGAGACACACCACACCTCTAAAATTGTTAGGCAGTTGTTACAAGTTATGGAAAATCCATAAATGTGGAGGTAAACTGGTGTTTGGGTACACTGCAGGGTTTAGCAAGGAAAAAACACCCTTTGCCTTCTGCAGCACAAATTTCGGTGGATAGGTTTACTAGTACCATATTTTTCTATTTTCATGGCAATGGTCATGTGTGAGAGACTGTTTTTGTGGGATGAGGTGATGTTTTCATTGGTACCATTTTGGGGTACAGCACATACGACTTTTTTTTAACAATGTTATGATATTTGTGAGGCAAGGTCACCTGATAGTGTAGATCATGTGATATTTTTATACAACCACTCATTATGGATGCAGGGGTACCTAATATGTCTATTTTTTTCCTATTTTTTTTTAAATGGCTTTATCAAATGGCTTGAAGAGGGAAAGGGGTCTATTTTTATTTAAAATATATTACATATTTATTCCTTTTTTTAATTTTTTTTAGTCCCACTGGGGGACTTTTGAGAGTTTGATCAATGTATAATGCATTACAATGAATAATATATTGTAATGCATTGTGTCAGTTTTACACCTATGAGACCCATTCTGGGGCTGGGCCTCATAGCCATCTGTAGCTTGCAGGCCTGGATGCCTTTATAAGGCCTCAGGCAGGCTCAGCAACCATTGGCACCCCAGAGTCGCATCGCAGGGAGCCAAAGACATTAGAAGCTTCCTTCTTCTGTAACCGTCTTAGATCTGGCGGTCTGCATTGATTGCTAAATCTAAGGGCTTAAACCACTGGCATCTGAGTTTTCACTGATGCTGCCAGTTATAGCAGAGACCTGGCAGTCAGTAACAGCCAGGCTTTTGTTCTGATTAAGTTACTGCAGCTCCTGTGCTCACTTATCAGTGCGCGGTAATAGTATGCCGTCTGTTAACTGCCACCCGGCTATCCCGTATATTTATATGGCGCATGTCATGAATGGGTTTTTATGGGAAAATGGGGTTGATTTAAATTTTTTATATTTTTAAAATTACATTTTTAATATTTTCAGTATACTTTAATATATTTTATTATATTATATATTTTATAATATTATTATATTTAATATTATATATTATATATTTTAATATATTTTTTATATTTTTAAAACTTTTTTTGTCATTTAAAAAAAATAAATTATTTTAAGCCCCGCTAGGGAACTTTACCATGGGGTTGTCTGATTGCTTCTCCCATACACTGCGATGCAGCCTATGGGAGATTCACTGTATTATTGTAGAGTCTGATAATTTGTGTTGTCATTGTTTGCCACAGGTCAGCAGGGTTTTGGCCTCACCTGATAGATGCATTGCAGACTTTGGAAACCCAGCCTATACCTGTTTTTATAAGGACCATTAGTGGCAGTGGTTAGAGCTTGCAGTTAACAACTTACTGCTGAAAATTTGTGTTTGCCAGGGGTCAGCAGGGTTTTGGCCTTACATGATAGCTGCATTGCAGCCACATTAGAAACCTAGCTTACACCTGTTGTCAAATGTTTCCAAAAAAATTTGCTTTGATCTGAATTCATTTGTTATGAAGCACATTAACTCAGGTCTATCCCGGCCTGCAGGTTAACTTTAGGGAGAATCTGTCCTGGGGTACATCATTGTGCAGGCCACCTATATTCCTAGATATCTCCTAGCTAAACAAAAAAAAAAGCATACAGCATCCTTTAGTAAAGCAAAGAAATGCTGCGCTCCCCTGCAGGTGTCCCAATGACACGTGTTTGAATCCCTTCTGTTGTGGAATGACGGAATGTAGTGAAAGATGTGGAATGACTGTGCGTCACTATTAGGCTTAGTTCACACCACTTATTTGGTCAATTATTATCAGCCCAAAGCAGGTGCTTGTGAAACCCACAGAACAGATGCAGATCTATTCTTGATACCTAATCAGAGGGTAGGCTTGGCTCCTTAATTTGCCTCAAAATAAGGGCTCATGCACACGGCCGTTGCCCGGCCATGGCCATATTGTGGCTCGTATATAGCGGGTCCTCAATGAACAGGCACTGACCGTGGACACCCAGCATCACGGATGCGAACCCATTCAATTAAATGGGTCTGTAATCTGGGAGATGCAGTGCGGAACGGAGACACGGATCGAAAGCCCACTGAAGCACTGCAGAGTGCATGCACTACTTTTTGATGGTGCGGACTGTCTGATGTGGATTGCGGACCCCATTCGGATCCATAAGGGGATTCTTCAATACACCCGAACTTTGGACAACACTAAGGACCTGGGGTGACGTCACCGTCATGTGATCAGTGCAGGTAGCCTACCACCTCTTATCCAATCCAGTACTGAGCCACAACCCCTGCACTGATCACATGATGGTGACGTCACCCCAGATCCTTAGTGTTGTCCAAGGTTCGGGTTCATTGAAGAATCCCCTTATGGATTCCAAATGCTGTTATGGTCCGTGGTAGCGGAATCCATAACGGGATTCTAAGATAACCCAAACTTTGGACGCCGAACTTAAAATACAAGTTCGCTCAACTCTAGTCAGAAGAACAGCCCAAAAAAGTGGATCCTGTAGTTTGAGCATCTGCCTTCACTCTGTCAGTATTTTGTCGGCATTTGATCATTATTGGTAAACCAATACTCAGTTCACTGTAAAATGAAAGAGAGCGGGTGGGATTAGACTTTTTATAAGGCTGTGACATCACAGGGGAATGCTACTTGCTGATTGGCTGACTCCATGGCATTATGGATCATATATCCTTTCTGGGTTTATTACTTTCACTTTGTAACACGTGTAGCCACCATTTTAGAAAAAAATAATTTTGTTATAACGAAGTGAGAGGAAGTTCAGTTTGTTTCGAATCAAAGTCTTCCTCAAATTGGATCAAATTCAATTTGTTGAACATTGATTCGCTCAACAGTACCTATGACGTCACAACAGTAAGATTTGAATTAGTCTGGAAGATTTAGATGACTGCTCGTCAGTGAAGGAGGCGGCTACAGCATCGGGAGGAGCGATCTGTAATGCCATCGCTCGTCCCCATACAGAATCATTATTTGCCACCAGCAGAGCGTGATTAGACTGCATGATCTGGTGCCAGCAAATAATGATTTTTGTGCCTTTAAAAAGATACAAACGCCCAAGCTCATTCATCAGGTAATTAACGCCACCTTTACACAGGCAGATCATCGATCGTTCCCATGAACATTTGTTGGCTATGATCTGGCCGACCCTCTGCCAGTCTAATACAGGCCCTACAGAGGATAATTTTTTTTTAGTAGGGCAATATTTAGAATCTCGTAATCCTTTAACCCCTTAAGGACCGGGCTCATTTTCACCTTAAGGACAAGGCCATTTTTTGCAAATCTGACATGTGTCACTTTATGTGTGAATAACTTTAAAACGCTTTTACTTATCCAGGCCATTCTGAGAATGTTTTCTTGTCACATATTGTACTTCATGACACTGGTAAAATGGAGTCAAAAAATTTATTTTTATTTATAAAAGAAAATTACTAAAAATTTGGAAAAATTAGCAAATTTCCAAGTTTCAATTTCTCTACTTCAATAATACATAGTAATACATCCAAAAATAGTTATTACTTTGCATTCCCCATATGTCTATTTCATGTTTGGATCATTTTGGGAATGCCATTTTATTTTTTGGGGACGTTACAAGTCTTAGAAGTTTAGAAGCAAATCTTGAAATGTTTCAGAAATTTTCCAAACCCCACTTTTTAAGGACCATTTCAAGTCTGAAGTCACTTTGTGAGGCTTACATAATAAAAACCACCCAAAAATGACCCAATTTTAGAAACTGCACCCATCAAGGTATTCAAAACAGATTTTTACAAACTTTGCTAACCCTTTAGGTGTTCCACAATAGTTATTGGGAAATGGAGATTACATTTCAGAATTTCACTTTTTTGGCAAATTTTTCCTTTTTAATAAATTTTTTTGCAGTAACAAAGCAAGGTTTAACAGCCAAACAAAACTCATATTTATTGCCCTAATTCTTTAGTTTATAGAAACACCCTATATGTGGTCATAAAACTGCTGTACAGGCACATGGCAGAGCGCTTAAGGAATGCAACACCATGTGGTTTTTGGAAGGCAGATTTCACTGGGATAATTTTAAGCTGCCATGTCACATTTGATGCAAAAAGATTGTGGAGCCCCAGTTATGGGTCTACAACACAGTGAAAGCCAGATATCCCTCAAAGGAAGGAAAAACAAGCAAAGGGGTGTCTCCATTACAGAGATCACCAAAACCACCATATTAAGTGGCCCCTATGTCAAAATCCCGCTCTTTTACAAGCTTTAAGGATGTGACGGGGAAGACCTAAGCAAGTTATCCATCCACAGACAGCTGTTTCGGGGTGTTGCCCCTCATCAGTGCGGAGTAGGACTCTGGCTAACCGGGAGCGACGCCTTGGTGACCACTCAAACAAAGCAATAGCTGATCTTAGGGAGACCAGCTACAAAAACACCGTGGAGCCTCACTTAAGAGTCTCAAACACAGCAATCCAAAGTGCAAAGCTCCCTGGGAAACATAAAATGCAAAAAGATTGTGGAGCCCCAGTTATGGGTCTACAACACAGTGAAAGCCAGATATCCCTCAAAGGAAGGAAAAACAAGCAAAGGGGTGTCTCCATTACAGAGATCACCAAAACCACCATATTAAGTGGCCCCTATGTCAAAATCCGCTCTTTTACAAGCTTTAAGGATGTGACGGGAAGACCTAAGCAAGTTATCCATCCACAGACAGCTGTTTGAGGTGTTGCCCTCATCAGTGCGGCGCACTGATGAGGGCAACACCTCAGCAGCTGTCTGTGGATGGATAACTTGCTTAGGTCTTCCCGTCACATCCTTAAAGCTTGTAAAGAGCGGATTTTGACATAGAGCCACTTAGTATGGTGGTTTTGGTGATCTCTGTAATGGAGACACCCCTTTGCTTGTTTTTCCTTCCTTTGAGGGATATCTGGCTTTCACTGTGTTGTAGACCCATAACTGGGGCTCCACAATCTTTTTGCATTTTATGTTTCCCAGGGAGCTTTGCACTTTGGATTGCTGTGTTTGAGACTCTTAAGTGAGGCTCCACGGTGTTTTTGTAGCTGGTCTCCCTAAGATCAGCTATTGCTATGTCACATTTGAAGCCCCCTTGATGCACCCCTAGAGTAGAAAACCATAAAAAGTGACCCCATTTTGGAAACTATGGGATAAGGTGGCAGTTTTGTTGGTACTATTTTAGGGTACATCTGATTTTTGGTTGCTCTATATCAGTGTTTCCCAACCAGTGTGCCTCCAGCTGTTGCAAAACTACAACTCCCAGCATGCCCGCACAGCAAAAGGCTGTCCGGGCATGCTGGGAGTTGTAGTTTTGCAACAGCTGGAGGCACACTGGTTGGGAAACACTGCTCTATATTACACTTTTTGTGAGACAAGGCAACAAAACATAACTATTTTGGCACCGTTTTAATTTTTTGTTATTTACAGTGTTCATCTGACAGGTTAGATTATGTGGTATTTTTATAGAGCAGGTTGTTATGGACACGACAATACCAAATATGACTACTTTTTTTGGTTGTTTGTTTCAGTTTTACAAAATAAAGCATTTAAAAAAAAATGATTTTTTTGTTTCTATGTAGGGGCTCATTTTTTTTGGTATGAGTGGATGGTTTGATTGGTACTATTTTAGGGTGCATATGACATTTTGATCGCTTGGTATTACACTTTTTTTGCATAGTTTTTATTTTTTATGGTTTTCACCTGAGGAGTTAGGTCAGGTGATATTTTTTATAGAGCAGGTTCTTACAGACGTGGTGATACAAATATGAGTACTTTTTTTATTTATTTTACTTTAACACAATAAAAGCATTTTAGGGAAAAAAACAAAAATAATAGTGTCTCCATAGTCTGAGAGCCATATTTTTTTTATTTTTTGGACGATTGTCTCATGTAGGGGCTCATCTTTTGTGGGATGAGGTGGCGGTTTGATTGGTACTATTTTGGCGTACATATGACTTTTTTGATCACTTTTATTTCCTTTTTTGGGAAGTGAGGTGGGAAAAATTTCAATTTCATCATAGTTTTTCTTTTTTTTTGTATGGCGTTCACATTGCAGGGAAAGCAACACGACCGTTTTATAGATCTGGTCGTTACAGATGATATCAAACATGTGTAGTGTATTTTTATTAATTATTAACTTTTTTAAAAAAAAAATTTGACCCACACTCACTTTGTTCTTGAAGATCCAGTGGGTCTCATGCCTATATAATACACTACAGTACACTATATAGTGTACATGTACGGCGCTGGTGGACGTAACTTAAGGACCAGTGTCGTACATGTTCGGCGGGCTGATCGGGCGGGTGCAGGAGCTGTGCCCGTACGATTAGTGGCAGGGGTCCGTCAGTCACTGATAGCCGACCCCTGCTGTATGCACCGGCATCGGTAAAAACACAGATGCCGGTGCATTAACCCTCGCACTGCCGTGGTCAGCGCTGATGGCGGCACGTGCGAGATCCTGCCGTGCTGCTGTGACAGGGTCCCCGCGATACTGTGACGGGGACATGATGGCATGGAAGGCAACCCAATGTCTTTCTTATGCATCATGGCTGCCTTTCCTTGACAGCCAGTGAGATCCAGCCCCCTGGATCTCACAGGAAGCAGTCTGTAAATGTATTACAATGTATAATAAGAGTACAGCCAATGCATTATAATACAGAAGTATTGTGATGCATTTTAAAGGGGATCAGACCACAAAAAGTTGAAGTCCCAGAGTGGGACAAAAGATAAAGTGAAAAAAGAAGTTAAAAAAAATAAAGTTTTGAGGGGCATGCCTTGGCCGCGAGCGCAGATGGCCGCATGAACACAAAGCTCCGGCACTTAGGCAGCTTCTAAAAGCTAATTCCGGGCAATTTAGAGCTTCTACAACCATACCTCTACACCCCAGTACACATGATGACCAGGGGGAAGCGTGGACTCAAGTCCCAAAGCAAATTGGACTTTTACTTTGAAGCGGACAAGGATAGAAGGGAGGCCTCAGACACCAGAGACACGATCTCGTCCGACTCTCTACAATCATCATATCCTGAGAGTCAGGCAGACTGCGAAAACGCCATGGATGATGGTACTGTACTCCCCTTCTTACCTACCAGAAAGGCAGACACCCCAAAGGGCACGTAACCCCCCCCCCTCTACAGGAGATAGCGAACGGGCGCCATCTTGGGCGTCCCCCTCCACAAGCCCTGCCAAGCAGAAGCAGCGCTTGCAGTCAGACGAGCGCTGCCTGGAGATGAGTGATCCTTCTGCAATTGGCACACAAGGACATTTAACACTGTCTAACTGCTTTGATTCTATTCCCACCTCAGACGCTCCGGCCTCTGGCTCCCTACTCAAAGAAATGCTGTTGGCATTCAGCCAGTCCTTGCAGCAAGGCATTACTCAATTGATAACCCCACTGCAATCCAAGGTGGTAGATATAGATCACAGAGTGACACATATAGAAACGAAAATGGGGGAATTTGCAGGCTCTCATAATCACCTTATCAATGCCTACCAGGCCTTAGAAGATGAAGTTACATCCTTGAAAGCCAAAGTTATGGATTTAGAGGAATGCTCACGAAGAAACAATATAAAGTTCAGGGGCCTTCCTGAAGATGTCATGCAGCAAGAACTGGCCCCAGTACATACAAAAGATACTCCTGCTTTTGGTTCCTGATGCGTCCCCTTTAGACCTCACTCTTGATAGGGCCCACCGAGTGGCCCGTCCTAAGCACTTACCAGAAAATGTACCCCGAGACGTGTTGAGAGTGCACTACTATCATATCAAAGAAAAAGCTATGTCTGCAGCTGGCAAAATTAAGGAGCTACCGGTTCCTTACCAATCGGTGAAGATTTTCGCTGACCTTTCAGCCATTACCCTGAAACTAAGAAGACAACTTTTGCCAATAACTGCCACGTTAAGAGAAAATAACATACTTTACCGCAACAACAACATATTTATGATATCCTCAGTGCGAGATGGAATTTGACTTCTCTCAGGATGGAATATTGCAATCATGCAACCTGAAACACCTAATCCACCTGCCAAAGTGAGATCTTCATATAAATTAGATCCGTGAAATAGACATGACCCTGGTCACCTTGATGAATATATAGTTAGGCTGCGACAGGCGCCGGACTGTATTATTTGTAAGTTCGAATTACCGTACTTGTTTTTCCTGTTCCCAATTGCCAGTTTAACCGCCCACATGGGATATGGCCTCTTCAGTACAGATGATATTTTCGCCTAATGGAGGGCTCCACTTGACAAGTGGAAACCACTTTATTGTTCACATTTTGATTCGTATTATTTTTTTTTCTTTCTTTTTCATTCAGGACTTGGTCTCACTCTCTCCTCCAGGTGCGTTTTTTGGCTCACACACTCGACCCTCTCGGCCTCTCCAGCAACCCCTCCTTCAAAAGCGTACTCACAATGCTTCTTATACGGTACAGCTACTATATATACAAAATGGTGATTAAACTGACCTCTTTCAATGTTAATGGACCTAATAGCTCTTATAAGTGCTCCTTGATGTGTAAAGAGGAATTATCTTTAAAGTCAGACATATTTTGTGCACAGGAAACTCACGTCACACAGAAAGAGGCTCATAGGATTAAACATCCTCATATCACACAGATATACCAAGCTCATTATGAGAAATGGCTATTAAGAACACTGTCACTTTCTCCCTAATTTCACTTGCAACATATCCTAGAGGGAAATGTATCATACTGGTAGGATTTATCAATAATATCAAATACACGCTGGTCACATTATTTGCCCCAAATCGTAGACAAATACACTTTCTAAACCAAGTGATTCAAAAAGCAGGGACACGTGATAGTATGTGGGGACTTTAATACAATTTCAGATGCGACATGGGACACTACTTCTACTTCCCACTGGCGCATGAACACAATAGCGCAATCAGGGCAGTTTCTAGGGAATTTTGCCAACAGGGAGAACGATACAAAAGACCCCCCCCCTCCCAACCCCCAACCATGTTTAAAGTCAACTTACTTTCTAATAAAGAGATTAAAACAAATTTAAAAAGAATTAGTTACCCAAGGTAAACCCAATGACTTACAGGCGACGTCTCCACAGATCTCAGTTTGTTCATTTTCCTTTTGTTTTCAGTTTGTTTCCAGAAGCTCATGCGCACACGTCTTCAGCCAGGGGTGTGCAGCCACCTCTGCCACATAAAAAGACACCAGTATTAATAAATGGCACAGGGTAGAGGAGGTCTGTTACAGATTTTGCATTAGGGACCAGGGAATTCAGCTTATATCTTTGATTTTGGTCCTCTATAGCAAATAACCCCCCTATATAGTTGTTCCTTTTAACACTGGCACCCTGTAGTGTCCACTCATACTATGCCTGGTGCTGCCCCATGTGCATACATTAGTTTACTTTAAAACTGCTGAGAACTTGATAAAATAATAAAAGTAGTGAAACTTTTTAGATCCCACCGCTCACTTCTTATTAACTGGCTGATCCCTGGTCTCATGTCTCAGTGGAGGGGACATAGAAGTTCATATACCAGCGAGGACACAGGAAGTAGTGGAAGGAGTGCGGCAGGGATCAGAGATGT
The DNA here is from genome assembly GCA_033119425.1 of Bufotes viridis. NCBI lineage: Eukaryota > Metazoa > Chordata > Amphibia > Anura > Bufonidae > Bufotes > Bufotes viridis. The sequence continues at coordinate 358,145,635 of CM065591.1, read as the reverse complement.
ATTACTACTAGTGATGTCGCGAACATAAAATTTTCCGTTCGCGAGCGGCGAACGCGAACTTCCGCAAATGTTCGCGAACGGGCGAACCGGGCGAACTGCCATAGATTTCAATAGGCAGGCGAATTTTAAAACCCACAGGGACTCTTTCTGGCCACAATAGTGATGGAAAAGTTGTTTCAAGGGGACTACCACCTGGACTGTGGCATGCTGTAGGGGAATCCATGGCAAAACTACTATGAAAAATTACGTAGATGACGCAGAATCGGGTTTTAATCCATAAAGGGCATAAATCAACTAACATTCCTAAATTGTTTGGAATAACATGCTTTAAACCATCCAGTGTGTGTATACGATCAGGTATGATGTTGTATTGAACAGGTAGTGTAAGGGTTACGCCCGCTTCACAGACATTGACAGACCAAACTCCCCATTTAATGCACCGCAAACAACCGCAAACAGTCCATTTTCACAACCGCAAACTCCCCATTTGCACAAGGTTGTATACCAAGCTAGCCATGTCCCGGTGATGTCATTGAAGGTTTCTTCCTCCACCCAGCCACGTACAACACCAAGGGTCCCCGAAAGGTGAATTGAATTGATTTTTCGAACGGGGAGATGGTTAAAAAAACGCTGGCTCCCTCCTGCCGTACAATTTACTGTCACACCCCATATGAGTGGTATTTTCTGTAGTATTATTCTCATCAGTTTAATCCCTGTTATGTCCCATATCAGGGATTGCCCTTTGTGAAAAAAATTTAGGCCGGGTACCTTCGACTGCCTTCACAGTGACAGACTAAAATTGATTTTAGGAACCGGGAGATGGAAAAAGCAGCTTGGTCGGTCCTCTTACTCCTAAATTGGGGCACTGCGCGTGCACAGAGCAATGTGCTGTGACCAGTGGCGTATCTATCACGAGGCAAACAAGGCATTTGCCTAGGGCGGCACTTCCAATGGGGCGGCAAGATGTCTTGTTTGCCTCAGTGATAGATTTTTTTTTTTGTCCGGGCTGCGCCGGCGCCGCTCCTCCCCGCCCAGCGCCGTTGTAGGTAATTTATTCACTCCACTTGCCTGAGAGAAGCGCCGGAAGACTCACACAGGCGCACTGGCAGAGGCATTGAAGTGCGCATGCGCCTGCCAGTGCGCCTGTGAGTCTTCCGGCGCTTCTCTTCTCAGGCAAGTGGAGTGAATAAATTACCTACAACAGCGCTGGGCAAGTAGAAAATCAGTGGAATCGGATGACACTGGGGGGAATCTGTGGATGACACTGAGGGGGGAATCTGTGGATGACACTGAGGGGGGAATCTGTGGATGACACTGAGGGGGAATCTGTGGATGACACTGAGGGGGAATCTGTGGATGACACTGAGGGGGAATCTGTGGATGACACTGAGGGGGAATCTGTGGATGACACTGAGGGGGAATCTGTGGATGACACTGAGGGGGAATCTGTGGATGACACTGAGGGGAATCTGTGGATGACACTAAGGGGGAATATGTGGATGACACTAAAGGGGGATCTGTGGATGACACTGAGGGGGAATCTGTGGATGACACTGAGGGGGAATCTGTGGATGACACTGAGGGGGAATCTGTGGATGACACTGAGGGGGAATCTGTGGATGACACTGAGGGGAGAATCTGTGGATGACACTGAGGGGAAATCTGTGGATGACACTGAGGGGGAATCTGTGGATGACACTGAGGGGAATCTGTGGATGACACTGAGGGGGAATCTGTGGATGACACTGAGGGGAAATCTGTGGATGACACTGAGGGGGAATCTGTGGATGACACTGAGGGGGGATCTGTGGATGACACTGAGGGGGAATCTGTGGATGACACTGAAGGGGGAATCTGTGGATGACACTGAGGGGGAATCTGTGGATGACACTAAGGGGGAATATGTGGATGACACTAAAGGGGGATCTGTGGATGACACTGAGGGGATCTGTGGATGACACTGAGGGGGAATCTGTGGATGACACTGAGGGGGAATCTGTGGATGACACTGAGGGGGAATCTGTGGATGACACTGAGGGGGGAATCTGTGGATGACACTAAGGGGGGGGGGAATATGTGGATGACACTAAAGAGGGGGGAATCTGTGGATGACACTGAGGGGGGGGATCTGTGGATGGCACTTAAGGAGGGGGATCTGTGGATGGCACTTAAGGGGTGGATCTGTCTGTAGATGGCACTTATGGTTGGGATCTGTGGATGACACTTAGTGGGATCAAGGGAGGGGTGTCAGGTGTGGCTGTTGTTATTCACTTTTAAATACAGGAATACAGGAAAGAATGGAGCCTAAAAGGAAGGGCAGGGTTTACAGAGAAAGGGGTTTGGCCTTGACAGGAAGGGGCGGGTCAAATTTATATTAGGGGGGTGCCCGAGTTTAGTCTCGCCTAGGGCAGCACAAAACCAAGATACACCACTGGCTGTGACACCCTTTATGAGTGGTATCTTAACTAGTACTATTCCTATCAGTTTAATCCCTGTTACGTACCCTATCCGGGGACGTGTATCGAATTGATTAACCATTGTCGAATAAACGAACGATTACGACATCATGATGAAATAATTTAGTTCTGAGCTCTGTACTTGCTTTGTATTGGAATTGATAGGGATTTTTTTAATTGTCTGCATTATTTCTAATATAAACTATTAAGAGACTTTATTATGATTTTTTATTTTATGTATTAAAAACCCATACAACTTAAAAAAAAAAAAAGGTAAATTAATGTTTTTTCTATAAAATATTATCCAGCCGTCCGATCGTCTTTGGTCTGACCATAATGAAGCAACAGCCTTATTATCTAGGGTGTGGCAACATTGCCAACACACTCATAGAGGTGATGATTGCTTTATTGTGATACGCAAGCCCCTTCACCACAACAAGGTAATGATCACGAAGGGGAATTGACACTTGTTTGTGCCTTTTTTTTTGGCATTGTTGCAGCCGCTATTGTAGCAGCGGCCGGAAAAATTGATGTTTTCCAGGCAGAAAAGTGACTAAATCATTGCGGCTTGAACCCTAGTTGGTGGCGGAGAATTCACGAAAGTCATCTGGTATGCAGACATTAAATACAGCAGCGTGGGGACCATTTTGATGCCAAGGCATGTAATCAGGCCTTTTGTTAGTCAAACGTATCCCCCACTGTCAGTCTCTTCGGGATCCATGCCTCATTCATCTTTATGAAGGTGAGGTAATCAACACTTTTTTGACCGAGGCGACTTCTCTTGTCAGTGACAATGCCTCCTGCTGCACTGAAGGTCCTTTCTGACAGGACACTTGAAGCAGGGCAGGCCAGAAGTTCTATCGCAAACTGGGATAGCTCAGACCAAAGGTCAAGCCTGCACACCCAGTAGTGAAGGGGTTCATCGCTCCTCAGAGTGTCGATATCTGCTGTTAAGGCGAGGTAGTCTGCTACCTGTCGGTCGAGTCATTCTCTAAGGCTGGATCCCGAAGGGCTGTGGCGATGTGTAGGACTAAAAAACCTCTGCATGTCCTCCATCAACAACACATCTGTAAATCGTCCAGTCCTTGTCGCCGTGGTAGGAGGAGTATTACATTCACCTCTTCCCCTGTTAGATTCCCGTTGTGTTGTGACATCCCCCTTATAAGCTGTGTAAAGCATATTTTTTAGTTTGGTTTTGAACTGCTGCATCCTTTCCGACTTTTGGTAATTTGGTAACATTTCTGCCACTTTCTGCTTATACCGGGGGTCTAGTAGCGTGGCTACCCAGTACTGGTCGCTCTCTTTCATCCTTTTTATACGAGGGTCCCTCAACAGACATGAAAGCATGAAAGACCCCATTTGCACAAGGTTGGATGCAGAGCTACTCATTTCCCATTCCTCGTCCTCGCTGATGTCATTGACGGTCTGTTCTTCCACCCAGCCAGGTACAACACCATGGGTCCCAGATAGGTGACAACAATGAGCACCCTGGGGTGCCTCCTGTGGTTTGTCTTCCTTCTCCTCAAAGCCACATTCCTCCTCTGACTCCTCATACTCCTCTTCCAGGTCCGGAAAGCGATGATGACAAGGCTGTTTCTGGTGGTGATGGTGACCACAACTCTTCCTCCTCACGCTCATCTACAGCCGGATTCAGCACTCTTCGCAGGGCACGCTCCAGGAAGAAAACAAATGGGATGAGGTCGCTGATGGTGCCTTCAGTGCGACTGACTAGGTTTGTCACCTCCTCAAAAGGACGCATGACCCTACAGGCATTGCGCATGAGCGTCCAGTAACGTGGCAAAAAAATTCCCAGCTCCGCAGAGGCTGTCCTAGCACCCCGGTCATACAGATACTCGTTGACGGCTTTTTCTTGTTGGAGCAGGTGGTCGAACATTAGGAGTGTTGAATTCCAACGTGTTAGCTGTCGCAAATCAAGCGCCTCACTGGCATGTCGTTTCGCCACTGAATATCGGAAAAGTGCGCAATGGCCGTGTAGGAACGCCAGAAATGGCCACACACCTTCCTGGCCTGCTTGAGGACGTCCTGTAAGCCTGGGTACTTAGACACAAAGCGTTGTACAATGAGATTCAACACATGTGCCATGCACGGCACATGTGACAACTTGGCCAAATTCTATGCCGACAACAAATTTGTTCCATTGTCACACAGCACTTTGCCGATCTCCAGTTGGTGCGGGGTCAGCCACTGATCCACCTGTGCGTTCAGGGTGGACAGGAGTGCTGGTGCTGTGTGGCTCTCTGCTTTCAGGCAAGTCAACCCCAAGACAGCGTGACACTGTCGTATCCGGGATGTGGAATAGCCCCTGGGAAGCTGGGGGGATTCAGTTGATGTGCAGCCAGACTCTGCAGCAGAAGAGGACTCAGCCGAGGAGGATATCGAAGAGGATGGAGTAGGAGTAGAGGAGGTGGCAGTAGGCCTGCCTGCAAGTTGTGGCGGTGTCACCAACTCCGCTGCGGAGCCACGCATTCCATGCTTGTCAGCCGTCAGCAGGTTGACCCAATGCGCAGTGTACGTGATATACCTGCACTGACCGTGATTTGCAGACCAGGTATCAGTGGTCAGATGGACCCTTGCCCCAACACTGTATGCCAGAGATGCCATGACTTCCTTTTCAATAACATAGTAGAGGTTTGGGATTGCCTTTTTTGAAAAGAAAATTCGTCCGGGTACCTTCCACTGTGGTGTCCCAATAGCGACAAATTTTTTTAAGGCCTCAGACTCCACCAGCTGGTATGGTAAAAGCTGGCGAGCTAAGAGTTCCGTCAAGCCAGCTGTCAGTCGCCGGGCAAGAGGGTGACTCTGTGACATTGGCTTCTTACGCTCAAACATTTCCTTAACAGACACCTGACTGTGTGCAGATGAGCAGGAACTGCTGAAGGTGAGAGGCGGAGTGGCGGTTGGTTGAGAGGGGGCAGGGAGGACAGCAGTGGTTGACGTGGCTGAAGATGCTGGACCAGGAGGAGCATGGTGGCTTTGAGTTTGTGTGCTGCTTGTACTCATGTGTTGATTCCATAGGCGTTTGTGATGTGAGATCATGTGCCTTCACAAAGCAGTTGTACCGAGGTGGGCGTTGGACTTCCCACGACTCAGTTTCTTTTGGCACAGGTTGCAAATGGCATTGCTGTTATCAGAGGCAGACACACAAAAATAAAGCCACACTGCTGAGCTTTGCAATGACGGAATTCTGGTAGTGGCAACAGCATGCGTTGACTGGCGTGCTGTCTGGCTGACCCCGGGTGCCGATATATGCTGTCTGACTGTGCCACTAACTCCTTGCGACGACCTCCCCCTGCTTCCAACTCGTCTCCTCCTTCTCTCTGTCTCCCCTTCTGAATTTTCCCCCTCTTCTCTTCGAGCAGGCACCCACGTGGCATCCGTGGACAGATCGTCATCATCAACCACTTCACTTGTATCTGACACCTCAGCAAAGAAAGCAGCAGCGGGTACAACATCATCATCATCATCATCACACTGTACGTCCATGTGTGTAATCCTGCATGACTAAGACATATCCCTGTAATCTACATCATCTGGCAATAATGGTTGCGCATCACTAATTGCATCCAACTGATGTGTAAATAACTCCTCTGACGGATCAAGTGAAGCGGCTGTGGTGGCTGTGGTGGTAGTGGTGGTGGTGGCGGCGGGCGGGAGCAACTGAAATTACACTAAAGTGTAAAAATTAAATGCCTTTTTTTGATGCAAAGTCCTGTGCCACACGGGATGAGTGGTGGGCACTGGCAGTGGGCACACTACAGTCAGTGGAAGTCGGCCTGACACACACTAGCAGGCAATCAACTGAAATTACACTAAAATGTAAAAATGTAATGCCTTTTTTTGATGCAAAGTCCTGTGCCACATGGTTTGAGTTGTGGGCACTGGCAGTAGGCACACTACAGTCAGTGGAAGTGGGCCTGACACACACTGGCAGGCAAGCAACTGAAATTACACTAAAGTGTAAAAATTAAATGCCTTTTTTTGATGCAAAGTCCTGTGCCACACGGGATGAGTGGTGGGCACTGGCAGTGGGCACACTACAGTCTGTGGGCCTGCAGCTCCTCACACACGGGCATGCCAGGCAACTGCAATATATATATGGAGAACAAAATAAGCAGACTAATGTAGCAGCCCTAAAAAGGGCTTTTTGGGGTGCTGTCAGGACGCTGTCCTTACAGCAGAGATCAGATGAGTCTTTCAGGACTGTAGTGGACACTGAATACACTAGCCTAGCTATCGATTTCCCAATTAAATCAGCAGCAGCTACACTGTCCCTCCTCTCACTAAGACTGCAGCTTCCGAATGAATCTAAAATGGATGCTGTTAAGGAGATGGGAAGGAGGGTATGCTGCTGATTGGCTGATAATATGTCTGCTGACTGTGAGGTACAGGGTCAAAGTTTGCTCAATGATGATCTATAGGGGGCGGACCCAACATAGCATGTGTTCGCCCACTGCGGCGAACACGAACAAGCTATGTTCGCCTGGAACTGTTCGCCGGCGGATAGTTCGGGCCATCTCTAATCACTACTTTTATTATCACATTCAAATCAGTTTTAGAAAATGAATTTTATATGGCTGTACATGGTGTATACTGCCCTCTCTGCTTCTCTTCCAGGCACCTTCACTCTTGGTTTAGCGCTGTGTCCTGGCGCCAGTGCTGCACTATGTCCTGACATCACACAGCGCCAGGTCATAGTGTGCTCCTACGTGCAATATGTCCTGGAGCTGTGCGCTGCCAAGACATAGTGCAGCACTAGTACCGCAACAGAATCTCCCCTCATACACTGAGCACCCCCATCATCCACAGTATCTCCCCTCATACACTGAGCACTTCCATCCTCCACAGTATCTCTCCTCATACACTGATCACCCTCATCCTCCACAGCATCTCCTTTCATACACTGAGCACACCCATCCTCCACACAGTATCTCCCCTCTTACACTGAGCACCCCCATCATCCACAGTATCTCCCCTCATACACTGAGCACCCCCATCCTCCACAGCATCTACCCTCATACACTGAACACCCCCATCCGCCACAGCATCTCCCCTTATATACTGAGCACCCGGATCCTTCACAGCATCTCCCCTCATACACTGAACACCCCCATCCTCCACAGTATCTCCACTCATACACTAAACACCCCCATCCTCCACAGTATCTCCACTCATACACTGAGCACCCCCATCCTCCACACAGTATCTCCCCTCATAGACTGAGCACCCCCATCCTCCACAGCATCTCCCCTCATACACTGAACACCCCCATCCTCCACAGTATCTCCCCTCATACACTGAACACCCCCATCCTCCACAGTATCTCCCCTCATACACTGAACACCCCCATCCTCCACACAGTATCTCCCCTCATAAACTGTGCACCCCCATCTTCCACAGCATCTCCCCTCATGCACTAAACACCCCCATCCTCCACAGTATCTCCACTCATACACTGAGCACTTCCATCCTCCACAGCATCTCCCCTCATACACTGAACACCTCCATCCTCAACATTATCTCCCCTCATACACTAAACACCCCCATCCTCCACAGCATCTCCCCTCATACACCGATCACCCCCATTCTCCACAGTATCTCCCCTCATACACTGAACACCCCCATCCTCCACAGTATCCCCCTCATACACTGGACCCCATTCTCCACAGCATCTCCCCTTATGTACTGAGCACCTCCTCCCCAGCATCTCCCCTCATGTACTGAGCACCCCCTCCAGAATTTCCCTTCCTGTACTAAGCACCCCCCTCTCCTCATACACTGATTATCCCTCATGTACAGAGCCCCCCCCCCCCCTCCTCTTCATACACTGAACACCCCTCATGCACAGGCTCCAGCACATTTACATTATAGTTTGTACTCACTGTGAAGAAAGTTCCTCAAAGGTCAGCTGCCTGACTCCTCCCCAGATAAGCTCCTTCTCCTCCTCCCTCATGCAGCTCCACATAACCCCCAGTGCCTTGTCCTCTTCTCACACTGGCCCTGCCTCCTTGCCTGACACGCTCACTCAGGCCCTTCCTCCTCCCTCACACACACTACACAGGCTGCTCTATCCCCGAAAATACTGCAGCCATAGAGAAGAGGGCCAATGGTGAGTACAGCTAGTGCTGGAAGTGCTGTACTCACTGTTGCTTCTGCCCCCTTTACTAATAAGCACTTCCACAATGGAAACGCTCATTAATTGCGTCCTGGCCCTGCTGCTAATCAGCTGTAAACACCAGTGACTAGCGTCCCCTTTTGCATGTTGGATGTGATGCGCCCCGTGTGGTGGCACCCCTCGCCCGGCTCTAGAAACGGCCCTGGGCGCAATTAATTCATAAACAAAAATTATATGATATTTGGCAAGTACAACATGGATCTGAAAGAGATTTCACTTTTTATTCACACCCTTTTAATACCTACTCTAGAATAGACATGTTCTTGGTCAATAGGCCTATGCTCCAAAATGTAACTTCTTCCACGATTGAAACAGTTACGGTACGTGATCTGCAATTACCTTGATCCTGGCTAAAGCCAATGTTAACCCTTTATGTGGAGGGACAACGCTTTTTTAATGGCGCACTCTACCTACAAAATAGAAATACACAAATCTATAACTGAGTGTTTCCAAATGAACTCTGGGACAGTAGCTAAAAATACTACCCTCTGGAATGGCCACAAGGCATTTATATGGGGGGGTCTTCATTAAACTAAAAAAAAACTTCACAGAGACATATACTAAGCTTCAAAATATTGAAGCTGTAAACAAAAAGACACTATCCCTTAGCCTTCAGGAACAAATCAGTCAGCTGAGACTAAAATTGAATGAATGCCTACTATATTCATATGAAAGGTAGATGCGAACATTAAATGCACAATGCTAATCCCAAAACAATAAATGCATCAAGCTATTAGCAAAACAGTCAAAACAACGAGCCCAAAACTCCAGAATTCATTACCTGTTTCATGCCACTGGATCCCATATATTGTATGACCCAAAAGACATAGCCAATCGTTTTAGGGAATACTATTCTTCTTTATATAACCTAGAAGCTAACGGGATTACTCCCCCATCTGTCCTAGATATTACATCTTTCTTAAACAAACTATCGTTCCCGACATTATCCCCCGACCAACATATTAAACTCTCCCATGACGGAAAATAAATATTGCAAACCATCAAAACTCTCCCTTTACATAAAGCGCCTGGCCCAGATGGCCTCTCTAATACATACTTCAAGACTTATGGAGATGTCTTATCCCATCACATACTTAATATGTTCTCAAAAGAAAATGTAATTGAGACAGGCACTTTTGATAAAGAAATGTTAACAGCCACCATGGTAACAAGTTAGTCCCCAAACCAGGAAAAGAACTGACATCCCCACAAAACATCCATCCCATATCTCTCCTCAATACTGACATAAAACTATTCTCCAAACTCACCAATTTAATTACCGGGTTAATAATCATATTATTGAGACGGACTACCAAAAACTTCCGATTGAATACCAAACAAATTTGTAACACCACGCGTCCATATAAAATTGTATGCTTTATTAGTTGAAATACAAATACATATAAATATCAATACAAGACACATAAGTTAAATAAACAACATGAACATGGCACAAGTGAGCGACAGAAACCTGAAAGGGGGCTGATGGATCAGCACACATAGAGCACAATGAGTTAAAAAGAGAAACCACACTAACTCCTGGAATATAGAAGTATAAGGTACCCGGACAAAGTCCAAAAAGTAATAAATAGAGGGAGACAGTGTGGAAAGTATATAAATAATAATACCCTCCAATGTGCGCCGGTCCTTCAGCCTCCTCTTCCTAAAGGACCGATGCACATTGGATATCCAAAATTTTCCCTTGCGTTATACATACTGACCAAGCTGAATTTGTTAAAAATAGGCAAGCATCGGATAATACTAGACACTTAATAAAATTAATAAACTTAATAAAACTTATAGATCAAACAGACAGAACCAAATGCCCTGCATTGCCTGGGATTTACAGGTTATATCACCAACGCTATCAAAACACTCTACAAGAAGCCGTCGGCCAGAGTGTTGGCAAATGGCATTCTTTCTGACTCTTTTGACATTACAAATGGCACTCGTCAAGGCTGTCCGCTATCTCCTTTGATATTTGTACTCACCATTGAGCCTCTAGCCCAGGAGATCAGACAGCACACATACATTGAAAGGATAACAGTGAGATCTACTACACACAAGATATCTTTGTTCGCTGACGATATTATCCTTTCCCTTACAAATCCAGACACATCCTTGCAAAACTTCTTGAACATACTCCAAGAATCTGGCAAACTATCACTTTACAAATTAAACCTTGATAAGTCCCAAATACTCAACATTAAAGTCCAAAAGCACACAACCCTTAAACAAAAGTATGCATTCGATTGGCAAGCATCACATATTAAATATCTAGGGATACACTCAACACCCTCAATGCAGGCACTTTAGAAAACTAACCATCTCCCAATGTTACAATCCATAGAACAGGAAGTGAAAAAATATTCCTCCTTAGAAATTTTATGGATTGGGCGCTTAGCAGCCTTCAAAATGTCTACACTACCAAAACTGTTATATATCTTTCATACTGTACCCATCTGACCACCACAAAACTTCTTTCAAAAACTCACCCAATTATTGAATAATTATGCTTGGCAATCCAAAAAACACAGGGTAGCTGCCAGAATATTACAAAAACATAAACATAATGGAGGTATCGGTATCCCAAATATATATGACTATTTCCTGGCCACTCAAGTCTCACGGATGAGAAATTGGTGGAAGTAAGACACTTCCCTAAGTTGGGTACAATTGGAACAATCTGCTATAGCATCAGGCTCCCTGAAAGGCCTCTTAATAGCATCCCTCTCTACACATTTCCAAAATGCCAAAAATATACCTAGCATGGTTAAATTCTCAGTAGTGCATTGAAAACAGTTACCTGCCAGAGCATCCAAACATTCGATCAACCTGGCTCAATGGGCTCCTCTGAGAACTTTGGAGTACTTTGTTCCACACTTGAATTTGGGAGGGGAAGGAACTGGACTCAGTCTCCTTGCTGTTTTAGAGGGACACACTTAAGCCATACATATACCTTGCAGGGGCATCCGCAGAGCGCTGGAGTGGATGTGGGGGTCGTGAAACTCTCTTTTACATTTTGTGGAGCTGTCCACTCATAACTCAATTATGGCAAGATGTTTTTTCATTGATTTCAAAAATTGTAAGATGTCGATGTTCTCCATCGCCGTCCATGGCACGGTTATTTATAGGCCTGAATGACTGGAAATCATCAGTTATAACATGCATGGCAGAGATTAGATCAAGGATAAATAAGACATGCAATTACGAAAGGATTATGGCTTTAAAAAAACATGAAATAGGCAAATTCGAAAAATATTGGACAGCCTGGAACACGGAGAGTCATTTAAAATTCAGCTGAGCCGTGGACATGGACAGAATGTGCGCCTCGAGGAGAGAGAGTAAAGAAGAGAGAGGAGGGAAAAAAAGAGACCAAAGAGTAATATTATTGATAGACACAGTAATTAATATATGTAAAACTTCAAATGCATATTATCGGTATGTAACATCTGTACAAAAGTCGAAAAACAGAGATGACGCTGAGACCTTTTTATTTTTCTTTTCTTTATGTTATATTTTTTATTTTCATCATATAGGAATGTTTATTGTTCCTATATTCTTTCTTTTACAAAAGCAATGTAAAACATGAGTCAGACCTACATGACAGAGATGGATATTAAGACCTGTTTTTGTACGGGCATGTAACTGTAATGTACCTTTATTGACTCAATAACAATCAAAGTAAAAAATAAAAAAATGTAAAGTTTTACAAAAAAATTTAAATAAAGTAAAAAAAAAAAGTAAAAAAAAAAAGTAGATATATTAGGTATGACCGCATCCATATTGACCGGCTCTATAAAAATATCACATGACCTAACCACTCAGGTTAACACCATCAAAAAAATTAAATAAAAACTGTGCTAAAAACATTTTTTTGTCACCTTACATCCCTAAAAGTGCAATACCAAGCGATCAAAAATGCTTTTATTGTGTTAAATGTAAAAACAAATTAAAAAAGTAGACATATTAGGTATTCCCGCGTCCATAACAACCTGCTCTATAAAAATACCACATGACCTAACCACTCAGGTGTACACCGTAAAAAAGATAAATTAAAAATGGTGTCAAAAAGCAATTTTTTGTCACCTTACATCACAAAAACTGTAATAGCAAGCGATCAAAAAGTCATATGTACCCCCAAAATAGTGCCAATCAAACTGTCATCTCATGCCGCAAAAATGATACCCTATATAAGACAATCGGCCAACAAATAAAAAAAAACTATGGCTCTCAGACTATGGAGACACTAAAACATGATTTTTTCTTTTGTTTAAAAAATGATATTATTGTGAAAAACTTAAATAAATAAAAAAGTATAAATATTAGGTAGTGACACGTCTGTAATGACCTGCTCTATAAAAATATCACATGACCTAAACCCCTCAGATAAAAAATAAAAACGGTGTAAAAAAACATTTTTTGTCACCTTACATCACAAAAAGTGTAATACCAAGCGATCAAAAAGTCATATGCACCCTAAAATAATACCAATCAAACAGTTATCTCATACCGAAAAAATGAACCCCTACATAAGACAGTGGCCCAAAAAAAATAAAAAATATGCTTTCAGAATATGGAAACACTAAAAAATCATTTAAAAAAAAATGCTTTATTATGTAAAACTGATACAAACAAAAAAAGTAGTCATATTTGGTATTGTCGCGTCCGTAACAACCTGCTCTATAAAAGTATCACATGATCTAACCTGTCAAATGAACATTGTAAATGACAAAAAATAGAAACGGTGCCAAAACAGCTATTTTATTACCTTGCCTCACAAAAAGTTTTTTTGTTTTTTCTCAAAAATCATATGTACCCTAAAATAGTACCAACAAAACTGCCACCTCATCCCGTAGTTTCCAAAATGGCGTCTTTTTTTGGAGTTTCTACTCTAGGGTAGGGGGTCTTCAAGTGTGACATGGCAACTTAAAATTATCCCAGTGAAATCTGCCTTCCAAAAACCATATGACGTTTCTTTCCTTCTGCACCCGGCCGTGTGCCAGTACAGAGGTTTACGACAACATATAGGGTGTTTCTGTAAACTACAGAATCAATAAATATTGAGTTTTGTTTGGCTGTTAACCCTTGCTTTGTTAGCGGAAAAAAATGGATTAAAACAGAAAATATGCCAAAATATGTGAAATTCTGAAATTTCATCTACATTTTCCTTTAATTCTTGTGGAACACCTAAAGGGTTAACAAAGTTTGTAAAATAGTTTTGAATACCTTAAGGGGTGTAGTTTTGAAAATAGGGTCACTTTTTGGAGTTTCTACTCTAGGGGTGCATCAGGGGGTCTTCAAATGTGACATGGCAACTTAAAATTATCCCAGTGAAATTTGCCTTCCAAAAACCATATAGCTTTCCTTTCCTTCTGCACCCTGCCGTGTGCCCGTACAGAAGTTTATAACTACATATGGGGTGTTTCTGTAAAGTACAGAATCATTGCAATAAATATTGAGTTTTGTTTGGCTGTTAACCCTTGCTTTGTTACTTGAAAAAATTGATTAAAATGGAAAATCTGCCCAAAAGAAATTTAATCTACATTTTCCTTTAATTCTTGTGGAACACCTAAATGGTTAGGAAAGTTAGTTAAACCAGTTTTGAGTACCTTGAGGGGTGTAGTTTCTAAAATAGGTCCATTTATGGGTGGTTTCTATTATGTAAGCCTCTCAAAGTGACTTTAGACCTGAACTGGTCCTTAAAAAGTGGGTTCAAGATTTGCTTCTAAACTTCTAAGCCTTCTAACATCCCAAAAAAAGAAAATGTAATTTACAAAATGATCCAACCATGACATATGGGAAATGTAAAGTAATAACTATTTTAGGAGGTATCACTAACTGTTTTAACAGCAGAGAAATAGAAATTTTGAAAATTGCGTATTTTTTAATTTTTTGGGTAAATTTGGTATCAAATTTACTAAATTTAAGGTGAAAAATAGCAGGGTGCTGAGGTTATTATGGAAAAAAAAGAAAAAAATATATGTCATAATTGCTGTTCAGCGGTGAAGTTACATTGTACTACAGCCATTTACAGGGTGTATTAATAGGAAAGATACATATGTCCCATTAGCCATTCTGCGTTGAGTTTACATAGAGTTTTTTTTTTTTTTTTTGGGGGGGGGGTGTATTAATAGAAAAGCAAAAGGAAAAAATAGATGTCAGTATTGCCGTTCAGTGGTGAAGTTACATAGTACTACAGCCATTTACGGGGTGTATTAGTAGGAAAAAAAAGGAAAAAAATATATGTCATAAGTGCCGATCGGCGGTGAAGTTACATTGTACTACAGCCATTTACGGGGTGTATTAATAGGAATTATACTTACGTCCCATTAGCCATTCTGCATTACATTTCTCTTTTTTAGGGTGTAGAAATAGAAAAAAGAATACATCTTAATTGCTGTTCTGCAGTAAATTGTGATTATTTATCATTTTTGGAGGGGGTTATTAATCAGAAAAAAAAAATATATGTCTTAATTGCCATTCAGCGGTAAAGTACCATTGTACTACATCCATTTACGTGGTGTTTAAAAAGGAAATATACGTACGTCCCATTAGCCGTTCGGCGGTGAATTGTGATTGTTATATTTCTTTTTTTGGGGTGTAGTTATGGGAAAAAGAATCTTCTTAATTGACCTTCTGCAGTGTATTGTGATTATTATTATTATATTTTTTTTTTTTGGGGGAGTTTATAAATCAGAAAAGAAAATATATATATGTCTTAATTGCCGTTCAGTGGTAAAGTAACATTGTACTACAGCCATTTACATCGGGTAGAAAAAGAAAATATACATACGTCCCATTAGCCGTTCGAGCGGTGAATTGTGATTGTTATATTTCTTATTTTGGGGTGTGAAAATAGGAAAAGAATACGTCTTAGTTGTCATTCTGCGGTGAATTGTAATTATTTTGTTTGGGGGGGGGGAGTTTATTGATCATAAAAAATAAATATATGTCTTAATTGCCATTCAGCGGTGAAGTAACATTATACTACAGCCATTTACATCGTGTATTAGGCTACATGCACACGACAGTTGTTTTTCTCGGCTTCCGTTTCAGTTTTTTGTGGATAAGACAGGAACCCATTCATTTCAATGGGTCAGCAAAAAAATGCTGACAGTTCATCCATTTGTGTTGCGCGTCCGTTGTTGGTTGTTTCTCCCTTTAGCAAAAAAAGTAGTGCATGTCCTACTTTTTTCTCACTTGCGGACAAGGATAGGCATTTATTACAAGGGATCTGTGAAAACAAAGGAATCCTCCCAAAAAAACTGATGGGGGGCAGCAGGAGTCGCTGTCATCTAGCTGTTGTGTCTTGACCAGCTACCCAGCAGTTGCTGGTCAAGTCGCAAGTGACATCAGACACCCCCAGCCAAGAGGCGGTGGGTTCCTCTGACATGACACATAGCATGGCCCGGGAGCAGGCCCTGTGCCCCCAACAGTCCTGAACCTTCCTGAATCATTTTCAGTTCACTCAGCACGAGAAGTATTATATGCCATAGGTTTGGCTCAACTTTTCAGCGAGGACGAGCTACTAGAGGACGGCAGCAGCTGCTGCCCAGCCAAGATCTGGAGAAGACATCCACCGCTTCCTCCTGTAGGCGGGCAAGTAGTGATGATGAGAGTCGCGTGGGAACAGGTGTTGCGAGCGGTCAGGCTTCTGGCCCTGAGACCGTTGAAGGGGACCTCAGTGAAGTGCAGACAGTAGCGGATGATGAAGTAGCTGATAGCACTTGGGAGCTGGGTGAAGAAGGGGCTTCATCATCATCATCAGGAGAAGAGGGTGGCAGCTTGTGAATGAGGCAGCAGCTGAGTCAGCATGGTGGCAGCAGTGGGAGGTTGGGAGCTAAACCACTTGCTTCGCAGGAGCCTACCGGCCCGGAAAGCAACAGTGCAGGGGTTCCCGGAGGCAGCAGTAGCAGGCAGTCAGCGCAGAGTGTTAGGGGGGAAATGCCATACTCGACGGTGTGGCAATTTTTTGTTAGGCCGCCGGAGAAGGTGAAACACATGCAATGTCACCATAAAGTACAACATCCAATAATTGCTCGGCAAGAGCAAGAGAAGACACAGCCCAGGTATACAAAAGTATAAAGATTTATTAACAAATAAATAAATAGACAATTGATGACAAATACATACACATTGATTGTGCAGTGGAGGAGCACAGAATGAATGCCCAAGAACCACCACTGACACTGAGGAACCCCGACACCACAAAAATGATTAAGCACTCAATAGTAAAGCAACGGTAAGGTTAGAGGTCATGGTAAACCCCAGAAATTAAACAACTTAGCCAAAATGTGCATAACATAATCAAAACAGTCTAGGGCACAAATAACATACCGTTAGCCATGGTGTACGGGGGGTAGTCAGTACCATTGGAACAGAACACCCTCGACGCGCGTTTCGCACTTCGCTTCGTCAGGAGGTACAATAACATCCCGAAAGGCCCCCCAATTATAGTGCAGTGCTCACCTTGATTGGTTAAAAAATAATTATCAGATTAAAGACAGCCGCTGTTTAGTATCGAGCGAGCTTACCCTGGTGATGCGGACGCGGTCCTCCACGAGGACGCCGGCTCATCAGGAGGTGGAGTGACGCGCTTCCGGCGCGTCAGTCCAGCTACCAAGGAGACCGTGCGGCGTCATCACGTGGACCCGCCCGCAGCGCACCACGGGAGCTCGCTACAGCGGTAGTCATGGTGACGAGTTATACAAAGAGGCACAGCACAGGACGGAAGCCGGACATACAATATGGAATCAAATAGAGACCAAAAAAGCAAAAAAGACATAAGAGGGTAACCTCAACTAGAAATTCTCATACTCAAAGGTGATAGTGTATATATAGTGAACTCCATATTTCATTTTAGGTACAAAATAATAAATACAAAAAATAATAAATAGTAATAATCAAAATTAGTGAATATAAAACTAAAAATCTAAACTCATAATCAAAAAATTACATGATTAGGTGAAACATGTGATAAATCAAGCATGATTGGTGTGCTAGTGCATAAAGTAGACAAAATCAAAAAACATGATCAAAATATGCAATACATAATTAGTGAATCAAAAACGTGTCAATCATAATAAGGTTCATTCAGATAGAGCCATCGACGTCCACAATGATCCATAGGGCAACAGTCCATATATCAATCCAGAAAACAAAGGGGAGGTAGCTATGCTCGGAGGGCTAGCAGGGGAAGCTATAGAAATAAATAGACATAATTTAAAACATGAACATATAATAACATATAATAAAATAAAATTATAGAAAGGATTTGAAACTCAAGGCTTCGTTGAGACCATGTGGTAACACAGTATTGAGCAGTACCATCCATTTAGTCTCCAATTGTAAGAGCCGGCGCTTTACATCACCGCCTCTAACTCCCAGTCGGACACGATCTATACCCCTGAAGACTATTTTATTGGGGTTACTTCCGTGTTTGGCTGTTAACCCTTGCTTTGTTACTTGAAAAAATTGATTAAAATGGAAAATCTGCCCAAAAGAAATTTAATCTACATTTTCCTTTAATTCTTGTGGAACACCTAAATGGTTAGGAAAGTTAGTTAAACCAGTTTTGAGTACCTTGAGGGGTGTAGTTTCTAAAATAGGTCCATTTATGGGTGGTTTCTATTATGTAAGCCTCTCAAAGTGACTTTAGACCTGAACTGGTCCTTAAAAAGTGGGTTCAAGATTTGCTTCTAAACTTCTAAGCCTTCTAACATCCCAAAAAAAGAAAATGTAATTTACAAAATGATCCAACCATGACATATGGGAAATGTAAAGTAATAACTATTTTAGGAGGTATCACTAACTGTTTTAACAGCAGAGAAATAGAAATTTTGAAAATTGCGTATTTTTAATTTTTGGGTAAATTTGGTATCAAATTTACTAAATTTAAGGTGAAAAATAGCAGGGTGCTGAGGTTATTATGGAAAAAAAGAAAAAATATATGTCATAATTGCTGTTCAGCGGTGAAGTTACATTGTACTACAGCCATTTACAGGGTGTATTAATAGGAAAGATACATATGTCCCATTAGCCATTCTGCGTTGAGTTTACATAGAGTTTTTTTTTTTTTTTTTTTGGGGGGGGGGGGGTGTATTAATAGAAAAGCAAAAGGAAAAAATAGATGTCAGTATTGCCGTTCAGTGGTGAAGTTACATAGTACTACAGCCATTTACGGGGTGTATTAGTAGGAAAAAAAAGGAAAAAAATATATGTCATAAGTGCCGATCGGCGGTGAAGTTACATTGTACTACAGCCATTTACGGGGTGTATTAATAGGAATTATACTTACGTCCCATTAGCCATTCTGCATTACATTTCTCTTTTTTAGGGTGTAGAAATAGAAAAAAGAATACATCTTAATTGCTGTTCTGCAGTAAATTGTGATTATTTATCATTTTTTGGAGGGGGGTTATTAATCAGAAAAAAAAAATATATGTCTTAATTGCCATTCAGCGGTAAAGTACCATTGTACTACATCCATTTACGTGGTGTTTAAAAAGGAAATATACGTACGTCCCATTAGCCGTTCGGCGGTGAATTGTGATTGTTATATTTCTTTTTTTGGGGTGTAGTTATGGGAAAAAGAATCTTCTTAATTGACCTTCTGCAGTGTATTGTGATTATTATTATTATATTTTTTTTTTTTGGGGGGGGGGGAGTTTATAAATCAGAAAAGAAAATATATATATGTCTTAATTGCCGTTCAGTGGTAAAGTAACATTGTACTACAGCCATTTACATCGGGTAGAAAAAGAAAATATACGTACGTCCCATTAGCCGTTCGGCGGTGAATTGTGATTGTTATATTTCTTATTTTGGGGTGTGAAAATAGGAAAAAGAATACGTCTTAGTTGTCATTCTGCGGTGAATTGTAATTATTTTGTTTGGGGGGGGGAGTTTATTGATCATAAAAAATAAATATATGTCTTAATTGCCATTCAGCGGTGAAGTAACATTATACTACAGCCATTTACATCGTGTATTAGGCTACATGCACACGACAGTTGTTTTTCTCGGCTTCCGTTTCAGTTTTTTGTGGATAAGACAGGAACCCATTCATTTCAATGGGTCAGCAAAAAAATGCTGACAGTTCATCCATTTGTGTTGCGCGTCCGTTGTTGGTTGTTTCTCCCTTTAGCAAAAAAAGTAGTGCATGTCCTACTTTTTTCTCACTTATGGACAAGGATAGGCATTTATTACAAGGGATCTGTGAAAACAAAGGAATCCTCCCAAAAAAACTGATGGGGGGCAGCAGGAGTCGCTGTCATCTAGCTGTCGTGTCTTGACCAGCTACCCAGCAGTTGCTGGTCAAGTCGCAAGTGACATCAGACACCCCCAGCCAAGAGGCGGTGGGTTCCTCTGACATGACACATAGCATGGCCCGGGAGCAGGCCCTGTGCCCCCAACAGTCCTGAACCTTCCTGAATCATTTTCAGTTCACTCAGCACGAGAAGTATTATATGCCATAGGTTTGGCTCAACTTTTCAGCGAGGACGAGCTACTAGAGGACGGCAGCAGCTGCTGCCCAGCCAAGATCTGGAGAAGACATCCACCGCTTCCTCCTGTAGGCGGGCAAGTAGTGATGATGAGAGTCGCGTGGGAACAGGTGTTGCGAGCGGTCAGGCTTCTGGCCCTGAGACCGTTGAAGGGGACCTCAGTGAAGTGCAGACAGTAGCGGATGATGAAGTAGCTGATAGCACTTGGGAGCTGGGTGAAGAAGGGCTTCATCATCATCATCAGGAGAAGAGGGTGGCAGCTTGCAGAATGAGGCAGCAGCTGAGTCAGCATGGTGGCAGCAGTGGGAGGTTGGGAGCTAAACCACTTGCTTCGCAGGAGCCTACCGGCCCGGAAAGCAACAGTGCAGGGGTTCCCGGAGGCAGCAGTAGCAGGCAGTCAGCGCAGAGTGTTAGGGGAAATGCCATACTCGACGGTGTGGCAATTTTTTGTTAGGCCGCGGAGAAGGTGAAACACATGCAATGTCACCATAAAGTACAACATCCAATAATTGCTCGGCAAGAGCAAGAGAAGACACAGCCCAGGTATACAAAAGTATAAAGATTTATTAACAAATAAATAAATAGACAATTGATGACAAATACATACACATTGATTGTGCAGTGGAGGAGCACAGAATGAATGCCCAAGAACCACCACTGACACTGAGTAACCCCGACACCACAAAAATGATTAAGCACTCAATAGTAAAGCAACGGTAAGGTTAGAGGTCATGGTAAACCCCAGAAATTAAACAACTTAGCCAAAATGTGCATAACATAATCAAAACAGTCTAGGGCACAAATAACATACCGTTAGCCATGGTGTACGGGGGTAGTCAGTACCAGTGGAACAGAACACCCTCGGCGCGTTTCGCACTTCAGCCGTCAGGAGGTACAATAACATCCCGAAAGGCCCCCAATTATAGTGCAGTGCTCACCTTGATTGGTTAAAAATAATTATCAGATTAAAGACAGCCGCTGTTTAGTATCGAGCGAGCTTACCCTGGTGATGCGGACGCGGTCCTCCACGAGGACGCCGGCTCATCAGGAGGTGGAGTGACGCGCTCCGGCGCGTCAGTCCAGCTACCAAGGAGACCGTGCGGCGTCATCACGTGGACCCGCCCGCAGCGCACCACGGGAGCTCGCTACAGCGGTAGTCATGGTGACGAAGTTATACAAAGGGGCACAGCACAGGACGGAAGCCGGACATACAATATGGAATCAAATAGAGGCCAAAAAGCAAAAAAGACATAAGAGGGTAACCTCAACTAGAAATTCTCATACTCAAAGGTGATAGTGTATATATAGTGAACTCCATATTTCATTTTAGGTACAAAATAATAAATACAAAAAATAATAAATAGTAATAATCAAAATTAGTGAATATAAAACAAAAAATCTAAACTCATAATCAAAAAATTTACATGATTAGATGAAACACGTGATAAATCAAGCATGATTGGTGTACTAGTGCATAAAGTAGACAAAATCAAAAAACATGATCAAAATATGCAATACATAATTAGTGAATCAAAAACGTGTCAATCATAATAAGGTTCATTCAAATAGAGCCATCCACGTCCACAATGATCCATAGGGCAACAGTCCATATATCGATCCAGAAAACAAAGGGGAGGTAGCTATGCTCGGAAGGCTAGCAGGGGAAGCTATAGAAATAAATAGACATAATTTAAAACATGAACATATAATAACATATAATAAAATAAAATTATAGAAAGGATTTGAAACTCAAGGCTTCGTTGAGACCATGTGGTAACACAGTATTGAGCAGTACCATCCATTTAGTCTCCAATTGTAAGAGCCGGCGCTTTACATCACCGCCTCTAACTCCCAGTCGGACACGATCTATACCCCTGAAGACTATTTTATTGGGGTTGCTTCCGTGAAAATCACGGAAGTGTCTCACTAAGGGTTTCAGCTTTTTAAGTCCCTCTTGATCTGAAATTTCTCCTGCTGCCCTGATGTCCCGAGCATGTTCTAAGATTCTCACTTTTAAAGCTCTGGTTGTCATTCCTATATAAATAAGGCCACAAGGGCAGCAGGCATGATATACTACCGCCTCCGTAGTGCAAGATATATGATGCACTATTTTATATTCCTTATTGCCACCCGAGTCAGTAAAAGTGTTGGTTCTCATCATCAACCTGCAAGCAGTACAGTTTCCACATTGGAATGAACCCCACTGGGGCCCTTGTCACCAAAGGGACTTTTGGCTCCTGGGGCAATATAATGGCTTCTAGTAATCATGTCCTTTAAATTTTTCGATCTTTTCCAGGCCACAGACGGTCGTGTTGAAATCACCCGTTTCAAGTCTCTATCCGTAAGTAAGACATGCCAATGTCTGTTTAAAATCTCTAATTGTTCACGCCATTGAGCATTGAAAGGGGTGATATATCTCGGATGTTCCGGGCCTTGTTCTTTGCCATTTCGGCCCTTCTTCAAAAGCAGATTATCTCTAGAGATGTTTTTGGCTCTCATATAACCCCTCTGTATGGTCTGGCGACTATATCCTCTCTCCTGAAACTTGCGGGTCAGATCCGCCGCCTGTCGTTCAAACCTAGCATCATTAGAGCAGATCCTTTTCGCCCTATAAAATTGGCCAACAGGTATAGCTTTTTTGACCTGTGGGTGATGGGAAGAGGAGAAATGTAACATGGAGTTGGCCGCCGTGGGCTTTCGATACATATCCATGCCCAAGGAGCCATCCTCTTCAACCTGAATCGAAACATCAAGGAATTCCACCGAAACTGGGCTATACTTCCAAGTAAGTCTAATATTTAGCTCATTGTTGTTTAGTTCACCTAGAAACTCCTCTAAGTGTGACGCCGAGCCCTGCCAAATAAATAGAATATCATCTATATATCTTGACCATGAGACTACGGCGTCATGACCCCTCACATTCAGGACCGTCTCCCTCTCCCACAGCCCCAGGAACAGATTAGCATATGAGGGCGCACAGGACGCCCCCATAGCTGTACCCCGGAGCTGTAGGTAGAAGCGGTCCTTGAATGTGAAGGCATTATGAGTAAGTGCAAATTTCAACAAGACAAGGATCAAGTCCACAAGATCTTCATCAATATTTAGCATGTTTAAAAAATGTTCCGACGCCCGTAGCCCATGGTCATGATTGATAGACGTATATAGGGACTCGACGTCACACGTCACAAGGAGCATATCCCTATCGAGATGCAGGCCATTCAAACGTCGCAAGATATCTGTGGTATCTTGAACAAAAGATGGTAAGGTCTCAACACACTTCTGCAGATAAAAGTCCGCAAAACGACAGATGGTTTCACAAAGTCCCCCCATTCCCGACACAATAGGTCGTCCCGGGGGAGTATGGGGGTCCTTGTGAATTTTGGGGAGCAGGTAAAATGTGGGAAGGACCGGGAAGGCGGTGACTAAGCCCTCCCACATTTTCCTGCTTATTATACCCCTCTCCATTGCTTTTTTAAGGATTGTATCCAGTATCTTTTTGTGTTGCATTACAGGATTACAATCAAGTCTCTCATAGCAAGACCTATCGTTCAGTTGGCGAAAGGCTCTGTTCCTGGGGCTGTGGGAGAGGGAGACGGTCCTGAATGTGAGGGGTCATGACGCCATAGTCTCATGGTCAAGATATATAGATGATATTCTATTTATTTGGCAGGGCTCGGCGTCACACCTAGAGGAGTTTCTAGGTGAACTAAACAACAATGAGCTAAATATTAGACTTACTTGGAAGTATAGCCCAGTTTCGGTGGAATTCCTTGATGTTTCGATTCAGGTTGAAGAGGATGGCTCCTTGGGCATGGATATGTATCGAAAGCCCACGGCGGCCAACTCCTTGTTACATTTCTCCTCTTCCCATCACCCACAGGTCAAAAAAGCTATACCTGTTGGCCAATTTTATAGGGCGAAAAGGATCTGCTCTAATGATGCTAGGTTTGAACGACAGGCGGCGGATCTGACCCGCAAGTTTCAGGAGAGAGGATATAGTCGCCAGACCATACAGAGGGGTTATATGAGAGCCAAAAACATCTCTAGAGATAATCTGCTTTTGAAGAAGGGCCGAAATGGCAAAGAACAAGGCCCGGAACATCCGAGATATATCACCCCTTTCAATGCTCAATGGCGTGAACAATTAGAGATTTTAAACAGACATTGGCATGTCTTACTTACGGATAGAGACTTGAAACGGGTGATTTCAACACGACCGTCTGTGGCCTGGAAAAGATCGAAAAATTTAAAGGACATGATTACTAGAAGCCATTATATTGCCCCAGGAGCCAAAAGTCCCTTTGGTGACAAGGGCCCCCAGTGGGGTTCATTCCAATGTGGAAACTGTACTGCTTGCAGGTTGATGATGAGAACCAACACTTTTACTGACTCCGGTGGCAATAAGGAATATAAAATAGTGCATCACATATCTTGCACTACGGAGGCGGTAGTATATCATGCCTGCTGCCCTTGTGGCCTTATTTATATAGGAATGACAACTAGAGCTTTAAAAGTGAGAATCTTAGAACATGCTCGGGACATCAGGGCAGCAGGAGAAATTTCAGATCAAGAGGGACTTAAAAAGCTGAAACCCTTAGTGAGACACTTCCGTGATTTTCACGGAAGTAACCCCAATAAAATAGTCTTCAGGGGTATAGATCGTGTCCGACTGGGAGTTAGAGGCGGTGATGTAAAGCGCCGGCTCTTACAATTGGAGACTAAATGGATGGTACTGCTCAATACTGTGTTACCACATGGTCTCAACGAAGCCTTGAGTTTCAAATCCTTTCTATAATTTTATTTTATTATATGTTATTATATGTTCATGTTTTAAATTATGTCTATTTATTTCTATAGCTTCCCCTGCTAGCCCTCCGAGCATAGCTACCTCCCCTTTGTTTTCTGGATTGATATATGGACTGTTGCCCTATGGATCATTGTGGACGTCGATGGCTCTATCTGAATGAACCTTATTATGATTGACACGTTTTTGATTCACTAATTATGTATTGCATATTTTGATCATGTTTTTTGATTTTGTCTACTTTATGCACTAGCACACCAATCATGCTTGATTTATCACATGTTTCACCTAATCATGTAATTTTTTGATTATGAGTTTAGATTTTTAGTTTTATATTCACTAATTTTGATTATTACTATTTATTATTTTTTGTATTTATTATTTTGTACCTAAAATGAAATATGGAGTTCACTATATATACACTATCACCTTTGAGTATGAGAATTTCTAGTTGAGGTTACCCTCTTATGTCTTTTTGCTTTTTGGTCTCTATTTGATTCCATATTGTATGTCCGGCTTCCGTCCTGTGCTGTGCCCCTTTGTATAACTCGTCACCATGACTACCGCGGTAGCAAGCTCCCGTGGTGCGCTGCGGGCGGGTCCACGTGATGACGCCGCACGGTCTCATTGGTAGCTGGACTGACGCGCCGGAAGCGCGTCACTCCACCTCCTGATGAGCCGGCGTCCTCGTGGAGGACCGCGTCCGCATCACCAGGGTAAGCTCGCTCGATACTAAACAGCGGCTGTCTTTAATCTGATAATTATTTTTTAACCAATCAAGGTGAGCACTGCACTATAATTGGGGGGCCTTTCGGGGATGTTATTGTACCTCCTGACGAAGCGAAGTGCGAAACGCGCGTCGAGGGTGTTCTGTTCCACTGGTACTGACTAACTACATGGCTAACGGTATGTTATTTGTGCCCTAGACTGTTTTGATTATGTTATGCACATTTTGGCTAAGTTGTTTAATTTCTGGGGTTTACCATGACCTCTAACCTTACCGTTGCTTTACTATTGAGTGCTTAATCATTTTTGTGGTGTGGGGGTTCCTCAGTGTCAGTGGTGGTTCTTGGGCATTCATTCTGTGCTCCTCCACTGCACAATCAATGTGTATGTATTTGTCATCAATTGTCTATTTATTTATTTGTTAATAAATCTTTATACTTTTGTATACCTGGGCTGTGTCTTCTCTTGCTCTTGCCGAGCAATTATTGGATGTTGTGCTTTGGTTTTTGGCCGCAGCCGTTTATGAGTCATTTTGGGGCCTTTTTTGTAGGTGTATAGTCACCATAAAGTAGCCTGGGAGAACCGTGGCTCGGATGTGGTGGTCCAGCCTGCCGCAGCAACCGCTGCATCACCCAGCGGCACGCACCCAATTTCATGCAGTCAGGGCTCCACCACCTCAGCCAATGGGAGCTGTCTGTCCTTCCCATCATCTACTGGTCCTGATTCCTCCTCCTACCAGTTATTCACTCAGCAATCTATCACTGAAGATATTGCCAAGAGACAACAGTATGCGTGCACTCATCCAATGGCGCAAAAGGTGAATGTGCTCCTGGCCAAGTTGCTGGTGCTGCAGTCCCTCCATTTCCAAGTGGTGGACTCTGCACCTTTCAGAGAGTTGATGGCTTGTGCTGAGCCGAGGTGGAGAGTCCCAAGCCGTCATTTCTTTGTAAAAAAGGCAGTACCAGCCCTGCACACATATGTTCCGCCTTCACGTTCTCACGCTGTTGGTCCTGTGACAATGTCCGCCTCTGGCTCCTCATCCTCCACCGTGTCCACAGCCTCCACTGCAGGGACAATTCACAGTGCCCCTCCAGCATACCACATGTGCAGGGCACGGCGGTGTCATACTGGGGAGGAACTGCTCCACCTTCTTAATCAAGATATTGAATCCTGTCTTTCTCCTTGACAACTCAAAATCTGAAGCATGGTGACTGACAACGAGAAGAACATGGTGTTGGCGCTGTATCAAGGAGGGCTGAGCCATGCGCCCTGCGGTTCCTGAAGTCTTCACCCCATCTGCACGACATCCTGAAAATGGCCAGAAAGCTTTGCATGCACTTCAGCCAATCGTACACTGCAAAGCACACCCTCCTTGAGCTGCAGCAGCAGAACAGCGTCCCCCAGCATAGGCTGATATGCGACGTTTCCACCAATTAAAATTCCACCCTCCATATGTTAGACAAATTATATGAACAGAGAAAGGCCAATTTCTTGACGATACAGGTGGACAGAGATACTCCCCTGTGTAACTTCAATGTTAGCCAGTGGCAGCTCATGCGTGACACCTGCTGTTTGCTCAGACCTTTTGAGGAGGCCACTTTATTTGTCAGTCACCAGGACTATGGGATGAACAACGTCATTCCACTAATTCATGTCCTGGAACAGATGCTGCTAAATCTGGCTGGACAGAGCACAGGAGACAAGGCGATTACATCTCAAGGCCACATGAGCCCTGTGGGGGCTAAACTAGAGGAGGAGTAGGACATTCGAGCACAATCAATGTGTAGAGAAATGGGTGGTTTTTCTACACAGGTGACAGGATAGGAGGATCAGGAAAAGTCGGAGGAGCTATAGGGAGATGAAGAAGATGAGGCAGAGGACCCATACACACCGTGGCAGTATGCAGTGAAGATGGAGGCAGGGAGCCCCTCCGAGTCACTTGCGCAAATGGCCTGATGCATGCTCACTTGCTTATGTAGTGACAGCCGAATTTTCACCATACTGCAGAGGGATGACAACTGGCTCCCCACCATGTTACACCCTCGCTAGTGGTCGAAAATGGGGGCCTTTTTTTTACACCTGCTGAGAGGGAGGACAAACTGAACTACTATAGAGACATCCTATATAGTCAGTGGGCCACTGCTTATGCGCACCATCACCCATCTTCGCACAGGTCTGACCGGGGGAGCCCTCTGTGCTCACGTTCCACTGCCATGGCTGCTGGGTTTGGAGGGGGGCAGAATCAGTACCAGCTCCATCAGCAGAAAAGTCTAGAGTCGCTGATGAGCAGTTTTCTTTACCTGCCTACTGAATAAACTACTTACCAACAGCAGTAGCTAAACAGAGCAGAACCTGAACCAGCAGGTTGTGGCATACTTGTACCCTGCCACCCCACATCAAAGATTCCCTGGACTACTGGGCAGTGAAACTCAAGTTGTGGCCACAACTGGCCAAGTTGGCATCAGAGCGGGTGTTTAGTGCGGTGAGGGCCATAGTTACCCCAAGGAGAACTTGACTGTCCAGCCAAAATGTGAAGAGACTGACCTTTGTGAAGATGAATCAGGCATGGATCAGCCAGGATTTCCAAACACCAGTGCCTGATGCATTAGACTAGATCAGGGATCAGAGTTTTTGTAAGGACATCAATTACAATTTTTCCACAGAATACTAGTATTCGGCAACGGTGCAGATAATTATATCATCATAATAAACTGCCGGATTATTACAACTGCCACCAGTATTTTGTCATATTAATATTTTTTATATTTTTTATAATAATAATTCACTGTTGTATCTAATGAAATGAATGGGGAATTGTCATAATATATATGATGGACCACAGTATATAATAATCAAAAGGTCTATATATACTGCACACCCAATGGTTAGCAGTTAAACAGTGATTGCAACACTGGTGCACTGTGTTCCCTCATATACGGTTGTTGTACATCTTTCATATATTGAATGTTATTAATTGATATATATCTGCATAAGGGGAGTGATCATATATGTGTATATCTGTACCAAATCGCAACACACATGCAGTTTGACAGATGAAAAATCGCTAAATTTCCAAAAAGTGAATAGCGATTTGGTGCCATTAATTTTTGTTTTTATTACTTTGATTTTGTTTTTACCATAAGTGTTTTATAATAAAAAGTGTATACATTTCTAAAAAAGAAGCTGTCATAATTATTTTTAAGAAGTGTGGTTAAATAGAACCAAGTTGCCACAATTAGCTATAAACCCCACTATATATATTGCTATACTGTATGCAGTGCCAGATGAGGTGTGCCCAGCACAATGATATATTCTATATATTCTATATGCTCTTATAGACAGGGTGAGTCTAATAGTGTTGATCAAGAATTTTCGAATTGCGAATTTTAATCGCGAATATCAGCACTTCGAGAATTCGCGAATATTTAGAATATCGCAAAATATATTCGCAATTGCGAATATTCGCTTTATGCGAATTTTTTACATGAAAATTTTCGCATGCAAGAAAATAATGTCATTATTTTCTTGTTTGCGAAAATTCGCATAAAAAATTAGCATAAATTAGCATAAAAAATCGCATACATTAGCATAAAAATTCACATAAGCTGGTATTTAAAAGGTATCTTTTAAATGCCAGTTTATGCGAATTTTTTATGCGAATTTTTTATGCGAATTTTCGCAAACAAGAAAATATTGTCTGGAGATTACGAATTTGCGAATTTTCGAATATATGGCGAATATTCACCCAAATATTCGCGAAATATCACGAATTCGAATATTGCCCCTGCCGCTCATCACTAGAGTCTAATATTGCTGGAGGCACCCATTTTAATAGCCGGGATTAGGTGAGCCATCACAAATACTGTTTTTCATACTAGATCAGGGATCAGCAACCTTTGGCACTCCAGCTGTTGTGAAACTGCAAGACTCAGCATGCTCTTTTCATTTCTATATAAATTCTTAGAAGATCAAAGCAATAATGCATGCTGGGAGTCGTAGTTTCACAACAGCTGGGTTGCTGGAGCTTTACTACCCCTGGACTAGATCATCCATGGTGCCACACCAACACTTTGTCAAAAGAGACTTGTTTCTTCTGGCTACCTGCTTCAGCTACTATTCTGATGCCACCTCCCGCCTGATGCAACAACTGTTGCCAGGTGCTCCTACTGACAGCCACCATCCTCAGCTGGTATTGCCCCCTACCTCCCCACTCTGTCACTTTGTGGTCTCCTCATGCTGCTGCTACTTCACCACTCTGTGGTCTCCTCATGCTGCTGCCACCTCAACACTATGTCACTGAGCCACTTTGTGGTCTCCTCATGCTGCTGCTACATCCCTACTCTGTGGTCTCCTGATGCTGCTGCCACCTCAACACTATGTCACTGGGCCACTTTGTGGTCTCCTCATGCTGCTGCCGCTTCACCACCACTCTGTGGCCTCCTCAAAGGTGGATGCTCAACAGACAGGATCCATTTTTTGGGGGTTATTGTTCTGATGGATCAGAAGAAGGGCAAAATAATCAGTGACGTCAACACAAACTTTCTGCTCTGTTGGGGGGCTCTACTTGTGTAAGCTTTTACTATAACAGGTTCTGTAGACAGCTATGTGGAATCAGCTGACGACGGTTTAAAAGGAGTGCGCTTCTTCTTGGCGCTAACATCGACCTGTAAGGCTGAGTTCACACTTTAGTTATTTGGTTTTTGCCCCATAACTGCCCAAATAAGTGAAGTGTGCAGTGATTCTAAGAGTGACGCCTGTCATCTGCATTTCATACTGACAATATTGTTTCACTACCACAGCAGACTCCCTATGCGTGTTACTGCAAGGCAATGTTATGCACCACTATACAGTCTCTCTGCAGGCAGGAAATAGCTGTTTTTATTGCAATTCGCCACAAATGAATTCGGATCGAATTGAATCTTTTCGGAAAATTCGGCAAACCGACTAACTCAAATTTTTGAGGAATTCACATATCTCTGGTTATAATGGAAAATAATGGAATTCATAAGACAGAAGTCAAAACAGAAGCCTTTAAGAGACATTTCATTTTGCTTTCCGTCATAATACAAGTCTATTGGCAGCATATCGGATCCATCCTGGTTTCCGTTATGCAGGACGGGACTCCTGTACATTGGAAACCAGGACGGATCTGTTATGCTGCTCATAGACTTGTATTATGAAGGATCAAAACAGAATGCCTCTTAAAGGCTTTCGTTTTGACTTCTGTCCATCTGTCCATTATAATTAGAGATAAGTGAAGTTCTAAAAAATTTGATTCAGTCGGTTTAGCGAATTTTCCAAAAAGATTTGATTTGATCTGAAGCTATAACGGAAAACACTGAATCCATAACAGTGATGTGAACTCACCCTAAACAGTTAATCATTTTTATTAGTTTGTGTTTCATCGTTGTATGTACCATAGGTGGCTTTATAAAGTTTTTCTAGCTTGAGCAAAATTTACAAATGTGGTAAATCAGCACACCTTTCTATGGACAACCAGAGAGCTGGTCTATGATCCATATCAACAGCAGTAGGAATTACTTTAGGAATCCATAAAAGGTAACCGCAAATGTTAAAAATAGTAGTGCAAATAGGAAATCTTGTCCGGCAGCCTTTTTAACATTTGGATTAAAGTATGAAATTTTATGGATTTCTACTGAGGGCTTGGCTTTCTACTGTTTTGGATAACAGAAAAATTATAGCCTGGCCAGGGGGTGGGTGTACCTCCCCCCCCCCCCATCCCTCCAAAAAAAGCACCACTCACCCAACAGTTCCACCATTTAAGCTGTTCCCATTCCAGCTGTTCTATTGGGTCCCGCTGGATTGAAAGTGAAGAGATCCCATGGCCGTTATTATTTTTATTATTATTTTTGCTCTTAGGCCCCTTTCACACAGCCATCATGGGTGAGGGCCGGATGTGTTCAGGGTGCATTGCGGGACACCAGCGTGAGTAGGGACGCAATTTCAGTCAGTTTTGTCTGTGATTGCGTTCCGTTGTTCAGTTTTTTCTGCACGAGTGCAATGCGTTTTGCATGCGCATGATAAAAAAACTGAATGTGGTACCCAGACCCGATCCCGGACTTCTTCACTGAAGTTCAGGTTTGGGTTCGGTGTTGTGCAGATTTTATTATTTTCCCTTACAACATGGTTAGAAAGGAAAATAATAGCATTCTTAATACAGAATGCTAACTGAAATGTGGATTGAGGGGTTAAAAAATAAAAATAAATTAACTCACCTCATCCACATGATCGCGCAGCTGACATCGTCTTCTTTCTTCTTCTTTGAGGACCTGCCAAAGGACCTTTGATGACGTCATCACGCTCACCACTTGGTGACCTCGGTGATGTCAGCGCAGCTCCTGCTGAATGAAGATAGACGGATCTAATTATTTTTTCAACCCCTCAATCCACATTTCAGTTAGCATTCTGTATTAAGAATGCTATTATTTTCCTTTATAACCATGTTATAAGGGAAAATAATAAAGTAAATTGCGTGAACCATGCATGAAAATCGCATTGCATCCGCAGTTGCTTGCGGATGCTATGTGATTTTCACGCAGCACCATTCAGGCCTGCGTTGCGTGAAAAACGCAGAATATAGAACATGCTGCGATTTTCACGCAACGCACAAGTGATGCGTAAAGTCACCGCTCAGCTGCACAGCCCCATTGAAGCGAATGGGTCACGTCCCGCATTACACCCGTGCGGAATACTCGCCTGTGTGAAAGGGGCCTTATGCTGGACAACCTCTTTAAGTTTGTTAAGTTCACTATTTCTCCTTGTCTTTACACTGGGGGACATTTATGTGCTGTACATTTTAAGTTCAGGTATAAATTCTCATTCCGTACAAAAAATTATTGCAAACCAAATATGGCCATAAAATAGAAAAGTTAGATTGATATTAATGTTGATGTGATAGTGTTATGAGGGAATTGCTGAACAAAATGTTGGTATAATTAAAAAGCTGAGGTATTGTGTTCCTGCAGCAAACAGACAGCTAAATGATGAATTATTTTGGTAATGTGATTAGGCATAGTATGATACATCTTCCCTTTAACTCAGGAGAACTAATTGGCTAAATGGTCATGAATAAAATTTTGATAAACTAAAGCAATGTGAACCTGCAAATCTAACATAAAAAAATAGACTTTTAACAACTATTAAAGACAATACAGCCTAAATCGGAGTATAATTTTACTGTAGATGACCTCTCTCTGTCATGCTGTCT
Organism: Bufotes viridis; assembly: GCA_033119425.1. Taxonomy (NCBI): domain Eukaryota; kingdom Metazoa; phylum Chordata; class Amphibia; order Anura; family Bufonidae; genus Bufotes; species Bufotes viridis. The sequence continues at coordinate 358,112,721 of CM065591.1, read as the reverse complement.
TCTAAAACAAAAGAGTGATCCATAGAACTATCTATAGTATACCTGAGTTACACCCTTCTAATAACCTATAATGTATTTGTGGTGAGTGGAACGTGTGTGGACAAAAAGACAAGCATACATTATAATCAGGTTGCATGATATTGTATGTGATGATTGCAGTTATTATATGATTCTGATAACAAGTGTGGATGCACAGTATTATTTATAAAAAGAAAAAGTAGTACTAGATCTGGTGAACCGAGTTCCTTTCATAAGTAGTAATTGTGCAAATTCTTCTTTCCATGTTTAACTTTAAAGCAAGGCAATAGCTTAAACAGGTATAGGGGCCTCAGAGAAAATAGCAACTGGTGATTTCACATTTAATGGGAACCTGTCACCAGAATGGGCCTATTGAGCTATTTACATATATTTGATGGTCGATGTTCAGAAACTGGTTTTCTTGAAGTATACAATATGGGGCACATTTATTAAGACCAGTGTTTTAGACACCGGTCTTAATAAAGTCCCATAGCTGGCTGAAGATCTACTAAAGTTATGAAGAGACCCAGGCCTCTCCATAACTTCAGTGCATCCAGCACCAGTTATAAATGTAAGAGAGCTTCCTTGCTGTCTTACATTAAGACTACGCTGAAAACATACGTAGAAAATGATGAATAAGATGAGCCTGCCGGCCTGTCTCGTTCCCCACCCATGCCACAGCCAAAATTTTACACCTGGTGTGAGTGGGGCGAAGTCGCAGATAGCGGAGCAACTAACCGTTGGGCTGCCATCTGAGTCTGAAATATGCCTATTTCAGAATAGTAAATGACTAGAGATAAGCCAAATTTTCTCACACTTTGTGGTAACGAATCACATTTTTTCCTAAAGTGGCTGCTGCACGTGTGAAGACATGGAGAAATGAACTCTGGGAAGGCGGGATCACCCATAATGCCATGCTTGGAGCCAATCAGCAGCCAGCCAACCCTGTGATGCACTTAGGCTAGTTTTACACTAGCAGCAAGGAACTCCGGCACTACTTTTATTCCGGCGGCCTCTCGGCATGTTTGCTGTGCTGCTGCCGGAACTCCTGCTCTCCCCCATTATAGTCAATGGGGCCGGAGCGGTAGTCTGGGGGTATGCGTGCACAAGCTGTTCACCCGCCCGAACAGCCTGCCGGAGTTCCTTGCTGCTAGTGTGAAAGTACCCTTATCTGTTGAAAAGCCTTTTTTGTTGTGTAAAAGTAGAAAAAAAATTGTGCCTAATTGCCGTTCAGCGGTGCAGTGATATATTCTAAGGCCCTGTTTGCTGTGTATTAGTGGCAAAAGAAAAAATATTTGATCTAACTTTTGATTATTTGATTTGAACAGTATGTCAGACAGAGAAGTACAGGGCCCTGCACAGGGGAGTGGCAGAGGCCTAAATGTTTCTGTGGCAGGCAGAGTAAGGGAAAGTTGCAGCAGGGGTCGCAGCAAGAGGCCTAAGCTCCCAGAGTCATTTAGCGGTCGTGTCTTGACCAGTAACCCAGCAGTTCTTTAATAGTTGACTCGGTCATCCACTTCGTCCCAAGTGACATCAGACACCCCCAGCCAAGAGTCGGTGGGTTCCTCTGACACGATGCTTAGTTGGCATGGCCAAGGAGAAAGCCCTGTGCCCCCACCTGTCTTGAACCTTCCTCTGTCATTTTCAGTTCCCTCAGCGTGAGAAGTATTAAATTGCCTTTGCTCGGCTCCACTTTTCAGCGAGGACGAGCTACTAGAGAACAGGCAGCAGCTAGTAGTGATGAGGAGAGTGGCGTGGGAGCTGCTGTTGCAAGCGGTCAGGCTCCTGACCCAGAGACTGTTGAGGAGGACATCAGTGACGTGCAGAGAGTACTCGATGATGATGATGTAGCTGATCACACTTGGAAGCCGGATGACGAAGGGGCTTTATCATCATCGGGAGAAGAGGGTGTCAGCTTGCTCGTGAGCCAGCGGCGGAGCCAGCAAGTCGCTAGCATGGCCAAAAGTCAGCAGGGTGGCAGCAGTGGGCGGTCGAGAGCCAAACATACCTGGGGTCGACAACCTGCTTCGCAGGAGCCTACCTGCCCGGGAAGTAGTGGTGCACGGTTTAACAGAGGCAGTGGCTGTTGTAGTCAGTTAGTGCGTAGTGTTGGGGGTAAAATCACCTACTCGGCAGTGTGGCAATTTTTCTTTAAGCCATCGGAGGAGGTTTACATGGCTATATGTACAATATGTGGGCAGAAAGTAAAGCGTGGCCAGGGTGCCAATGTTGGCACCACGGCCCTGCATCAACATATGCAGCGTCACCATAAAGTGGTCTGGTAGATGGTCTCGGATATGGTGGTCCAGCCTGCTGCATCATCCAGTGGCACCCACCCGGTTTCAGGCAGTCAAGGCTCCAGCACCTCAGCCCAAGGGAGCTGTCTGTTCTTCCCATCATCTGCTAGTCCTGATGCTCCTGCTCCTCCTACTCCTCGTCAGCAATCGATCAACGAAGTGATTGCCAAGAGACAACAGTATGCATGTACACATCCAATGGTGCAGAAGCTGAATGCGCTCCTGTCCAAGTTTCTGGTGCTGCAGTCCCTCCCTTTCCAAGTGGTGGACTCTGCACCTTTCAGAGAACTGATAGCTTGTGCCAAGCTGAGGTGGAGAGTCCCAAGCAGTCATTTATTTGCCAAAAAGGCAGTACCAGCCCTGCACACATATGTAGAACAGAAGTTGGGCCAGTCCATGTCTGCCAAAGTGCACGGCAGAGTCAACATGTGGAGCTGAAACTATGGTCAGGGACAATATATGTCCTTTATGGCTCACTTGGTAAATGTGTTTCCTGCCCAGCCACACCAGCAACTTGGCCAGGAGACGCAGCTTCCGCCTTCACGTTGTCAAGCCATTGGTCCTGCGACAATGTCCGACTCTGCCTCCTCATCCTCCACCGTGTCCTCAGCCACCACTGCAAGGACAATTCACAGTTACCCTCCAGCATACCACATATGCAGGGCATGGCGGTATCATACTGTTCTGCACCTCGTTTGTCTGGGTAAACGGAGTCACACAGGGGAGGAACTCCTCCATGTCCTTCATCAAGAAATCGAATCCTGGCCTTCTCCACGACAACTCAAAATCGGAACCATGATGACCGACAGCGGTAAGAACATGGTTTCGGCACCGCGTCAAGGAGAGTTGAGCCATGCGCCCTGCATGTCACACGTGGTCAAACGGTTCCTGAAGTCTTCCACCCATCTGCAAGACATCCTAAAAATGACCAGGAAACTTTCAGCCACTTGTACACCGCAAAGCACACCCTCCAGCAGCAGAACGGCATCCCCCAACATAGGCTGATATGTGACGTTTCCACCCGTTGGAATTCCACCCTTCATATCTTGCACCGACAATATGAACAGAGAAAGACCATAAACGATTTCTTGATGATCCAAGCGGACAGGAATACTCCCCTGTGTAAACTCGATGTCAGCCAGTGGCAGCTCATGCGTGGCACCTGCCGTTTGCTCAGGCCCTTTGAGGAGGCCACGTTATTTGTCAGTTACCAGGACTACAGGATGAATAACATTATTCCACTGCTTCATGTCCTGGTACAGATGCTGGTAAATCTGGCTGGTCAGGGGACTGGAGACGTGGCGCCTATATCTCATTGCCACATGAGCCCTGTGGGGGCTGAACTGGAGGAGGAGGAGGACATTACAGCACAAGCAAGGTGTTGCAAAATGGGTGGTTTTTCTACACAGGTGACAGGAGAGGAGGAGCAGGAGCAGACAAAGGTGCTACAGGGCAATGAGGAAGACGAGACAGAGGACCCAGACACACCGTGGCAGTATGCAGTAGAGATGGAGACAGGGAGTTCCTCCGAGTCACTTGCACAAATGGCTAGATGCATGCTTACTTGCTTGTGGACAGCCTAATTGTCACCATTTGGCAGAGGGATAACTTCTGGATCTCCACATAGTTGGACCCGGTTCAAAATGGGGGCCTTTTTTACATCGCTGAGAGGGAGGACAAACTTAAGTACTCTAGAGACATCCTATGTAGTCAGTTGGCTGCTGCCTATCTGCGCCATCGTCCATCCTCTCGCAATACTGAATGGGGGGCTCTCTGTGCTCACGTTCCACTGCCATGGCTGCTTGGGAGGGGTGGGGTGGCAGGAGCAGTACCAGCTCTATTAGCAGCAGCCATGGTCTAGAGTCGCTGATGAGCAGCTTTCTTCACCCGCATAGTGAAGAAACTACTCACCAGCAGCTAGACATAGAGCAGAATCTGAACTAGCAGGTGGTGACATACTTGGACAGCACCCTGTCACCCCAAGTTGAAAATCCGCTGGACTACTGGGCCGACAAGCTGGATTTGTGGCCCCAACTGGCAGAGTTTGCCCTAAAAAAGCTGTCCAGCCCATCCAGTAGTGTGTTTAGTGTGGCGGGGGCCGTAGTTACCCCAAGAAGAACTCACTTGTCCACTAGTGAGCGAGCATGCTCGGACGAATATCTGTTCGGCTTGCGCATCGCTATGTCCGACACATGGAGGTACTCGACCGAGTACCGCATGTGCTCGGGCACAATGCTCGAGTCTCCACCCCGCACGTTTTGCAGGTTTTAAGTAGCCAATAAAGGTGCAGGTAAGTACTGCCCTCGCTGTAATGCCAGTAGCCATATTTAGAGCAGCAATCTATTTACCTCCTGCAGTCTCAGGGACAGTGCTTCGGAAGGGACAGATAGTGCAGGGAGAGAAATTTGCTGTTTTTACTACCAAAAGCTTTTCAAAGACCCCAAAGTCCTTTTAAGGACTACTGTGTGTGTTTGACAGCAGAAAGATTTTATTTTATACCTATTAGTGACATAAACTGTACATCATCCGCAGACTGTATCTTTAATAATATGGGCCTCATCTAGTGTCCATAGTGTGTGGCTTTGTGTAAAAAATACTGAACCACATCTGCAAACAGTGTCTGTATTACAAATTCCAATAATCTGGACCTAATATAGTGTCCATAATCTGTGGTGTTCTGTAACCAACACTGTACAACATCAGCAAACAGTGTCTGTATTACAAATTCCAATAATCTTGGCCACATCTAGTGTCCATAGTGTGTGGCTTTGTGTAAAAAATACTGAACTACATCTGCAAACAGTGTCTGTATTACAAATTCCGATAATCTGGGCCTAATATAGTGTCCATATTCTGTGGGTTTCTGTGACATATACTGTCCTGAATCCGAAAACAGTGTCTGTAGCAAAAATCGAAATAATCTGGGCCTAATTTAGTGCCAATACTGTGTGTCTTTATGTGACAAATTCTGTACTACATCAGAAAGCAGTGTCTGTAGCGCAAATTTAAATAATCTCCTGTTTGTGCATTTAATACATATCACAAACATGTACTGTACTTTATCTGTAGACGGTGTATGCTACTCTGTGACATTATCAGGGCTACATCTCCTGTGTAATGTGTGCGCATCCCAAATACCTTTTTTAATTTATTGGCTCATGCACTTACAAATCCTACGCTACTGTACGTGTGACATACTTTTAAACATATATAACATTTAATATTAAGAAGGTGACCAGTAAGGGCCATGGAAATGCTGTGATGCTGATGGTGCACGCAAAGGCCGTGGCCCTGGGCTCGATGAAACTGAGTAAAAGAATGTATCTGAGGACCTTCAGGTGCGCTAACCCTCAAAAACATCATTTGCGAGTACCTTCAGGTCAGCTGACCCTCTAATACATCATTTGCGAGTGCCTTCAGGGCAGCTGACCGTCTAAAACATAATTTGCGAGTGCCTTTAGGGCAGGTGACCCTAAAAAACATAATTTTCCACGGCCTGCAGGTAAGCTGACCCTGTTAAACATTATATGTGAGGGCCTGCAGGTGAGCTGACCCTCTAAAACATTATATGTGAGGGCCGGCAGGTGAGCTGACCCTAAAAAATGTGAATTGCGAGGGTCTGCAGGCGAGCTGACCCAGATAAACATTATATATGAGAGGCTGCAGATGAGCTGATCCGGTAGAGCATTATATGTGAGGGCCTGCAGGTGAGCTGACCCTCTAAAACAATATGAGCGAGGGCAGCCTAAAAAGCATGTTGATATGATGGAGGAGGAACAGCAGCAGAGAAGTCAGGGGCAATTCAGGCCTTGTTCATTTTTATAAGAGTCAGTATTTTCAGTTGACAGACGGATGTGCTTATCAGTTATTATGCCCCCAGCAACACTAAATACCTGCTCTGACAAAACACTGGTGGCAGAGCAGGCCAGCACCTCTGAGGCGCAGTTTGTGCCATGTGTCCAGCTTGGACACCCAAAAGTTGTAAGGCACAGGGGGATTACTGAGGACGCTGACACGGTCTGCTATGTACTCCTTCACAATCTTCCAAAAATTTTCCCGCCTTGTGACACTAGGCTGCGCATCAGGGTGAGGGTGCTGGCGGGATGTCACGAAACTGTTTCAGGCCTTGGAGAGTGTTATCCTGCCCCCCTTCATCTCCCCTCCTGGGTTGCACAGGAACTACGTACTTTTCCGCCAGCGTTGTCAGCTGTAAATTTATCCGCAATTACATTCTGTTTTATTATTATTATGGTTTTTGGTTGTATTATTGTTGGTATTATTATTGTTATTATGGTTTATAGTTGTACAATATGTTATGGTTATTTGGTTATTTATGAGTTAGTTAACAGGCCACATGCCATTGGTTTACCTCCACTCTCGTTATGTTTTTAGTTATATTAATGTATAAGTTTGGGATGTTTGTTGTGCATGGGACATATATGCTGTATGATTGCCATGTGTGTGAGCTTGCCAAGCTCCAAAGCTGCCAACAAGTTATGGCCATTATCAGACACAACAACCAACCATGCCTGTTTGTAGGTTGAGTGGCAAGAGCCACAGCTCAGTCTGGTCCCTTATATCCTGCCACAGCTCTGCAGTGGTGTGCTGTTTGTCACCTAAGCAAATGAGTTTCAGCATGGCCTGTTGCCGCTTCTTTACTGTCGTGGTACACTGCTTCCAGCTACTGACTGATGACTTACTGGTACTGCAAGATGAGAATTCAGAGGTGTAAGTTGAGTAGGAGTAGGAGAAGAGGGGTTTGCTGCAACTAATATAGGTGCTGGTGAAAATCCTGATGGCATGGGGGCCGCAATCCTTGGCGTTGGTAGCACCTGTGCCATCCCAGGGTACAACTAGCTACCGGCCTCCACAAGGTTCACCAAGTGTGCTGTCACGGAAATGTAGCGTCCCTGGCCAAAAGCACTTGTCTGTGTGTCAGTCGTTAAGTAGACCTTCCCAATAACTGCGTTGGTCAGGGCACGGATGATGTTACGGGACACAATTGCTGGTGTAATGCGGGGACGGCACACCAAGAAAAATAGTGGCAGCTGACGAGTGAAGAGGGACGTCCACCGCCATGAGGCTGAGGAAAGCCTCAGTGTCCACAGGCCTAAATGGCAACATTTCAAGGGCCAGCAATTTTTAAAGAAGTACATTTAGTCCTATGGCCTGTGGGTGGGTTGCTGGGTATTTGTGCTTACGTTCAAAGGCCTGGGTTAAGGACATCTGTACGCGAGCCTATTTGGTTGGCCCGCCTTCTCCCTTTTGCCATCCCACAGCCTCTTCCAGCCTGTTGCGGTGCTGTGGATCCCTCACTCTCTGTACTGCTGTCCTCGCTTGGCATGCCACCTTAACAGGTTGGCTCAGTGATATCATCGTCCACCACACCCTCTTCCACTTCCTCACTCAGGTTATCCTCCTGACTTGTGTTGTTGACCTAACAAGACCCTCACTTATTGACAACTGTGTCTCATCCGCATCATCCACCTCATGAAACACTAATTGCCATTCCCCTCCGTCATCTTTTTCTGACTGTGGATGCTTAAGAGTTTTGGAATCAGTGCACAAGATCACCTCATGGCCCTCTTCAGGGAGGGTCAGCTCAGCTGCAGGCACTCACCTACAATATTTTAGAGGTTCAGCTCACCTGCAGGCCCTCACCTACAATATTTGAGAGGGTCAGCTCACCTGCAGGTCCTCAACTACAATATTTTACAGGGCCAGCTCAGCAGCAGGCCCTTGTGTGCAATATTTTACAGGGTCAGCTCAGCAGCATGCACTCGCTTATAATTTTTTCAATGGTCAGCTAAGCAACAGGCACTCACCCATCATTTTTTGCAATGCTCAGCAGCAGGCCCTCGCCCCTAATGTTTTAGAGGGTCAACAGTAGGACCTTGCTCCTAATGTTTTGGAGGGTCACCAGCAGGCCACCAATGATAATTTTTCAAGGGTGTGTATGATGCCCTCCTTTATGTGTAACAAAGCTTGTTTTGGAGTGCTGGTTCCTTGTAATTTTTGGCAGCCCTTTCACTTAGTGCTTAAGCTTTATGAGTGTTGGAGTCCCACTACCTGAACAATTGTACCACAATGTGAATGAGGCCCTCCTTAATGTGATATACAGGCTGTTTCGGAGTGCCTCTTACTTGTAATTTTTGGCAGCACTTACACTTTATATTCAATTGAAGTACAGGAAAGAATGTTTCCTAACAATTTTGCTTGTAAAAGTGGCGTACAACTTGGACAACATGGTTCCCAGCAGCGACCTGGGAGTCCAAGATGCATCCAGACATCGTCCCAATGCTGTTCCCGATCCATTTTGGAGGTGTTTCTCTCACTTTCTGACCTTTTCCAATGTACCAGGCACCCTCCCCTCTTCAGATCAGGGGGTGCCTGGTTGTCTCCCATTGACTTACATTATACTCGGGTGCTCGGCCGAGCACACGAATATAGCAATGTGTTCGGGCCGAACACCAGAATACTTTGGTGCTCGATCATCACTACTGTCCACCCAAAATGTGAAGATACTGACCTTTGTCAAGATAAATCAGGCGTGAATTAGCCAGGATTTCCACCCCTCAATGCCTGATCCATCAGACTAAATCATCCATGGTGCCACATCAACAATTTGACAAAAGAGACAGTTCTTTTCTGGCTACCTGTCTCAGTATACTATTCTGATGCTGCCACCAGCCTGATGCCACACATCTGATGCTAAGTGCTCCTTCTTTCACCCACCATCTTCACTGGGTACTGGTATTGCCACCCACCTCCACACTATGTCACCTTGCCACTCTGTGGTCTCCTCATGCTGCTGCCACCTCCACACTCTGTCACCTTTCCACTCTGTGGTCTCCTGATGCCGCCGCCACCTCCACACTGCCATTGTGCCACTCTATGTCCTCCTCCTGATGCTGCATCCGCCACCTCCACACTCTGTAATTGTGCCACTGTGGCCTCCTCATGCTGCTTCCACCTCAACACTATGTCATAGGGCCACTCTGTGGTCTCCTCATGCTGCTGCCACCTCCACACTATGTCACCTTTACACTCTGTGGTCTCCTGATGCTGCCGCCACCTCCACACTGTCATTGTGCCACTCTATGTCCTCCTCCTGATGCTGCTGGCGCCACCTCCACACTCTGTTATTGTGCCACTGTGGCCTCCTCATGCTGCTTCTACCTCAACACTATGTCATAGGGCCACTCTGTGGATTTCTCATACGGAAGGAAGGAAAAATGAGATGCACAACGGATCCTGTCTGTGTAGCAGCTGTAAGGCCTGTATGGTCAAATTATAATTAGCTTGTGATTTGGTAGCCAAAAGCAGGAGTGGGTACAAAACACAGAAGACATGCAAATACTCCATGCACTTGTCATCTCTGTTTTGGATCCACTCCTGATTTTTTGGCATGAGCAATACTGATGGATTGCTCACCAAGTGAAGGCGGATGCTCAACAGACATGATCTGATTTTTGGGGTTATTGTTCTGCCAGATCAGAGGAAGGGCAAAATAATCAGTGACGTCAACACAAACTTACTGCTGACACCCTCTCCACTCTGTCGGGGGGCTCTACTTGTATAAGCGTTTAATAGAACAGGTTCTGTAGACATCTATGTGGAATCAGCTGACGGTGTAAAAGGAGTGCACTTCTTCTTGGGGCTAACATCAACCAGTAAGGCTGAGTTCATATTTGAGTTATTTTGGCAGTTTTGGCTACGTGACTGCCCATATAAGTGAAGTGTGCACTGATCTAAGAGCGACGCCTGTCATCTGCATGATGCAAAAGAGCAGTCGGCACTCCGTTGGGTGTTCGGTGGTGCGCGCGTCAGGGTCGGCGTTCCACGTGCATGTATATAAAGAGAAGACCGGCACTCACCTCTTGATGCTAAAGTTGTATGTTTATTGTAGCCTCATGGAGGACATGAAAGTGACACGTTTCGGCTCAATGAGCCTTTGTCAAACTTTCACCAGAACAAACAAAAGTGACTTTAAATAAGCCGCTCCGTGTGACGTCACCGGAAGTGACGTGCGGTTGTCACGGAGATGGCTGTAAACATAGACATAGGCGTGAAGAGCAGCGGGAAATACATAAACAAACAGAGGTAGAACATATGTGGATTTTGCGATCACAGTTTACACTAGAGATAATGTATTGTAACAATCAAGTAACGCTATTAGCGATAAGCAAAAATAAGAACAAAGGCTCATTGAGCCGAAACGCGTCACTTTCATGTCCTCCATGAGGCTACAATAAACATACAACTTTAGCATCAAGAGGTGAGTGCCGGTCTTCTCTTTATATATATGCCTGTCATCTGCATGTCATACGGACTCACAGTATTATTTCACCACACAGACTTCCTATGCGTGTTACTGCAAGGCACATTGTTCTACACCACTATAAAGACTCTCTGTAGCCAGGAAATATATGTTTTTTAACGTGTTTTTTAATGTGATTTTCCCAAAAAATTGACGAACCGGAGAATCGAATTTTTGAAAAATTGGCTCACCTCTATAAATGACCCCCTAAGTGTTTTTTTTCTGTGAAAAGTCAAGTTTGAAAATGTACCTGACAACATGAAAATGTAGCTAGTTGAGTCACTGGGGTGTATCACTGCATGGAGAGTCACAGTATCATGCTTGCAATCCTGTCCACTTCACTGTTACTGACCGCCACTTGGTTGCTGGACATCAGTGCCAGGCTTCGTAAAATCTCACGTAGGCGCATAACACCTCATTCCACTGCCGGCATCCTTAGCGGATGTGTATACAGAAGTGAGTGGATGTGTATACACCTCACAGCGCATGTCAGTATTGATCGCTTACATTATAGCAAATTATACAAAAAATATATGTATATGTACATATAAGATTGACCAGTTCACACTTTTCTGCATACTATGAAGCATACTGTACACTATGAACATTACAACATAATAAAGTGATATAATATACTAAACAATAAGATAGAAATGTGATGTTTTATTAAAATATCATTTAAAGTTCAGTTATATTTGATTCCACTCGAAGTACAAATTTTTGTTTGGGTGACAGTTCTTCATAAGAGATTATGTGATGTTATATGCTTGCCCTTGTTCTCAAGATCATTCCATGGAACTTGTAGCTTCTGCCACATAAAATCATTCCTGGAGCTGTGAATTGATGCTTTACACCAAGAACAAGAAGTACAAACAGAAATCAGATTTCGCTTCAGGCTGAGGACATGTCTGCTGCTTTGGCATTTCGTATTTGACTCATTCACTGTACTTTTGTGATCTTTACCCCTTACTTGATGAGTCATTTGACAAAAAGACTCTTGATAAAGAACTTGTTAAATATCTTTCTGTTACTCAAGGGATATTTTTTTTTTTTAAACTTCTTATCAGAATGACAATCTTAAAAAGTGCTGTTGCCTCTGGAATGGCTAAGAAGAGACTGTCCTTTATGGGCTGAGAATATCCAGTCTGGTACATGATGAAGTCTTCTCTTATCAGCATGTAGGCTATTTTTGTGGTCTTTGTGTTATCCTAAGTTTATTTATAATCATAATTATTGACAAGTCTTAAATCATGTGAAGAAATTATATGAGGATTAGTGTTGAGCGAATTGAAGTCCACAAAGTGGAATTTCAGGGAAAGTTCGATTTGCCACAAAGCCAAATTTCTTCGTGCTCAATTTTCCCTAAAATTGTGGTAAAAAAAAAATCATACTCACTTCATCCATTTGCACATGAAGAGCCTCCTGTGGCCATCTTGATTGAGGATCCGCGCAAAATCTTGTGCTCGGTGACATATGACGTTACCACGTTGGCCAACTTAATGACGTCATCAAGCACAGTGTGAGACTTCACGTGGGATCATCAATCAAGATGGCCCAGGCGACCTTTTCATGGTCAAATGGATGAGGTGAGTATTATTTTTATTTTTAACCCTTGAAAGGCCTCGATTTTTACATCATATGTCGCGACAGTGATGAATGTGGCATCTGAGGGGTTCAATGACGGGGGCGGCACAATCGCAGTTCCCCATCATTGCGCCTGCTACTAAAGAAATGTGCTTCATGGCTAAGTAATTTTTTATGACTCGAATTTCTCTTTGAAATAAAAAAATACATGGTGGTAAATATAGATGGGTATTTCAACAATTTACCACATGCCTTGATTTTTGTTTTTTGTCTTAAGATTTTTTGTCTTTATTGTAAGATTGATTATTGACCCTTATCATAGACTGGGTGCAGATACTGTACATCACTTGTGTCAGTCCAGTTGTTTTAAGCCAGACACAAGTGATGTACTTGTACACAGTGTTTGTGCACTTTAGTGCATGGGTCTGGAGTCTATTGCCTGAAAGCATTGGACAAAAAAAGCTGCATTCTATGGGCCATATTCATAGCCGTTTCACAGGCTAGGGCAGTGCTAAAGACCGCCCATTAGTGCTGGTGACATCACTAGGGCTCACTGCTAGGCGGAAGCGTCCGCCTAGCTTTACCCATGGAGAGCCTCGTACGTCACCGGATCTAAAAAAAAGCCTTTTTCCTGTGCGATTCAACAAAGGGCAAAGGAGAGCATTGGAGCATTAAATGCTCCAATGGTAAATATAAGGAGGGCCGCCTAGATGAAAATGGAGATATGTCCAGGTTCAGCTCTGAAGGGACAAGCCTCCCTAGCATCACCTGCGATGCTACGGAGGCTCGTCCCCGTCCCCGCCTGCCATTGGCTGCTCCCCCCCCCCCCCGACACCAGATGTTTTCATCCGTGCATGGGCGAAGCACAGCAGCAGTGCAGGGACCAGGAGTGGCGCGGGGAGCGAGGAGTCAGGTAAGTATATTCAATGTGAGGGGCCTGGCATATGGTGGGCAGTTTATAGCCTTGGATAACCCCTTTAAATATAAACATTTTTGAACAGAGTCTAATTTTTTGAATATATAAGTAGAAACTGAAGTAAATTCAAGACAAAAAAATATGGTTTCCCAGTCTTGTTGTCAATGGTGGTAGAATCAGAAAATCAAATCAGAAATGGAGAACAAGAATGTAGTGCAGCTGGGGGTGTAAGCAATCAGACAGAGCAGTACAGAAGTGAATGACAGGAATCAATTATGTTACCAGACAGATGACCAGCATCTATCCAATGAAAGTACGACCAAAGGACTAAACACGAAAATGGTAGGGAAATGACCACAGTTAAGAGGCCAACAAAAAAATTATATAGGGTAGTGGGACTGGGGACCCCAAAAGATGTGAGTACCAAGACAAATGTCATAGCAAATTATGTTCAGCCAAACTAACTTGTCATATAATATTCCTTGTATAGAGGAATACTAAAGACCTCTTTATACTATAGTATAAAAATCTGATACCATGTGTCAGACTAACTGGGTTTGTTTTTATTAGAGGGTGAGTAGAAGCCTGGATGGAAGGGTGGCTGTGGATATAGGGTTCTTGGACTTTGCAATGGCGTTTGGAATATGTCCATAAACTACAAGCTGGACAAAGAGTGTTTGGACATCTAATTGGCGACTGAGATTCAATGTCGATAAATGTAAAATTATGCATTTGGGTACTAATAATCTACATGCATCATATGATCAAAGGGGATTGAATAACATAATTTAATGTCAATCAGCTGTTTCTGAAGCAAGCAGAATATTGTTATGTATTAAACAGGGCATGGACTAGAGGGACAAGGACATAATATTACCACTTTACAAAGGTTTAGTGAGGCCTCATCTGGAAAATGCAGTCCAGTTCTGGAGGCCAGTTCATAGAAAGGATGCTCTGGAGCCAGAAAAAGTACAAAAAAGAGTAACAAAACTGGGACATGGAGGGTCTTAGTGATGAGGAAAGATTAAAAGAACAAGGTTTATTTAGTCTTGAGAAGAGGCATCTAAGAGGTGACATAATTAACCTACAGTATACACAAATTTAAATGGTCTGTACCAAACATATAGCGAAAAGCTATTCCATGTAAAATCCCCTCAAGTAATTGTCATTTTATAGTAGTTCAGAGGCATGACACTCTCTTAAAGGTGCGTTTCCAGTGTAAAAAAAAGTGAAAAAAGTGAAAATAAAAAATGAAGAATAAAAATGACTCACCTGTTAAATCCCTTCAAGAAAGTAAGGTGCTAAGATGAAAATGCGTTGAATAACTTCACCAATGCAGGTGTCAGACTTGTTGCCAAATTGTATGGCCTCTTCAAAAGGTTTAAAGGGGTTGTCCGGCTGTTCATATTGATAACCTATTCTCAGGATAGGTCATCAATATCAGATCGGCAGGGGTCCAACACCGGTTGAACAGAAGGCGTTGTTTGAAAAGAAGGCGCACACCATACCAGCGCTGCCTCCTCTTCTTTGTTTACCTGTTCTCCGTCACATCCACAGCGGTGAGCAGGTGTAATTACACCCAAGCCATCCTATTCATTACAATGGGACAGCTCGTTCCTAAAGAATAATCCCGGTCATTAAAGCCTTTAGATGCCATGATCAAGTGAGATCACGGCATCTAAAGGGTGAAAAACCCCTAAATCTCGTGCTTCCGGGCTTCTTATCGGCACCCAATGTGGCCAATGAGGATGCCGGTAACTGATTTCAATGCGCTGGGTCTTGCTGAAGAGACCCAGGGCATTGAAGCTGCAATTCTTATTTTGGACAGCAGGTGGCCGGCCAACATAGGGTAATGAGAAATTCTGAGCAATGGTTGTTGAGAATTAAAATATAATAATAATTATATTTTGTAGGCTCAAATACGAGCCTAAAAATCATAAAAAAAGCAAAAATGAGGTTTAAAAAATATAAAAAAATGTAAAAAATATAGTTTAAATCACTCCCTTTCCATAGATTAAAAAAATAAATACATAAATAACTTAAAATATAAACATCTTGGGTATTACCGCAACCAAAAATGCTCTTACTATTAAAATATAAAAATATTTTTCCAATATGACAAATGGGTCAAAATGGTAAATTTGCCATTTTTTCATTGTTTCTCTTACCCAAAAAATGTAATAAAATGTGATCAAAAAGTCACACACACTTTATATCAATAACAACTGCAGATTGTCCCTCAAAAATGACCCCCAACTTAGTAGATATAACTATAAAAATTTATGGGGGTCAGAGTATAGTGATGTAAAAAAAATGTTTTTTTCCCACAAAGTTTAAATTTATTTTTACACTATTTAGACATAAAGACCTATACATATATGATATCGTTGTAATCATACTGCCCCAGAGAATGAAGGGGTTAGGTTCAGTTTTGCCGCAAATGAAATACCGTGGGAAGAAAACCCGTAAACTGGTGGAGGAATTTCGTATTTTTTCCAATTCCTCCCCATTTGGAATTTTCTTCCTGCTTCCCACTACATTGTATGCCATATTAACAGGGGCGTAGCTATAGGGGGTGCAGAGGTAGCAGTCGCTACCGGGCCCAGGAGCCTTAAGGGCCCCAAAGACCCTTGTGCCGCATAAGAAGACACACAAAGCACTGAGGGAACGGGGGCCCAAGCTGAACTCTTGCACCAGGGCCCATGAGCCGTTAGTTACGCCCCTGCATATTAAGTACAACTTGCCCTCATACAGCTATGTGAACATGTGCTGCTACGCAGTAAAAATTTATATGGAATGTATATAGTTTAATTGATTGAACCATTTCATATGCAGTATTTCTATATTTGGTTATATGTTCCCATTTAGTGACCGTTTTTGGTAGTGCACTTGTTTTTTCTATGTGCTCTTCTTTTACATCTATGACTCATTTCCTGTCAATGCTCCACCCTTCTTCAGGAGTCCTTCACTTCCTGTATCTTCCATGCTTCTTCCGCCTCATGTAACAGGTAGACATGTATTCTCATGTACGCTAATGAAAGCATCATCTTTTGACCGCACAATACCGTAATCCATCTTTTTTGCTGTACCCTGTTGTCTGATTTACAGAATATAGCAACTTACACGGATAAACACAGTGTTGGTGAGTTCAAGCTATCTGATAAGGATTGTTCGCAGTGATTATATCTGCTTATACAGGCCAGTTAGATGAAGAAAATCGCAGCACTCCAACGTCTTGTAGTAAAAACTTCTTTATTCCACCTCAGAAAAGCGACGTTTCGGCTTACTTGAAGTCTTTATCCTGCTTGATAAAGACTTCAGGTAAGTCGAAGCGTCACTTTTCTGAGGTGGAATAAAAAAGTTTTTACTACAAGACGTTGGAGTGCTGCGATTTTCTTCATCTAACTGGAATACGCTGGGGGTTCTAAGGCCGGGACCTGACATCGCGCTGCACCGCCACTAAACGGACTTTTGGTCTAATGACCTTTGATGGTGCTGTCTCAATCCACTCTGTTTAATGCTTATACAGGCCTGGCATAGAGGTCTCACTAGGGATAAATCACTATTATAACAATTGGAGTCAGAATAGTTATAAGATGCATAGGATTCCTACAGTCTGCTGTGTATATATGTGTGCCTAAACTGCAATCAAGCTCAGCGCCATCCGCCATCTTGTGAAAGCACATGGTCGCACAAGCTTACTGCACTTCAAGTGAATGTTGAAAGCTGTTTCTCTAAATTGAACTGTGTTACCCCACCTGTCTAAGCTGCTGTTCGTCTTCTTAAAGAGACTGTACCATTTTTCGGAAAAACCGTAACAAAATGTCTAGACAAGGCTCTGGACACTGTTTTATGGCTGAACCAACGCAAATACATCATGCCTCTGAACCGGCATACGTACAGGGAGCAGATTCTGAAGATATTACCAAACAGAGTGTAAGACCCAAACATACAGTAAAACCGACACAAAAACTCAGAGAAAACTATGAAGCCACTAGAGATGAGTTCTCTAGTAATCTGTCAGACTTCTGGGACAGAACCTCACACTGCATGTCAGTTTTGTCACACTCTAATGATCAACCAGCTGAAATAAGAGACTGTATAAATCACCTATTTGCTGCATATGTACACTACCAGCAGCTGTCTGCAAAATACTCAGCTTTTTTGCAGGACTATAATATAGAGGATTCTTCAGCAGAACTGACCAGGACTGATGCACTGAACCAACAAAGGGATCTCACAGTGCAAAATGCTAAGTTTAAGGCAGAACTCCGCATTACTCAACTGCAGGAGACCAGATCTCACAGATCCAACTCAACCAAGCACACTGCACGTTCTTCTAGATCCTCTCGCTCCAGAAGTTCAACATTAAGCGACAAACTAATAGAGGCCTGCACTGATGCAGAATCAAAAAAGGCGCAAAGCCCCTTTATAAAAAAACAAGCAGAGATTGAAGCACGCAAGGTAGCTCATCAAGCCGAGATGGCTGCTCAACAAGCAGAGGAAGCTTCACAAGTAAAGATTCTGCAAATGAAAAGAAAGGAAGCAGAGGTAGAAGCACGCAAGGCAGTTCAACAAGCAGAGGCAGATAAAGATTGTGCAAATGGAAAGGGAGGAGGCAGCTTGCCTAGCAAGGCGGAAGGTCCTTGAACAAGCAATAAGACAAAATACTAATTCAGACTGCCTTATCCCAGCAGAACTGGAAGATCCAGCTGAACGCACCAGTGAATACGTTCTAAAGCATAACATTTGCAAAGATGCAGGGTCATCTCCTGTACCTCCTACTAGCAACGCTGTTCTGACTCTCAACGCAGAGACCTCTCAGCTTTATATGCCTGAGCCTCTTCAAGTCTATAACAAAAGTACATCTATGCAGCAAACCACATCAACTCATGCCAACAACAAGGTGACTTCCAGTGATAATCCACAGCTCAAGCCACAGCCAGCACAAGCCTTGGAGACTACACCACAGTTAAACACTCATACAACATTATTTTACCCTGGTAAACCTCACCCTACATCACTAGAGAACTTTCACACCCAAGGAGTTCCACAAGTTACTTTGACACCAAGGAGTGAGAGACCAGACATGAATGACTTTGCCAGATGCATAAACACCAGCTTCTCAAGGTTTGATGACTGTCCAGAGAGCTATAGGGCCTGGAGATCCACCTTCAAGGCTGCTATTGCTGAGCTCGACCTTACTACTAAGGAAGAACTTGATTTGCTCATAAAGTGGCTGGGACCAGAATCTGAAGGTCGTGTTAAAAGACTCAGAACAGTATATGTTAACCACCCAGATGCAGGTCTTGTTGCTGCATGGGCAAGACTTGAGCAAGCGCTCTATTCAAGAGACTGCAAAACTTCCCAAAAATAGGGAAGAAAGACTTTCGCAAGCTCCAAGATCTAAGTGACCTCCTCATGGACCTAGAGTTGGCAAAGACTGACTCACGTCTACCTGGACTAAGCTTCCTGGACACTGCTCATGGTGTCAATCCAGTGGTGTCTAAACTGCCATACGGCCTGCAAGAGTAATGGGCACAACAGGGCTTAAGGTAAAAAACTACTATAATGTATCTTTTCCTCCATTCTCATACTTCTGCAGGTTCATTAGTGATCAAGCCTAGATGAGAAACGATCCCAGCTTCAGCTTCAGTGAACTCAACCTGCCTGCTTCATCCTCACCATCATCAAGGTATGATAACACAGCAGCTAAACGTAAAGACTTAAAAAGAGCAATATCTATTAAAAGGACAGACATCTCACCCTTCACAATCTCACCTACTGATCAGGGAGTTGTGGATGACAGAGATAAAGACCCTAATCGTCAGTGTCCTATTTACAAGAAGCCTCACCCTCTTAAGAAATGTCATGGGCTTTGGGCAAACACTTTACAAGAGCTCAGGGGGATTCTCCAGAAACTTGGAATATGCTTCAAGTGTTGTGCTTCTTATAGCAATTTTGCTAAAGACTGTAAAGTTGTCATTAAGTGCACAGAATGTGGTAGCGACATACATGTTACAGCCATGCATCCTACTCCACTTCCAGACAACCCACAGCAGCTACCTACCTCCACTTTCGTCTCAACCTGCGAGCAACAAGGTCATGCTACAACCAAAGATAATGTCTCTTCTTCATGTACAGAAGTCTGTGGAGAAGGCAAGGACCACAATTGCTGTGCCAAGATATTCCTAGTCAAGATATACTCAAAGAGTCATCCTGAGAAAGCTGCTAGGATGTATGCCATAATAGATGAACAGAGCAACACATCCCTGGTTAAGCCTAAATTAATTGAGATCTTTGGCATAGAGGGTCACGCCATACCATATACTCTCAGAACCTGTTCCGGTCATGTAGAGACCTTCGGCAGAAGGGTTGAGGGGTTCATGGTCTCTCATATCAATGAGGGAAAGGGCATACCCCTACCAACATTAGTCGACTGCGACCAGATACCAGACGACTAGAGAAGAGATTCCCACTCCAGAAGCTGCGTATCAACATCCTCATTTAAGGCACCTTGTTGATGATATTCCTGCAATGGACAAGAGTGCTGAAATCTTAGTCCTGTTAGGGAGGGACATTCTCAGAGTACATAAAGTACACGACCAGTGTGATGGGCCTGACGACGTCCCTTATGCACAAAGACTTGACCTAAGCTGGTAATATTGGGCGATATGTGCTTGGACACGGTGTGTACGTCATCTGAGATCCACTCCTTTAAGACTTACGTGTTGGGAAATGGACGTGCATCCCTCTTCAAACAGTGCCCTCACCATTATGAAGTAAAGGAGAAGCTTCTTGACATCATCCAAGTACCTGATGTTACTCTTGTCCTTTATGATGACAACCTAGCTACCACAGTGCTTTCTACTACAAGTGACGACAACAAAATAGCCTTGTCAGTTGAATCGTGAACAGGCTCTATCCACATTCCAGTCACTTCAACGAATGCTAAAGAACAGACCTGAGAAGAAGGACCATTTGATGGCCTTTATGAAAAGAATCTTTGAAAATTATCACACTGAACCAGCGCCACCACTTCAAAGACACGATGAGTGCCTTTCTGCCTTTCTTTGGAGTGTATCATCCACGTAAGCCAAAACAAATGAGGATAGTATTTGACTCCAGTGCCTAGCATCAAGGTGTATCCGTAAATCATGTTCTTCTCACTGGCCTGAATCTAGCCAACAACCTTGTAGGCGTACTTATGAGATTTAGAAGAGAACCCCCCTGGCCGCCCAATTGTGGCGGGTATTGGTGGTCTGTGTGAGCAGGCCTGCATTTATATTGATTTCTTTCTGCAGCCTTTTGTATTGGACCTGAGATCTTATATCCGTGACTCTATACATCTTATCCAAGAATTAAAGGACCTTACATTACCACCTGGCATTTTGATAGTTTCTTGTGACGTTGAGTCACTTTACTCCAATATCGCCCATGATGATGGATTGATTGCCACCAAGTTTTTCCTGTCTAATTCAACTGCGGGCGATCCAGCCCACCACACCTTTTTGGTGAGTCTACTTGAGTTTGTGTTGATTCACAATTATTTTGTTTTTGACCGCACATTTTACAAATAAGTCTCCGGTACAGCCATGGGCGCATGGTGTGCACCCTCCTATGCCAACCTGTTTTTAGGTTGGTTGGAGGAGACAAGGGTGTACCCATTAAACCAATTCCAGCATCATGTGGTGGGCTGGTATCGTTTCATTGATGACGTTCTTTTCTTTTGGCAGGGATCTAGGGAGGATTGTGAACAATTCATTGGTCATCTTAATGAAAACTTGCTCAACATCTTTCTAACACACAAGATCTCTGAAGTAGATTTCTTGGATCTCCGTATCGAATTAAGGGATTCTCGAATAGCGACATCGCTCTTCCGGAAAAGCATCGCTACCAACAATCTTATACACTATGCCAGTTTTCACCCGACCCACCTGAAGAATAGTATACCCAGGGGCCAGTTCCTGCATCTACGTCACAATTGCACTAATGTCTCTGATTTTAGGGAGGCCTCACAAAATCTGTCATTACGTCTACAGGAGAGGGGGTATTCAAAAAAGGTTATATCGCAGGCTTTTGAAGGAGCAAAAAACTCTAATCGTGAGGACCTATTTAAACCGAAAGCAAAAATACAGGATAACAAAATAAAAAATGATCACAATACAATAACCAGTGGTCGGACCTTTATAGAATCTTGAACACTCATTGGTTCTTGCTCACATCAGATAACAAACTTACTCCATTCATTGATGACAAACCAAGAATTATAGCTCGGAGGGCCCAAAACCTAAAAGACACACTGGTGCGCAGCCATTTCCAACGTCCAGGAGGGACCACGGGGAGTGGCGGTACCCTAAAAGGCACATACCCTTGTGGACATTGCAATATCTGTCAATTCATGCTAAACTCTGATAATTTTATCCACCAGGACAATCGCAGAATACAACTTAAACACTATGTCAATTGTCGTTCCAGAAATATAGTTTATGTTCTATTATGCCCCTGCAACAGGATTTATGTGGGCCAGACCATGCAGGAGCTGAGGAAGAGAATGCAACAACACACATCCAATATTCGGTTGGCAACACTAGATAGAAGAAAAGGGGAGAAACTGTTAACATCGGTGACGGCTCACTTCCTGGACTACCATGAAGGTAGGTATGATGATTTGAGGGTTGCAGGACTAGATTTAATTTATGGAAACATTAGGGGTACACAAGTTTTGCAAAAACTGCTTCGATCTGAGTCAAGGTGGATATTTAATTTGGAATCACAGGCACCACGGGGCCTCAATAAGGAATTAGCCTTTACTGGCTTCTACACGTAGAATCCCAATCTATGGCTGACCCTCTGGAAAGCCACAGTTTGGGTTCACTCATCACTAATTACTATTTTCTTCTCTTCATTTTAGGTTCAAGAGTTTGGATATACTACTGGAGAATTCACATACTTGATGGGACTTCCTGTACCTTGTTTGCACTTGTGGCACTTTTAGCATTTTTTGTATTTTTTGAATCTTTTCTCTGCATTATTTTGCACTTTATGGCACTTAGCACTTTTATAGTTCTTTATTTACAACTACATTTTACCCCTCAAATACCATTATGTGTTACTTATGTTTTGTTCATACAAAGTATCTGTATTACATATTATTATTTCTGTAATATTCTTTCTCTTCCCCTTATCCTACTGCAGCACTCTGGCCTGCTTCATTCCCCCTTTTTCCCTGTGCATGGTCCTTTATTCCCTCATTTGGCTATCTGTTTGAGGATGTCATGAGCATGGCATACTTGTTTTTGGGTCCAACACTTTGCATCCTCCACTATGTAAATATGGTTAATTTTTCTAAAAGATTACAAACAGGTATATAGTTTACCCATTGATAATAGAATATAAGGTAATATATATTATTCTAAATGATAATAATAATTAAATAAATAAATAATTATTAATAACATAATAAATTAAATAAACAAATAAAATAAAATGAACAAAATAAAATAATGTTTTGTAAAGGGTATAAAGAGACAATAAATCTTGTTAGATAAAATGGTGAGGTGATGCAGTTATAGAGACAAAAATGTGGAGATTTTTATGCACACTTTTTTATTGTATATTTTCATTTGTAATAATGTACTACATGTAATGACATGTGAAGAATCATATTATTTGTGGTTATTCACTCATAATTAATTATTTATTTGATTTGCATTTTTATTCATCAATTCATATACGAATATATACTGTTATTCACATTTATTTATGCATTGTACCTTTTTTATATATTGCACATTTATCATGTATGTATGTATTCATTCACTTATTTATGTCAATTATGTACTTATAATGTTTTATTACTATTTTTCTTATTTTATTTTCTTTCTTCTTTTTTTCACTAGATCATGAATTTACTTGAATAGTATATATTGAGATTGTGTTTATCTGTATGTTGAGTCGATTTTATCTATATTACTATATATTTACTATGCCATGCTTCTTCCAGGTATGCCTGTTTGGACTACCGGAGCCTGCATTCATCTTGCTGGCTCTGGGTTGTTCAATCAGGGATGTTGTCTTGCGCACGCGTCCTGAGGTGATCTGGATAGCCAGGATGCGCTTCTGGGCTTTGGAGCGCATCACGGCACCTATCTCCGCCCGGGCACTTTTTTGCGCAGGGATGTGCGCGTGCGCCCAGCGGCACTTGGGTGGCCTAGATGCGCTTTCGCTCTTTGGAGCACATTGTGGCATCCACATCCGTTCGGGCGCCTTTTTGCGCATATCTTTGCGCATGCGCCCGTTGGCGCTTGGGAGTCCACAATGCGCTTCCGCTCTTTGGAACGCATCATGGTGTCCACAGCTGCCCGGGCACCATCTCTGCGCATGCGCCTGTGTCATTCCATCACAGGACAGGGGTAGGAGAAAGAAAGCAAGAGGGTGAGTCACAGGCCTACGGAGAGGTAACTGGAAATCACTAGGCAGGGCGCCAAAGGTGGACAATAATAGGAATGAGAAAGCTATTGCTATAGATAAAAAAGATGATCAAAGTAATGAAAACTAGATTTAGGGGTTAGGCTGCCCAAGGTGTAACCTCCAATGGGTATAAACCCAACTGGATGTGTGACAGGAAAAATAAATATGCAAAACATTTTTTGCGAAAAAATAACACCTAGAGGTGGTGCCAGACACAATAATATGTTGAAAATGTATGGAAATAAGTATAATTAGATGGATGTAGTTTTTTGTATTATATGGCCATGTGAGCCCGAGATGTAATGAATACTTACTTTAATATTAGTAATGAATTAAAATGCACTAATTAAAATAGTCAGATCAAGAAATAAAAATCTTTAAAAACAATGGAGGCCAATAAGGTGACTTACTTCACCCAGGAGTGTCAGGGTGGGATAAAGCTCAAGACATCCACTCTGAGTACCTCCTGCGCCTGGATCGCGTTTATAAGATGTCAGAGAAATCACAGTTCAATCCAGAACTTCTTGTAAATCCTTTATTGGAAGTACAGGGTAGGGGTGAGGTAAGTTGCACTGTTGTTTATTTGTATTTGTATAACTACCGTTATGGTTTAAATAGTGACAATTTAAATGCCACACAGGGAGTGTGCTGCTACGCAGTTAAAATTTATATGGAATGTATATAGTTCAATTAATTGAACCATTTCATATGCAGTATTTCTATATTTTGTTATATGCTCCCATCTAGTTGCCGTTTTTGGTAAGGTACTTGTTTTTTCTAAGTGCTCTTCTTTTACATCTCTCACTCCTTTCCTGTCATAGAATGTGTCGGCAGATAAGAACCATTTGGCCCATCTAGTCTGCCCAGTATACTGAATACTATGAATAGCCCCTGACCCTATCTTATATGAAGGATGGCCTTATGCCTATCCCATGCATGCTTAAACTCCTTCACTGTATTTGCAGCTACCACTTCTGCAGGAAGGCTATTCCATGCGTCCACTACTCTCTCAGTAAAGTAATTCTTCCTGATGTTACTTTTAAACCTTTGCCCCTCTAATTTAAAACTATGTCCTCTTGTAGCAGTTTTTCTTCTTTTAAATATTCTCTCCTCTTTTACCGTGATGATTCCCTTTATGTATTTAAAAGTTTCTATCATATCCCCTCTGTCTCTTCTTACTTCCAAGCTATACATGTTAAGGTCCTTTAACCTTTCCTGGTAAGTTTTGTCCTGCAATCCATGTACTAGTTTAGTAGCTCTTCTCTGAACTCTCTCCAAAGTTTTAATATCCTTCTGCAGATATGGTCTCCAGTACTGCACACAATACTCTAAATGAGGTCTCACTAGTGTTCTGTAGAGCGGCATGAGCACCTCCCTCTTTCTACTGTTAATGCCTCTCCCTATACACCCAAGCATTCTGCTGGCATTACCTGCTGCTCTATGACATTGTCTGCCCACCTTTAGGTCGTCTGATATAATGACCCCTAAATCCCTTTCCTCAGATACTGAGGTTAGTACTGTATCACTGATTTTATATTGTGCTCTTGGGTTTTTCGCCCCAGGTGCATTATCTTGCACTTATCAACATTAAATTTTAGTTGCCAGATTTTTGACCATTCCTCTAGTTTTCCCAAATCCTTTTCCATTTGGTGTATCCCTCCAGGAACATCAACCCTGTTACAAATCTTTGTGTCATCAGCAAAAGACACACCTTACCATTGAGGCCTTCTGCAATTTCGCTGATAAAGATATTAAACAATATGGGTCCCAGAACAGATCCCTGAGGTACCCCACTGGTAACAATACCATGGTCTGAATATACTCCATTGACTACAACCCTCTGTTTTCTGTCCTTCAGCCACTGCCTAATCCATTCAACAATATGTGAGCCCAAGCTCAAAGACTGCAGTTTATTGATAAGCCTTCTATGTGGGACAGTATCAAAAGCCTTACTAAAGTCCAGATAGGCGATGTCTACTGCACCTCCGCCATCTATTATTTTAGTTACCCAATCAAAAAAGTCAATAAGATTAGTTTGACATGATCTCCCTGAAGTAAACCCATGCTGTTTTTTATCAATCAACCCATGGGTTTTTAGATGTTCCACAATCCTCTCCTTGAGTATGGTTTCCATTAATTTCCCCACTATTGATGTCAGGCTTATTGGCCTATAGTTGCCCGATTCCTCTCTACTACCTTTCTTGTGAATTGGCACAACGTTTGCTAATTTCCAATCTTCTGGGACGACACCTGTTACCAGCGATTGGTTAAATAAATCTGTTAATGGTTCTGCTAGTACACCTCTAAGCTCTTTTAATAGCTTTGGGTGTATCCCATCATGCCCCTGTGATTTATTTGTATTAATTTTAGACAGCCGACTTAGAACCTCTTCCTCTGTAAAGACACATGCATCAAAGGATTCATTAGTCTTCCTCCCTAACTGAGGTCCTTCTCCTTCATTTTCCTTTGTAAAAACTGAACAGAAGTATTCATTGAGGCAGTCAGCTAGTTCTTTATCCTCTTCCATATACCTTCCTTCTTTTGTTTTTAATTTGGTAATTCCTTTATTTAATTTCCTTTTTTCATTTATGTATCTGAAGAATGTCTTATCACCTTTTTTCACTGACTGAGCTAATTTCTCTTCTGCCTGAGCTTTAGAAGCTCTTATAACTTGCTTGGCCTCTCTCTGCCTCATCTTATAGATTTCCCGGTCATCCACGTTTTGGGTGTTTTTATACTTACTAAATGCCATCTTTTTGTTTTTAATAATTTTGGCCACTTCTGCTGAGTACCACAGAGGTCTCTTCCTTTTTTTGCTTTTACTGACGAGCCTAATGCACTTTTCTGTTGCCTTCAATAGTGCCACTTTTAAGTAGTTCCATTTCTCTTGGACTCCATTGAAATTGTTCCAGTCTGATAGGGACTCATATACCACTGATCTCATTTTAGAAAAGTCTGTTTTCCGAAAATCTAAAACTTTTGTTTTTGTGTGGAGTGACTCAGTCACTGTACTAATAGTAAACCACACTGACTGGTGATCACTGGATCCTAAGCTTTCCCCTACAGTAATATCAGATATCAAATTGCCATTTGTGAATACCAAATCTAAAATGGCCTCCTTCCGGGTTGGCTCCTCAACTACTTGCTGTAGAGATAATCCCAGTAGGGAATTTAGAATGTCTGTACTCCTGGCAGAACTAGCTATTTTGGTTTTCCAGTTTATATCAGGAAGATTAAAGTCTCCCATTATGACAACTTCCCCTTTCAATGTCATTTTAGCCATTTCCTAAACTAGTAGATCATCCAATTCTTTGACTTGGCTTGGTGGTCTGTATATGACACCTACACGAGTTACCTTATGATTACCAGTGATTCTGTCAATGCTCCACCCTTCTTCTGGAGTCATTCACTTCTTATATCTTCCATGCTTCTTCAGCCTCATATAACAGGTTAACATGTATTCTCATGTACACTAATGAAAGCATCATCTTTTGACCGCACGATACCGGAATCAATCTTTTTTTGCAGTACCCTGTTGTCTGACTTACAGAATAAAGCAACTTACATGGATAAACACGGTGTTGGTCAGTTCAAGCTATCTGAAAAGGATTGTCCGCAGTGATTATATCTGCTTATACAGGCCAGGCATAGAGGTCTCACTAGGGATAAATTGCTATTACAATAATCGGAGTCAGAATAGAACAGAAACATGGAAAAGTTATGGTTCAAGGAAGACAAGGAAGAAAAATGAAAATGCCAAAATGAAAAAACCTCTGGTATCCTAAAGACTAACTTGTCGAAAGCCTATTCACAAAATGAAATGGACATAACTAGAGAGCATCGAAGTTTTCAAAAATTCTGTTCAGCGCTTGGACAAATGTTTTCCAAAATTCGCTTCATTCCGAATTAATTTGTCCCGAAGCATGTTAAATCAGCTATATCAAAGCCTGCAGGGAAAGCATATCTCTGTATACATTGCTGTGCATTGGAGCAACATGCATAGGTAGTCCTTTTCTATAGCGAAACAGCTACTGTTACAGGCAGGTAGATACACCAATAACAGTAGAATTACACAGCTTATTCACCCCAATTTGAGAATTAAGGCATAATTGAATTGCTTAACTATTACACAAGGTGGGAACCCTAATAGCAGTAGAATTACACAGCTTATTCCCCCCAATTTGAGAATCAAGGTGTAATAGAATTGCTTATCTATTAAACAAGGTGGACACCACAATAACAGTTATATTAGACAGCTTATTCACCCTCACTGGAGAATTAAGGCTTCATAGAATTGCTTATCTATGAAACAAGACGGGCACCAAAATAACAGTAGAACTAGACAGCTTATTCAACACAAGTTGAGAATCAATGCGTAATAGAATTGCTTGCCTATTTAACAAGGTGGACAGCCCGATAACAGTAATATTAGACAGCTTATTCACCCCAATTTGGGAATCAAGGCCTAATGAAATTGCATATCTATTAAACAAGGTGGGCACATTTCAATTAGATATCTCTGTGCCCTACACAGGAATTGATTCAAAGTGGGATGTCTCCTATGGATCCCTTTAGCTTCAGATTACAGAGCCTTCACTGTCAGTGTCCTGTCCCTGCAGTCTCCCTGTGCTCACCCTACAGTGAAATCTCTCCCTGCGATCTCATTGCACTTTTACTGCATTCTCTCTCTCCAATATTCTACAGTTAAAGGATTCTTGAACACTGTCCCTAGCACTAGCCACATCTGTCCCTATGCTCAGATTACAGTGAAATGGGGGAAACAGTATGGGATGAGGCTTTTAAAGGGCTGTGACATCACAGGGGATGGCCATCTGCTGATTGGCTGGATGCATAGCATTTCACTTTGTAACACGTGTAGCTGCCATTTTAGGGTAACAAATGTTTTGTTACCACCAAATGCAAGTAAATTAAGATTCATTGCAAATTAAATTTTTCCTAAACTTTCTAATGCTTTAATTTGTTCAACACTAGACATAACCTCACCACAAACAATCTAGACAGATGAGCATTACCTTGTCATGTCTGAAGGTTAACTGCTATTTGCAGGACAGAGATATATGTAAAGATGATTTCTGAAAGTAATGTGCACACTAACTGCACCCAAACACCAGCTGGGACTTGTATATCACTGCATAATTATTTTTAACCCTTCACAGATAGAGACATAATTTGAAGCTCATGGGGCCCAATGCAAAATCTGTAACAACTTACACCCACTTGTGCCATTTATAATCCTGTGTCTTTTGTAGGGCTTTGCCTCCAAGACCTGGGGTTGATTCTACATCTGCACCCCCTATATCAACATCCCTAAGCAATCCATGGAAATTTTCCTGAGTAGAATTCCAGCCTGAATAATGTATATAATGACAGCACACAGAAAATTGTTTTCTTCATGATTGTTGAAGAACCCGACACCCTTATTGGGACAACTAGTGAAACTTGGATTCCCCTCTTTCCAAATAAAATCCCTCATTAATCTATCCATAATAGTGAAAACCTTAATAGTAGTGTTGGGCGAGCATGCCCGGCCGAACACCATTTTGACTCGAGCATCGCGATGTTCGGCACATCGCGGTGTTCGGCCGAACACTGCGTGTGCTCGAGCGCGATGCTCGAGTCTCCTCCCAGCACGTTTGTTGTCTGCTATGCAGCCAATAAACATGCAGGGAAGTGCTGGCACTCCCTTTAATGCCGTAGCCATGTTGGTTACTAGCATTACAGTGATTGGCTGGCCGGAATGCGTCATCGGGTGCTATATAGCACCCAATGACACGTGGTCCGGCTCAGTCTTAGTCAGGGTGAGCTGCAGCAGAAGGGCCAGATAGTGCAGGGACAGGAATAGTTTTTTTTGTTTAGTGTTAGAGATCCAAAAGTTCTTTTAAGGACTATTGTTTTATCTGGCCGCAATATATATTATTAGCACAACCTGCGCTAAATTGCATGCAATTGTTTGGCTGCTGCTGACAGTGATACAACCTCTGCTACATCTGTTGTATTACATTTAAGCATCATATTTATCTGTGACATTCAGCACAATTGTCTTGCAGCAGGTGACAGTGATATTACCTGCGCTACATCTCCTGAATAACGTTTGCGCATCCTAAATATCTGTAACATTCAGTGTAATTTATTTGCTACTGCGTCACTGTACTTGTGACATACTTGCAAGCATATATCCCATTAAATATGCTCAAGGCGAGCAGTAAGGGACGGGGAAGTGGCCGTACTGCTGATGGTGCATGCAGAGGCCGTGGCCCTGGGCACGGTGAAACTGTGCCTGCTGCCTGAGCACAAGAAACACACTCACCCACGATACCTAGCTTCATGTCCACACCACTCTCGAAGTCACACCAGTGCAACCAAGTGGTCGGTTGGATTGCAGCAGATAATGCTTCCATTTGGTTGAGCACCAACCTGTCTTCCAAAGTAGCCAAAAGTCTGATCAACAGAATCCTCACCCTGATCCTCCTTCCTCCCATCAATGGAGAGTCTTGGCAAACAAGTGATCCCACACTTGGATATTCCGAGGAGCTCTTTTCATCACCATTCCTTGATTTGGCCCTCTCGCCAAACCCGCTTGAAGAGGGACATGAGGAGATCTTGTGCACTGATTCCCAAACTCTTGAGCATTCACAGTCAGAAGAAGATGACGGTGGGGAACGGCAATTAGTGTTTCACGAGGTGGATGATGATGAGACACAATTGCCAAAAAGTCAACGGCAATTAGTGTCTCAAGAGGTTGATGATGAGGATGAGACACAGTTGTCAATATGTGAATTTCTTGTTAGGTCAACAAGTCAGGAGGATGACCAGAGTGAGGAAGTGGAAGAGGAGGTGGTGGACGATGAAATCACTGACCCAACCTGGGAAGGTGGCAAGCCGAGCGAGGACAGCAGTACAGAGGGGGAGGGATCTGCAGCACCGCAACAGGCTGGTAGAGGCGTGGGGTGGGGCAAAAGGGAGAAGGCAGGCCACACCAAACAGGTCCGCAACTGTTCCCCGGAGGACCCCCTTGCGGCAATCTCCCTTGCCAAGGGGTATGTGTTCCGCAGTCTTGTGCTTTTTTGAGGAAAGTACGGACAATAAAAGAATTGTCATTTGCAACCTGTGCCGTACCAAAATGAGAAGGGGCGTGAACACTAGCAACCTCACCACCATTAGCATGATCCACCACACGGCATCAAAGCACCCTAATGGGTAGGCCGAAAGCCCATAATTACAGTCTGCGGGTCACACCACTGCCTCCTCTTTCCCTGTGTCACGTGTTGGCCAATCCCCTGTCCAGGACGCAGGCCTGGATGCCTCTCTCCCTGCATCTGGACCTTCACAAGAACCATCAGCTAGCACATCCACTTCTGTGTCCCAGCACAGCATACAGATGTCCATACCCCAGGCCTTTGAACGAAAGTGCAAATACCCAGCCACCCACCCATAGGCCATAGCACTAAATGCTCACCTTTCCAAATTACTGGCCCTGGAAATGTTGCCATTTAGACTTGTGGATACTGAGGCTTTCCGCAGTGATGGCGGCGGTCGTCCCTCGTTACTCAATCCCCAGCCGCCACTATTTTTCCTGCTGTGCCGTCCCCGCCTTACACCAGCATATGTCCCATAACATCACCCGTGCCCTGACCAATGTAGTTATTGGGAAGGTCTACTTAACGACTGACACATGGACAAGTGCTTTTGGCCAGGGACGCTACATTTCTTTAACGGCACACTGGTGAACGTTGGAGGCCGGGAGCGACTCGTACCCTGGGATGGCACAAGTGCTACCGACGTCGAGGATTGCGGGCCCTACTTCCATCAGGATTTCCGCCACCACCTACATTATTGTCTGCCTCCCCCCCCTTCTCCTCCTTCACCTCCACCTCCTTCTCCACTTTTACCTCTGAATTCTCATCTTGCAGCACCAGTCAGCCATCAGTCAGTAGCTGGAAGCCGTGTAGCACTGCAGTGGGGAAGCGACAACAGGCCATGTTTAAACTAATTTGCTTAGGTGACAAACAGCACACCGCCACAGAGATATGGCAGAGTATAAGGGACCAGACTGAGCTGGGGCTCTCGTCACTCAACCTATAACCAGGCATAGTTGTGTCTGATAATGGCCGTAACTTGGTGGCGGATTTTAAGCCCAGCGAGCTCACACACATACCATGCCTAGCCCACTTGTTAGACTTAGAGGTTCAGCGGTTTCTCAAAACCTACCCCAGAGAGCGGATATTTAGTGCTGCTGGGGCATAATAACTGATAAGCGCATCAGCCCGGTTGACTCTGTTGGGCCTGGATTGCCCCTGATTTCTCTACTCCACCAGAAGAAAGCGGCTGAACATAAAGGCACTTTAAATGTGGCTTTCATGGTGTATTGAATACACTGTATTCCCATGCACCCCTTCCACCACAAAAAAAGGTATACGGTTCAATCTAACTTTTCTCATCCTCCTCCTCCTCCATCATATAAACATGCTTATTAGGCTGTCCTCGCTCCTAATGTTTTAGAGGGTCAGCTTAGCAGCAGGCCCTCACCCCTAATGTTTTAGATGGTCAGATCAGCAGCAGACCCTCGCCCCTAATATTTTAGAGGGCCACCAGCAGGCAATCAATCATAATTTTTCAAGGGTATGTATGATGCCCTCCTTTATGTGTAATAAAGGGTGTATTAGAGTACTGGTTCCTTGTAATTTTTGGCAGCCCTTTCACTTTATATACAAGTAAATATACAAGAAAGAATGTTTTCTAACAATTTTTCCTCTAAAATCGATTTCATCTTCGGTTTTGTGCGTATTATTATCAGTTTGTAAAAGTGGCGTACTACTGGGTCAACATCGCTCCCAGCAGTGACCTGGGAGTCCAAGATGCATCCAGACATCCCCCCATGCTGTTCCCGAACCATTTCAGTGGTGTTTTCATCAATTTCTGAACTTTTCCTGTGAACCAGACACCCTCCCCTCTTCAAAAGTTTAATTCGGCCAGTTCGCCGCTTTAAAAAAATTGGTTCGATCTGAATTTATTTGCGCAAATCGCGTTAATAAACTGCTATTTTCTGGCTTCAGAGAGCCTTTATAGTGCCCTAGAACACTGTGCCTTTCAGTAACACGCATAGGGAGACTGCACCGCATAAGGGCAAATAGGACATAGAAATATTTCCTTGTAATAAACCCTATTAATGGCTGTGTTAAACAGCACTTGCACCCCAATAACAAGAATGGTTTGCTGAATTTACAGAGCTGTATAATGGCAATTTGGGTCCCCAGTCAGTGCAGTAAGGTGTAAAAGGATTGTTCTTATTACCCAGGCTGCATCCTCCCCTTCCGAACCCTGTTCTACATAAATGCTATGGAATGATTCCTCCCTATCCTTTCCCTACACCTTAAATAATCTTTCCCTGCACTTGTATATCTTTTTTTTTTAGCAGAAGAAAGTCTTTCCGAGCACTGTCCCTAGGCTGAGACTATTTATAGGGCTGTGACATCACAGGGCTGGCTGCTGATTGGCTGCATGCATGGCATTATGGTTGATCCTGCCTTCCCAGAGTTCCTTGTTCCATGTCCTCACACGTGCAGCAGCCATTTTAGGAAAAAAGCGATTCGTTACCACGAAGTGTGAGGAAATTCGGATTCGGTGAGAATCGAGTTTTTCCTGAAATTCGGATCGAATTACACTTCATCAAATTCGTTTCGCTCATCTCTAGCTATTACCATCAAATTATCTACTTCTACACTGTAAGAAGAGATACCTGCCGCAACCATCTGCTTTACATGCAATAAACTCAAAGTTAACTTTATTACGTGCTAAAACAGAAATTCCCCTTGAATATGATGTATATATTGAATTGTATCATGCACCTATCCATCTTTTTTTCTGAACAATTTAACAGTTCTTTATCCATATGTGTTTCCTGAAGGCAGATGATAGCCGCCAAGTACCTCCCCATCCAGTCAAAAATAGCAAATCTTTTCAACCTCTCTCTTAACCCGCATACATTAACAGAAATAATTCTTATCATTCAAAGAATAAAACCAGAAAAAAAGAAAGAAAAATCTCTCTATTTCTCTTGGAAAAACAAAGTCCCACCCCCAACCACTCCCGCCATTTTGCTCCCCATTCTTTAGAAACAGAGAGCTCCATTAACATGCACAGTGTATTCCATTTCACGCAGGCCCTTTAAATCTGCCCATTCACTTGCTTCTTTAGGGGACTGGATAAAGACCATTTTATCATGATATATGTAGTGTCCCACTACGTATGGGTGGGCACTACACAATGGTGTTATGGTCATTGTATTCAACATGTCGTTCCATGTACCTTGTATCATGTCATAATTGCATATAAATGGCAGAGAGTTTCCTTGGTACCGGCCTGTCAGGGTGTTAGTATTCCCCCAAGCCACTAAAGGGAGCTAGGGACCACCCTGTAGATATAGGCAGGTCTGGGTCTAGTCAGGGAGTTAGAGTGTGGACCTTCTGAAGTGAGGAAGCTAGTCAGCCTGCAGCTGCTAGTGGTGTAATTTATGTGAAGCAATCTTCCAGCAAGAGAATATATATTTTTCAGAGGAGTTTTCCCCAAGGATGAAGCAACCCTTTCTGCATTTGGGCCTTGGGAGAATCGAGGTGCAGGAGTCGGATTATTAATCACCGCACCAATACAGCTACTGAGTTACCAGAGATCAAGTCAAGTCCTGTTCAGTAAGCATTTTACCTTCTTTCTACCTTGCTATGATTAGCCTATTCTTTACCAAGCCTGCATACCAGGAAAATAACTGCATTTATACCATTTGTCTTCAAAACGGAATTACATAAAGAACTGTTTATAATTTGCCATTCAGTAAAGAAACTAATGATCAACGGAATCCGTTGTACCTCAATTATTCCTGCTGCAAATCGGGTGTGCCATAGTAAAAGGCACTGGCGTCACGAATTGCAAGGGACCTTGCCACAGGAATGCTAAACCTTAACATCAAGGGCACCTCGCATACCACCTGGCCTGTGTCCCTTCAACTAGAGAGTGCCCCAGAGGACCCAAGTGCTGACCTCTCCATCACTGACTGCATGGCTGCCCAGGGATATTATAACTGTGAGTGCAAATATCATCCCCTTGGTCTGCCTGCCTATGTCTGTGACCTCACAGGTCGCTTACCCTGAGGACTGGCATACTGCATGTCCTACCCAGAGCTGGAAACACCAAGCTATATTTTACCCCAGCCTACCTAAATCTCTTTTTTATGTCCGTATATTTTTTCCTTTGGGTGCTGGTAGCCATTGAAAAATCCCTCTCTTCACACAGCCTCCCGATCTTTTCAGGAAACAAACTTAGTCAAAATTGTTCTTGGATATTCTCCCAACTTTCTCCTTTGACTGGGGACTCTCTCAATAATTAAGGAGTTGGACACCATTCCAGGTTTACAGTTCTCCAGTATGCATTTTTCCATAAAGCTGACACAATCCGAACCTTCCTTCCCCTCTGGTATTACCACCCATCTCAGATTTTTTCTTCTTGCTCAGTCCTCTATATCTATTAACTTATTCTCCATGGCATCATTTATTTGTTTTAGAGATACTACATCTTTCTCCAACTTAAATAGTAAATTTGTAAATTGTAAAACTGCTGATTGGTTGAGATTAATCTTTTTTTTTGTTGCAATTACCGGTAAAACTGGAACTGCTTGTGTTTCATTAAACCCTGTGAAAATCTTTATTTCACTGCAGATATGAAGAGTGGCAAAATGCTTCTGTCATCTGTAGTAAAGTGTACTTACAGGTATACTCTCCCATCCCGCCTATGACAGATCATGTGGACATGGCTACATGCTAGGTAGGACAGTTGCCAAGTCAATCATACAACACCCAGAGAGTATTATGCACAGGTCCCATTAAAGAGGTTGACCGGTTCCATGATATTGAT
The DNA here is from genome assembly GCA_033119425.1 of Bufotes viridis. NCBI lineage: Eukaryota > Metazoa > Chordata > Amphibia > Anura > Bufonidae > Bufotes > Bufotes viridis. The sequence continues at coordinate 358,077,191 of CM065591.1, read as the reverse complement.
GACCTATTCTCAAGATTGATCATCAATATCAGATTGGTGGGGCTCCAACTCCTGGCACCCTGCTGATCAGTTGTTTGAAGGGACAAACAGCTGTATTCACACAGCACCATGACTACAAAGTAGATGGTGTTCGGGTAAACATTAAAGTGGACTCAGTGCTTGCACCACTGGTCTGATATTGATGGTCTATCCTGAGAATAGGTCATCAATATCATGAAATAGGACAACAACCTCTTTAAGTGTAATAGGGCCTGTGAATTATACTCTTCAAGCCTAGGAACCAGAACCTGTAGGAGTATCCCTTGTGGTACCTTTTAAATGGGTTGTCCCATTTAAACAATAAGGTCTCATGTGATGTATAATGTCTAAATAATGCACTTACCTATTGGGATGCTATTTCAAAACCCCTTGTTGTCGGAGAATGATGCTTTTTACTATATATCAGTTCTGTTTACTGCCCATTGCCACGAGTTATGGCCAACGCTGCAATCTAACAGCAGTGGTCATGTTTTTGCAGTGTTTTTCATTCCGGTGGCTGGGATTCCAGGAGCATGCATGCTCACCCAGCAGCCACCTCTCTGCATCCCCATTTACCACAGGCACAGTAGCCTTGGAGTTGCTGAACCACAGATTTCTATTAGCTGCTGAACAAAACCCTGATTATTGGCAGCAAAGCAAGTGGCATGTATAATATATAGACATTGTTTGGTGCACTGGTGAGACCTTTGTGGGAAGGCGATTAACATATGCTACAGTATCACGCTTGGCATTGGCAGCAGGTTCATACAGGCTTGCATAGGGAGCCGGAGTGCAAGTAAAAAAGGAAGATGATACAACCCCTTTAAGGAGAAATATTTCTACGGCCAAAAATAACACAAAAATTTTCCACATATGGGTTAAAACAATGACTGCAATCATGGATAGCTTAGATGAACCGTGCCATCTCATCAGCTATTCTTCCATGTGATTGTATTCTAGTTTTGGCTATTCTTTCATTGCATTTGTGTTATTTATGTGTTACAGAAATAGGATAACAGGAAATAGCAGCATACCAGCCCCAAGTCATAGAGACAAGAGCTTGAAATCTCTGGAGTGACTCTAAACCACTTTGTGTTTTCACTTGGCACGGATTTGTCATTTACCAGCCTAATTCAATGAAATTTAACGCAGCTCCTTTCAACGTGTGACAAATCTGTCTTTGTAGAAGCAGTGATAAATACAGCGCCCCCAGAGACCAGTCATATGTACAGCATTCAGATCTGCAGAACTACCTACAGTTCACGTACAGAAGAAGCCACTAGCTCTTCTCTGTCCCTTGTGCAGATGATTATTTTCTATTGCAGCCAGATATAATCTGAGTAATGACGGATATTGGATCTGTTCTCAGTAACCATATGAGGATATGAAATCTATTGTTCTCTGGAATCTGCCATGAGGAGAGCTTGAGTGTAATGTTTCTCAATGGAATTGTTATAGAAGCTGCCTTTCGTTTAAAGTCTTAATAATCCTCTATAAGTGACTAGTGGTTTCATTATTCGCTATTACAAGCTGCATATACAGCATATAGGCAGAATAAAGCTCAGTATATACTGCAAATATTACTTGTAGTAGAACATGACTAGGTGGTTTTACACTGCTTTGCTTATCTCTCATCGTATGTATACTTATGAATATTATTAGTCCTTTTATATGCTTTCTATGGATAAGTTGTGCAGTTGAGGTTTAATCCTCCTTTCAGGATTCCTAAAGCTATCTTCTCGTTTCCTCTTAGTATAATGCACATTCCAAGACGCTGCAGATGCTCAGTGCTGCAGTAGCTGAACGTGGATGAGGAAGGTGATTATTCCACATCCAGCTCCTGCTCACATTGGTTTCTTACAGACCTTGCCCACCCCTGACTGATTGGGCTCCATTAGCCATCAGTGCACTTCTCATTGGCGTCTGCATTGTAGGAGTCTATCTACTCCCTGTTTACATTTTCTATTGGTTGGAGATGCCGTCTGGTTTATTCCCAGTAGAAGCCTGTGATAGGGTGTGAGAACTGAGACATCAGTTTGCCATTGGCTTTGTGTGTATTAGAAATTCTAGCATTCTGTGAAGCAGACAGCGAGGGTTGCCTGTGTGCAGGCAATGTAAGAAGACAGCTAAGAATGCTGTGTGACATCTGGCTCCTTCACGTGTCTTCCCCACAGTTGTAACTTCCTTACGACATTGAAATTATTTTATAATGCAGTGACTGCTCTCTCCTTGAGATAAGGTTGTCATAGGATATTTCTTCTAGAGATGGGCACTGTGAAGAAGCAAGTTACAACACTGGAATCTAAAGACAAGATTACGTTACTTGATGTTATCCGGTAGAATAAAGGTGCATTCAACCTTCTTTATTCATGAGAAAAGCCTTCCTGGAATCATGGATGACAGAGCCAACAAGTTGATCTTGGCCCCGGTTCTTGCTGTACTCTTTGTAATGATTGTCTACCAGTACATATGCCCCACTGGGACCAATTCATGGCATTTTCGGGCAGGAGACTCTTTAAGAGGTGCAGCTCATTCCTCAGAGCTTTCTTCTATGGCAGAGGCTCAGTGGCAGGATGAGGATGATGAGAGTGAAGTTCCTGAGGACAACATTCCTCAGAAATTCCAGCCGACCTTCAAATTTATGGCCAAAGACCTCTATAGGTTTGTGGATTTTAATATCAAAGGGGATGATGTGATTGTGTTCCTGCATATACAGAAAACAGGAGGCACTACTTTTGGGAGGCACTTGGTGAGGAATATCCATCTGGAACAGCCTTGTGATTGCAAACCAGGCCAGAAGAAGTGCACCTGCCACCGTCCTGGGAGGAAGGAGACCTGGTTGTTCTCTCGCTTCTCTACAGGCTGGAGTTGCGGATTGCACGCAGACTGGACTGAGCTCACAAACTGTGTACCTGCTATCATGGAGAAAAAGGACAGCCAGAAGAATCACAGGTCAGTGCACTGCCTAGTACCCAAGTCTCAATCTGGACCCAGGGTGGCAAACAGTGTTCTCCTCTGTTCCTTTGCAATAGGCACATAAGTCATATACTTTTGATATGCATTATAATGCACACTGGTTTACATGCTGCTCTATTGTCTTCTGGTTGTACACTGTGTGGGTTTCATGTCAACTATTATCTGCCACGACTGCTGAGGCACTATCCTTGATGCATAAGGTGCTTCCCTCAGGTGCTGAGCTGGACAGCACTCTGTAATGTAGATATAGATTTCAGCACCATGGACAGTAGCGCTGCTTGCCTGCCAGCTCTACTTAATGTACTGCACTGCATTCAGGAGGGGAGACAGCAAAGGAATGCAGAACACAGTTCACACATGTATATCTAAATGTTATTGTATATACAACTGACTGTATATACAACTGTAATCCTATATATATATGAGAAAGGCTCGTGCTATGAGCCAAAACGTCGCGGTCCCACATGTGTGAATAAATCTCCTTCTTTTTTATTTTAATTTTTGGTGTGCTGCCTATTTTTCTGGTTTACATAACTTGGGTAATGCTTACACCCTTCGGCTGAGCACCCGCTTTTACTAATTCCGTGCTGCCATTGTTTCTACATTTTATATATATATATATATATATATATATATGTACATACACATGTGTGTACAGGCACAACTATTATCTTGGGCCACACTGAGTTTTATTTCTCTCTACATCACATATTGTCCTTTTTGAATGTGACAAGTACTATAGAAATATATATGTGTGCACTGGACAACTTATGCGAATCCATTCTAATCAATGGGTTGCAACCGGTATAAAATGCAGTTTATTGGAGTATCATGGATATTGAGTGACTGAGTATTGGGGAAATGGTATACTCACTGTCGGGACCATATTTTAGAGATAAATATCCTTGGAAGCGTCTGTCCTTAGTGGCTACTAGTTGACTCTCTGTTCCTCTTTGGGGGATCACGTTGCACGTGGGATGCTGTATCTGAGTTTATTTCTCAGTGTGATGATGAAGATTATCAGGGGCCGTACAGCAGTGCTCAGCCAGAAGAAGCTATAACAGCACTAAGCATGATCATTGGGACTTCTGTGGACTATAAAGTAGCTTTTAGAGTCTGTAGAATCTCCTGTCTCTCCCCGTCACAAGCTGTGGGTGCGCTCAGTGCGATAATGATGATGACTGGGGAGCGTTTTGGCTGCGGTCTTTCATTCAGCTCCCCTGTCTCTCCCCGGCTTTGGCTGTGTGCAGTCAGTGTGATCATGATGATGACTGGGGCAGTGAAGCAGCTTTCAGATGCAGGTCTCTCCTTCCTCTATTGTAATAACTATTCTTCATGCAGTCTTTGGATGCGGTGTCTTTCTGATGACTGTTCTGTCTTTCTCGCTACAGTGAATGCCCCATTATACTCGGCTGCAGATGCCTTTTCAGGGGGTTTATCTCTTCTTCAGTGAAAATGAATTAAAACATGTTTTGTTTCCAGGTTTTGGCCATGAGTCATATTGTAACTCTGAACTGTATTTTCATTGTCCCGTGAGAGTGTTGCTTTTGCATTATTCCTTTTATTATACTATTTTTATACACAATTATGCTTCTGTTTGAGTTTCATATAGATGGCTTTACACATTGTCATAATTTAATACATAGCTTTTTATTCATTATATTTCAGATATTTTCTTCAAATAAATGCAGTATCTGCCTCAGAGGCATAACTTGAAGCTTTGAGACCCTGGTGCAAAATTATTAAGGGGACCCCTGCCTACATATGCCTTTTATTATACAGGTATCTTGCTTTAGGGCCACCTCAGACTCCAACTGCTACCTCCGCAACTCCTATAGCTATGACCCTGGTAAACCTTACACATGCTACATCCCTTGCAAGTCAGTCTAATTTAACCTTGTTGAATGTGGCTTGACATGTCTGTTTTAGTATATATATGTATTCCCCATAAACTAACAATTCTGGAAAATCTTTTCTTATAGCTGTATGTTGTATCATCCCTCTGTTATTCCTCCTAAACACGTATGAATACCTTGGCAACTGGGTGTTATCTTCTAGCCAAAGAAATCTGTCCTTACACAGTATGATAGGGCAGAGATGGGAAAACTGCGGCTCTCCAGCTGTTGTAAAACTGCAACTCCCACCATGCCCTGCTGTAGCCAGACTGGGCATGCTGGGAGTTGTAGTTTTGCAACAGCTTGAGGGCCGCAGTTTGCCCATCCCTGTGATAGGTTGTAGGGAGACCTTCTTAAACTAGTAAAACCCAGTTGTCAATTTATTCATACATTTACAGTAAGAATAACAGAGGAATTGCATAACCCAGAGCTATAGAAAAGATGCTCCAGAATTATTATTTCCTGAAGAATAGTACCATTTACTAAAGGAGACATGTCAAGAGTAATGACAGATCTGTAAAGCTTCCCTTAAGCCCATATGTGGAGTTTTGGAGTATAAGAAGGAAGCCTTGAAGACATAAGCTTATACTAGAGTTAGTCCTTGTGTACCAAATAACAATGTCTTGTGAAAACATTTTCTGGTGGCCTTTATTATATGGTAGAAAAGATTGTGACCTGAAATAAGTTATCATTTTTTTCATCCTAATCTTTTTGTGGTGTCTTAAATGTTGTAAGTGGCAGCTTCAAGCAGATAAAAAGCTATTCATGTTGAGTACATTGTGTTGGTGCAGATTTGACTTCATTCTGATGTTAACAACAAACATATTATTATTATTATTAATTGCTCATTCAATGTATCAGTAAACATGCAAAGTATTTCCATCATTCTGGTCCATACAGAGATGATGCCATCTGTATAATTACAGCATGCCATAGTTGCCCGAGAATATAATGTATTGAACTTGTTGGAGGGAAACGTTTACCCAGAAGAAGCTAGAAATGAAATGAGTGTTGGATCATGGGGTCCAGGCTGGGCAGTATGTATCTATTTTACTTCATACTTCAGCATTTTAGTAAGCACTAACTTGCGTTGCAGGGCAGGGACATTGCTGGGGTCTCAAAAGATTCAGGGCCCAAGCCCCAATGCATGTGTGTCAAATTCTCAATCCAAAACCCCCAGCCCCAGGGCTAAAGACATATTTGGATGGACGTTATATTCCTCATACAGGAGTGATGTTTACTTTGACCTTTTTCACAGTAGTAATGCCCTATCTGTGCCCCTCCAGTTTTAATGCCCTCTTTGTGCCCCCTCCAGAGTAGAAATGCCCATTGTGCCCCCTTTACATTAGCAATACTCATTGTGCCCCCTCCAGAGTAGAAATGCCCATTGTGCCCCCTTCACATTAGTAATGGCCATTGTGCCCTCCCCAGAGTAGAAATGCCCATTGTGCCCCCTCTGTGTTAAAAAAAACACACACATAAAATACAGTAAGTACACACCCATTCCTGAAGCTCACAGTCCTCTCTCCCCTGCAGACACAGATCGCTCTGCAGACATATGTGGGCGGAGCTTATGCAGATTTCTGGGCTGCAGGCTCCGCCCACACAGGCCGGCAGCATGATCTGTGTATGCAGGCTGAATGGTGGAGCGGGGAGAAGTCTTCCTGTTTCACCATTCAGAGCGCCGCTGACTGGAAGAGAAGAAGTAGCTCTGAGAGCTGAGCGGTGAGTGACAGGACCCAGCTCCCTGTGCTCCAGCAATGAGCACTTTTGTCTGTATTGATGGAAGCGCACATTGCTTCTGACCCCCCCCCCCCTACTTAGCATGCCACTACACACAGACATCTTTGTTTCCTCACTTTTCCATCATCCTTCCTCTCATGGTGCTCCAACAGTATTATCCTGCTGCCACTCCCAATACTGTGCCTGCTGTTCTCCTCAATGCCCCCATATGTTATACGGCTAAAACAGTACCATAAAGATAGCCTTCAGTCTGCTCATAAGTCCCACCAATAGTAATAATTCTCTTCCAGAGTGCTCTCATCATTAATAGCGCCCCCTACAGTAATGATGCTCTCCAAGAGTGACCCAAATAATAATAATGTGACTACAGTGTCCCAGTAGTTATAAAGCTCCCCAATATGCTCCCAATAGCGATATGGCCCGTAAAGTCCCCCGAGTAGTAGTAAGACCCCTGTAGATCACCCAGTAGTTAAAATATCCTAATGTGCCACAAGTATGTATAATGTCCCCTGTGGTGCCTCCATTACTAATAGCGCCCCCTGCAGGGATCCCAGTAGTTATACTTCCTCTTTGTAGTGTCTTCAGTAGGTATAAAGTCCCCATAGTGCCTTCATAAATTATAGTGCCCACAGTACTTATAGTACCCCTATAGTGATTCCTATAGTTTTAATGCCCCCACATAGTGCCCCAGTAGGTAAAATGCTCCCACATGGTGCCCCCCAGTACTTACAAAGTCCCCTTGTAGTTATAAAGCCCCCTCCCCCACAGAGTGCACCCAGTACTATCTTCCCCCAATGTCAGCAAAAAAAAAATAATGACAACACTAGGGGCCCTGGAGACATTTGGTATCATGTATTAAGTTTTGAACCCTTAGCCTTGAACTATGTATGTGTATTACTTATAGTAAGTATATCAGATGGTGGCCCCCCTTTCTTGTATGAAGTCTTTCCCCTTGTGTAAAAAAGTTGCAGATCATGGCATATGCCATATTAGCTTTTTTTTTTTTAAAACAGAAGGGGCATGGCCTCATGCGGCTTATTTTATTTACTATAATTTACACCAGAAACTGGTGTACATTGTAGCTGAAATATTCGCCAGCCACTAGACATGCCAGAAGATAAAACAAATTTATTAAAAAACCGGGGCACATAATTAAGATGCAACTAATACATTTAGTGCATCTAATTCCAGCATGCTTTTTTTTTTTTTTACGAAGACTGGCGGACTGGCCAATGCCATTCTTAGTAAATCTCCCCTTATGCATCTGTGTATGTTTGTTTACTATAGGAGTGCATTGGCAGGAACCTGGTGAAGACATTGGGGCAGATTTATCATAGACTGGCCGTGTACACCTCAGTATCCAGCAGTCCGAGCGCCTATACTGATATAATTTCCGGAAAGTGGAGAAGGCGGCAGAGAAGCACCACTTGCCATTTTTGCCATTCCATTGCTCCTGTCAATAAAACTGTATAGGTTGCACTGCCACTGGTCTCACTAATTCTAGAAGGATGCACTGTGATGATGTCTGACATTTGCCGTTAATTTGCAGCAACTAATTCATATGATATGTACTAATATGTACTGAACTGGGGGAAATGGGATCCTATTCTAGTAACGACATAAAGATGGTTGGTAATATTAGCGTACAGTCTGTGAGGAAGAATACTCTGGGGGATGGAATACTCTGACAGAAAAGTACTGCAGTGGGGCTTCTTATAGTTTACATGTTGTACTAAATTCTGCACTTTTGAAGCTTTGAGTGCAACGCTCACCTCCAATGAGAAACTCTGTGACTTATCGAATTAAGGATTGGTGATAACTGAACGGCCGCTGCTCAACAATCTCTGCATACGGCAATAATACAAGGAGATATAAGATACTTTGTAACACATCTTATTAGAGAAAAACACATCTTTCCCCCCCACATGAGCCTTTTTTTCTGCCTCCCCTTTCCTCCTGAGATGATCATTCACCCTCAATTCACTGCTTGATTTCTTGCAGTTGTCCGTCTTATATACCAGTATCTAGCATGATCAATTATTACAGTTTATTTTATGATAAAGGATTTTTTTGGGGGTATCAAACAGGTCTGAGATTTCCCTTCTTAAACAGTTCCAACATTCGTTCATGGGTTGTCCATATTCCAGCTCAGGCCTACATAAAGGGGTTATCCCATGCCTAATGTAAAAAAAAAAAATATATATATATATATGAAAATCAGACATGAAAATCTCTGTCTAAAAAAAGCTAGAACCAACCCTGTATCTCACATGGATCCCCTTATTCATTGCTTTGTTAGATTTATATCAAGCTGGCAGCTCAAGGGGAGTGTCTTTTCTGCTGCAGTTAAGGGGGCGTGTCCATACTCTCCATATCACAGCTCAGGAGGCAGTTGAAGGATGAAACTGAGCATGTGCGGCCACCTCAGTGAGCAGGTCAAAGAAAAAAGAAGAAAAACAAACAGCAGGTGGCACTATACAGATACATTTTATTGAATAGCCCAGTAGCTGTACAAAAAGTTTAATTGCAGGCAATTACAAAATTATTCAGATCCAGGTGCTGGTTTGAAAACTGTAGCATATTTTTTATGGGACAACACCTTTATGTAAATCGAGCTGAGGAGCCATTTAAGAAAGAAATATTGTTATACTGAAATCATTGCTTTCAAAGCAATGCAGATATGACTATCTATGGTATACTATTCATGACATGCTATGCTTTGTCAACCACACATTGGTAAGAAATGGACATGCTAGCTAGAATCTATTATAAAATACCCCATTCATGGGTCCAGGAACATGTTCAATAACATATAATGAGGAACAATATGGGCTGTAAACTAGAATTTATTCATAGTTTATATCTTAGGGTGCATTCATATAACCGTATGTATTTTGCATTCCGCAAAACACGTGTCTGTAAAATAATATGGATCATGTCCGTGTTGCAACTTTTTTTTGCAGGCCCGTTGTAACTAGTGTTGAGCGAAGAAAGCTTCGGATGGTTCATCGAAGACGCTTTGTTCAAAACTTCAGAATAGTACTGTACGGAGATCTGTCTCCGTACAATATTAGAATGTATGGGCTCCAATGAGCCAAACTTAGTTATTCACGAAGTCGCGGGTGACTTCGTTGAATAACTTCGTTAGTTGATTTTTATAGTGGAAAACCTCTTTAAAACTTGAAACCGAACTCCGCTTCAGTTCCGACTAGTAGGTACTGTATATCAGTAGGAGATCATGTTGCTACATACAAGTCTCTGTTAAGCCTTGAACATGTCTTTCCATCTGTAAATCTTCCGATGTGGTTGTCCACAGCAGAATAGTAGAATTTTTCATCTTTGCGCCATAACTCAATATAATGCTCGCTCTTTTATGTCACTCACTACAAAAAATAACTTACAGTGATTCCAGTCTATCATCATCTGCATCAAAACTGCAAATTGCATTCACTTTACCAAAAATCTGTGGCAGTAGTTTAGAATCACTGACATGTAGTTCAGCTTTTGAGTCCATTAGTGTTTCCTAACACTTCCCCGAGAGTTGACAATGACATGAAGGTGAAAAAGAACGGTGAAATGAAATGGAGATAGCCAAGCACTTGTACTCTGTTATCTCTGGCAGTCTTAAGAAGTTGAATGGAGCAGCAGGGCTCTATTTTAATGGAGGACCACAGGATCCCCATTCTCATGATTGTCCAGGGCTCCAGTTGTCAGACCCCAACTGATCAGACACCTATCCTCCATCTTGTGAACAGGGGATGTGTTTGGGGTAGATGTCATGTTTCTGGGGCGTACTATCATTGTCCTAACACTGTGCCTTAGGGGGTACTTTGATGTGATGTGTGGAGGTGCATAGTTTAAGAATATGCTCCAGAGACATCAGAATTAATTGATCTTAATGATGCATTTTCATTGAAGTCCCCCACCCCCTAATGATATCAGCCCACTGCTAGGGCTTGTCCCCTATATGTTTCTCGTTCCAAAGACTTGCAAATAAGATAAGGGGTTAGCTAAATCTGACAACCACTTTTAACTAAAAAGCAATGTATATTGATGAGGAGTATATGTTGTTTTGTATGAGTATCTAGCTTAAAGGCTATGGGCACTGTAAGGTGCACAATGAATTTGTCAGGAATAGTAACACCCGGGTGATCGTCATGGTTTTCAATTATCAATGACTCAAAACAGGCCACTGATGATCTGACATTAGGGAGTGCAATGGAAGGAGCTCATTTACATAGCAACCCATTGCCAGGCAATTTACAATGCTCTTGAATCAGTCTTGGCCAGCGTCCATATTGTATAATTAACTATTATGAAGGCTTACGAGGATATAACTTGTTGTTATGTAGATGTTACCTAATAAAATTAATGTTCAGGATCCAAATAGAAAATTTTATTATAAGATGCCAAAGTAAATATGTGCACTGTAAAAGTTAAGCTGGAACTTGTGGTGCCTGTCAATCAGTCAGCTCATTCAGATTGCTGTAAAATATGGCATCATTTAGTCAGTATCGAGCAATATACAGAGTTAGTAACTTCATGAGTTACATTAAGGGGCTTTTCAGGACTAGAATGTAAAAGGCCTACACTATCGATTGACCAACTTAGATTGACTGGCGGGCATCTGACTCACTTGATTGGGGCTGAGATTCAGTGCCAGTCATAGCTGCTGTGACTGGAGAAGCATTGAAGTGGTCAGAGCCATGGCTCCTTGGTTCTGATGGCTGGCTGTGGTCACGGAGATCATAATCCTACCGTAAGGATCAGTAATCAGCATTTTAAAACCCTTTAAATATGTTTTCAAATATACTGTACTATTCTTTCATTACCAAGCCCTTAGTGACCAGACTGTTTTGAGTCTACGTGACCAAGTCATTTTTTTAATTGTTTCAGTGTCTAAATAGTAGTACATAGTGTGATGTGAACTACAGTAGATATGTGTTGTAGGGATCTGCCTCAATGGTAGCCCTCAGATAAGAACACAGCAGCAGCCTTTTAGTGATGAAAGCAAAGCAACGATTGTCTATTATTTTTCACAAAACAATAAGGCAGTAAATGGCAGTGATTGGCTTGCTCCAGCCGTCCTCAAAGAAACAATAAAGTCCCGTATCTATAGCACAACACAGGTATGGTATTGCACAGTACAGTAACCCCACAGGGTGTATGTAGACTTCGCTTTGTCTTCAGTCTTTTTGGCACTGCAACTCCAGCTCAGACTCTGATCCCACACAGAGCTCCACAATCAGAGAGGTAAACACCCCCACCTGACACTGCTGGCTGTTTTTTGTAGGCCAGTCAAGACCCGGCCTGGAACTTGGGGAGTAGTCACCCACCCAGCACTATGACTACTCCCAGTAAGAGCTGTCCTGGATCAGCTATTTACAGCTGTACTAAATAGCAAATTGTCAACCAGCTATTACCGCTGACACACCTGAACTACTGGTTCCTACTTTACCGAGGCCAGGATGGTTCCTTTTGCCTTCCTACAGTGTTTAATATGTGTTTTAGGTGCCTGTACACCTTCAATAGCTGACAAACATTAAGCTGACAGCCATTCCTCCCATACACATTAATTCTTGGTTCAGATGAGCATCCATGTGTTTTCATTGGCAAGAGAGGAGAAAGCTACTGCCAGACACCTGTAGTAAAACGTTATCATTTCGTAGAAAGAAAGGATCAGGCATAAAATTCAACATGCCCAATATTTCTTTCCCCTGATATCATCTGTCAGTGGAGGGTTAAGAGGACCCTCCCAATAGCTATAACTTTTTTTTTATTATTATTATTTTTTCGATATAGCCAAATGAGGGCTTGTCTTTTGTAGGACAAGTTGAACGGCATCATTTTTGGGTACACATAACTGGGGATGGGAAAAAAACAGCCATTATAAGCTGTCTTGAGTGAAGCAGACGAAGCAGAATTCAGTCTGAAGTTTAGGAAAACTAAAATTTGCAATGAACCCGAATTTTCTCCCGCTACGAAGTAACAAATCAATTTTTCCTAAAATGGCGGCTGCACGTGTTAGGGCAGGTTCACAATGGCATTAGGGAATCCAGTCATGGGTTCCGTCATAACTAGAGATTAGCAAATTTTTTAAACGTTCACAAAAAAATTCGCTTCATGACGAATTACTTTGTCACGAAGCGCATTTTTTTCTAAGTAGCGGGTGCAATGACAGAAAGCTGCGATAGCGCCGCCCTAGTCATTGTACCCCACAGATGCCGCGTTCATACATGATCGCGGCATCTGATTGTAAAATTAACAATAAAAAAAAAAATTCAATCAAACTCACCTTCTTCATTTGCTTGCGATGGGCCGGCCACCGCCATCTTGCCGAAATCCTGTGCGGCGTGAGATTACGTCATATGATAATTTGGCAACATTTTCTGGGCAGCTAGACATTCTCCCGTTACTCACAGGACCTTATGACTAGTGTGCTTTACCCTTATGGAAAAAAATAGGCAGTGATCAGTTAAATTATATGATCCCTCACAGCTATGTTACTTTTTTCAGAACTTTTTAATTCTGTCAAATAAGTACATTAGATTGTCACTGAACTGGCCAACTTTTCACTATGTATGGGGTCCTCTCAACCCTCCACTGACAGATGTTTTTCATGCCTGATCCTTTCTTTCTACGAAAAGATAAAGTTTCTTCACAGGTATCTGGCAGTAGCTTTCTACTATCTTGCCATTGCAAACACAAGAATGCTCAGCCAAACCAAGATTAAATGTGTATGGGAGGAATGGCTGTCAGCTGAATGTTTCTCAGCTATTGAAGGTGTACGGGCACCTAAAACACATATTAGGCTTAGTTTACATCAGCATTCAGCCTTTCCGTTCTCCTGCTCCGTTATAGGAGCAGGAGAATGGAAAAGACGGATGTTGCACATAACTGAGCTGAATGGAGTCACGGGACCCCTAAACTATAATAGGGTCCGTTTGGTTTCCACTCAAAGGAAGATTTTTGAAGTGGAGACAAAAGTCCTGCATGTTCCTTTGAGTGGAAACCTAATGGACCCCATTATAGTCTAGGGGTCCGTAGGCTTTGTTTGGCTCAGTTATGTACCAAATCCCTCCTTTCCATTCCCCTGCTGCCATAACGGAGCAGGAAAACGGAAAGACTGAACGCTTATGTGAACTCATCCTTAGACCTCTTTCACACGGGCGTCAAGTTTGACGCCTGGATAAGATGCAGTTGCGTTGCGGGAAAATGCGTGATTTTTCAGCACGAGTGCAAAGCATTTTAATTCATTTTGCACGCGCGTGGGAAAAATCGGCATGTTTGGTACCCAGACCCGAACTTCTTCACTGAAGTTCGGGTTTGGGTTGAGTATTCTATAGATCTTAATTTTTTCCCTTATACATGGTTATTATTAGTAAAATGTGGATTAAGGTGTTAAAAATAAAAAAATTAACTATTGTTAAAAATTAACCTTATCCACTTGATCGCGTAGTTGCAAGTTAATTTTTTTAACCCCTTAATCCACATTTTACTAAGCATTCTGTAGTGAGAATGCTATTATTTTCCCTTATTATCATGTTATAAGGGAAAATAATGAAGATCGGGTCCTCCTTGCCGATCGTTTCTTAGCAACCTTGCGGGAAAATCGCACTGCATCCGCACTTGATTGCGGATGTTTGCAATTTACCGCAGCCCCATTCACTTCTATGGGGCCTGAGTTGCATGAAAAACGCACAATATAGAGCTTGCTGTGATATTCCTTTCTGTAATGCGTGAAAATCACCGCTCATGCGCATAGCCCCATAGAAATGAATGGGTCCGGATTCGGTGCTGGTGCAATGCGTTCACATCACGGATTGCACCTGCATGGAAAACTCGCCCGTGTGAAAGGGGCCTTAGGCCTCATGCACAGGCCCGTTGCTGGCCATGGCCCGTATTACGGCCCCCAAACAGTGGGTCTGCAATATGTGGGAACCGGCTGCGTGCTCAACTTGTTCAATTTTTGGGCGGCAGCCACACGGATGGTGCCTGTGCATTGGGGACCGCATATTGCGGTCCCCAATGCACGGAACTGCCGTATGCAAGAGGCCTTAAACACATAGTTAGTTCACATCACATTATGTACTACTATTTAGTCGCAATTTCCTAAGCAAATCTTTTCCAGTATATGCACCAAATAGTAAAACTAAGAAAGTAAAAAATGACTGTTGGGGAGCCGAATTCACAATATTTTAGCATCTCTGATTATTTTCATCAGAGTTACACTGATAGGCTTAATAACTATCTTTTTCTTTTGGCTGAAGTAAAATATGTGATTTGGAAACTAATCAAGCAAGCTATTCTATACTGTAATTGCTGTGGTGCAGATGATTTGATGCTCCATTAGCGGCCTTCGCCTGGATCACCCTTCAGTGGTACACTTTATTTGTTCTGCTAATGATACACTTTTTTTCTTATTTTTGAACAATGAATGCAACTTATACCATGTCTATTATAAAAGGAGCAATGAAGTAAATTTTCATACTAAGAAACTTTTAGGAAGAGTGGAACAAACTGTTCAGTTTTCTAATGGGACAATTGATTTTTTTGTTACTATTTATTAACAGTGTTTAGCGGTGAATGTGTTGGGTAATAGTCAATTGTAGTAAAAGTTTTATGCTTCAAAGACTCTCTATTAGAAATGTAATGGCTGCTAGACATAAGATCATAAGGTTTGTATGAGATTAGAATACTTCCCTTCCCCCCCAATCACTGACATTCTCCCAATACACTGTCTCTAGTGTTGCAACTCAGTCTTATTCAATCTCAAATCCTTGAACTACTCACAAAAGTGTCCCTAACACACTTATTGAAGTGAGGTGCTTTATGCGTCGGTGCATAATTTCTGGAAACTAATTTACTCAGAAGACAATAAGCAAAGTGAAAACATTTTTTTCACTGTTAAGGCTATAAAATTAAAGAGAGACTGTCAGTAGTTTCATGCTGCTTAAAAAAGTGGGCATCTTGAAATACTAACAGGCGCTCTCATTACCAAGAACATTGTTTTACAAACAGCCGGGCATGGGGAGAAGTGTCCACTGGACACCCAGCTTTTTCCTGCCTTGCCAGATCACTTCAATTATATGTGGTCTGCCTAGCTATGAAAAAAAGCAAAACAGGACATGTCTTTTTTTTTAAAGCAGAATGTTCCAACTCTTTGCTAATTTATTGAAATAAAGAACTAAAATCTTGCATTAACACTCAAAGCCTTTACTCAGTAATTAACTGAAGCACCTTTGGCAGCAATAGCAACCTTCAGTCTTGTTTTGTGAATGTTGCCACAAGGTTTGCACTCTTGAATTTGGGAATCTTCTGCTATTCTTCTCTGCAGATCCTCTCAAGCTATGTCAGGTTTGATTGGGATAGTCAGTGGACAGCCATTTTCAGGTCTCTCCTTTGTTGCCTTGGCTGTGTGCTTATGGTCATTATCTTCTTGGAAGGTGAAGCTTCAGCCCAGTCTGAGGTCCAGAGCATACTAGATAGGATATTCATTAAGAATATCTGTCCACTTTGCTGCATTCAACTTTCCCTCAACCCTGACTATTCTCCCTGCTCCAGCCACTGAAAAACACCCCCAAAGCATGATGCTGTCACCACCATACTTCACTGTAGGAATGGTATTGGGCAGGTGATGAACAGTGTCTGGTTTCCAAAAAGTAAAATCTTGGTTTCAACAGGCCAGATAATTGTGTTTCTCAAAGTCTGAGGGTCCTTTAGTAGCTTTTTTGCAAACCCCAGATGGGCCTTCATGTGTCTTTTACTGAGGAGAGGCTTATTTCTGGTTACTGTGCTATAAAGTGCAGATTGCTGGCTGTAGTGATGTTTGACCTTCTAGAAGTTTCTCACATCTACACACAGGATATTTGGAGCCTAGCCACAGAGACTATTAGATTGTTGGTCACCTATTATACCTAGGTCTGTCTCCCCGATTACTTTGGTGGGGCAACCAGCTCTAGGAAGAGCCTTGGTTGTGCCAAACTTCTTCCATTTAAGAATGATGGAGGCTACTGTGTTCTTGGAATCTTTCAGTGCAGCACAAATGTCTTTGTACCCTTCTCCCGGCCTGTGCCTCCACATAATCCTTATTGTTAAAAAGCCATTTGGCCACTAAAACCCTTTTTACATTTATCACTCAGTGTACCCTTACCAACCTAATTACTTATCTTATCTTATTCCCGGTTTGCTCAAATAAACTCTAAAGCTTATAATTCAAAGACCCTGTAACTGCTTCTGCTTTGTTTAGCTACCACATCTATCGGCTTGGGGTGTGGTCTGTGCACACAACCTATCTATCCCTATGCCACTGTCAGATACCGTGGTGTACTATACCTGTAGTCCTGTGTAAGAAGCATGCAGCTAGTGGCAGATTAAAACTCTAAGCCACTGCCCCCGAGTGTAAAAAGGACTTTAAGGGTCAAATGGCTTTTTGGAAATATGGGTTAACCATAACCCAACATTTATCAGGGTCAATTTGGATTGCATTCTACATAATCCTGTCTCTGAGCTCTGTAGGCAGTTCTTTCCTTGTCTTTACTAGGCTTTTGATCTGATGTACATTGTCAGCTGTGATACCTTATATAGGCAGGGTTATCTCTTTCTAAATGATGTCCAATCAACTAAATGTAACACGCATTTACTCCAACCAAGGTGTTATAGGAGAAATAGGAGGCCCCACAAACTAAATTTCAAGTGTCATAGCAAGGTGCCTAAATGCTTATGTCTACAGATAAATTAATCAATTCTAAATTAATTGGTTTTATTGCAAATTTCACAAAATTTTATCAGCGAAACAAATCCAAAGCTTTGGTGATTTGCTTCAGATGTATCTCACAAAAATGGTGCCCAGAGACATTTTACTGTAAAAATTAGCTGGAAAAACAGAAAGGATAATAAAAATGAAGAATTATTTGTCAGTGAGGGGAGGGCTTTACCTGATGGGCTGAGAATCTGATAGTCTGATTAGCTGATTAGGGGCAGGATTCAGGTAGATTATTTTGCTGTGAATTTTATAGAATGCAATTCTGTGTTCATCTTGTGATCCGAGAGCATGTGTCTTGGCTGTGTCTGACAAAAAGCTATTACAGACAAGTCAGTTATCTAGTTGTACTAGTGATACTATAGGGAGATATAATTGGGTAGATTTTAGGGTTTTATCAGTTAAAGCATAGCATAGAGAGTGAGAGACTGGTCACGCATTCATGTCTGTATATGGACAACCAGCCACCCTTTGTTTTGTAAAACATAGGCTCATTGCCAGCACCCCAATAGCATACATTCTGCCGCAAATGCTGAGCAATTGCCTAATTTAGTATACCCATCTTAGTAAATGCAAGATACTGTTCAGGTAAAGCAATTTTGAAAAAAAAAAAATTCATTTTATGATAACACCTTTACTATACCTGCGTTATTGAATGCACAGTGTTACGGCAAGTTACCATTCAGTTATAGCAAAGTTGAAGATGCATTTTACATGTTAATAAATGCATTGCATTATGGCAAGATATAGTTCAGTTACAGCAACGGCATTTTACTGCAATAACACCCATAGTATAACAATGCTATTGAACACATTGTATTACTGCAAGATATCATTCAGTTACAGCAAAGGCATTTTACTGTAATAATGCTGTTAGTATACCTATGATAATAAATGCATTGTATTATTGCATGATACCTTTCAATTACAGCAAATTTGCAAAGATGTTTTACTGCACACATTTAGTATACCTGTGCTAGTGAACGCACTGTATTACTGCAAGAAACTGTTCAGTAACTGTAAAGTTGAAGCATTTTACTGTAATAATGCCATTGGTATACTCATATTAGTGGATGTGTTTTACTGCAAAACCTGCATTATTATACTTGTTTTAGTGAAAGTGTTTAACGTAACTTAAAAAACTACATTATTACTATTGTCAATATCAGTGTGCAGTGTGTTTGTAGAAGGTGAGGGACATTTAATTGTGCGTCTGACATTATTTGCTATTGCTGTTATTGTGTTAAAGAGCTTAAAAGGGACAGTAGAAGGAGAGAAAGTGCAATATGTTGCTAAATTATTTTTAAAAAAGAGACAACGACAAGATCTGAAGTTCTACAGGATCTCAGAGTGTCACCAATTTTTCTTTTCTGGCCAATTAGAGCATTTCTAAATAATTTTAAATCAATTGGGCCATGGATCGAATGAAAAAAAAGTTTGAACAATCAGACACAAAAAAATCTCTCTACCTATGTCTATCCCTAATTTTTTTATTAATACATTTGAAAACAAATATTTCTAAAATTCAGTTTTCACTTTCTCATTATGGGGTATTGAGTGCAAATCGATGAGATAAAACTTGTATTTTTTTTAGCACAAGGCCACAACATAACAAAATATGAAAAAAGTGAAACAGTCTGAAGACTTTCCGAATGCACTGTACTTGTTAGAATTTGCGAATATTTAGAATATAGAGCTATATATTCGTATTTGTGAATAGTGTTGATCACAAATTTTATCGTGAATTTATCACGAATATTGGCACTTAGCAACATCCCTAGCAACCATTAGGAAAGTTGCCTACCTCTTAGTGTTGATCGCGAACATTCTAATCACAAATTTTTTATCGCGAATATATTACATTGATGATTTTCGTAATCAAGTAAATAATGACTGGATATCACAAATTTTCGAATTTGCGATTTTATGGTGAATACTCAGCCAAAAATTAGCAAAATATCGCAAATTCGAATATTGCCTATGCCGCTTATAGCTACACACAAGCTCAGTAACTCACTATTCAAATCCTCTTGTATGCAGGAGTCAGAGTGAATGTGTTATTGATTAGGCCAGGCAACAGGAATTGGTGCATTCAAAGTGAATTCTTCTTATTGGCACTGGGTATGAGGTAAATTTTCTGAGAGAAAAGCAAAAAAACAACAACATTAGGGCACCATAATAAGTATCTAACAGCAATAACTAGACACATAAGAATTAAAAAAAATCCACATAAAATATGTGTACAAACACACACTATGTACTATAGTGTATACATTTTACTATACTATATTTTCACAGATGAAAATACACAACATAAAACATTTCCTTGCAGGGATAGTAAAAAATGCTAATAAATATATACCACTGTGTTCAAGCAGCGCTTTGCAGATGCATTACCTCTATATTGGTTTGATTTACGGACATTTGCCTATGAAAACATTTATTTTTCTCATTCCATCCCCATACAAGATGCTTATAAATCAGCATGGATTTGCTGTGGTTGGCACAAGGTTTGATGGTTTTCTGGCTACTCAGTGAATTATATGGACATTATTTGTAGTTATGGGAACCAGTGCATAGACATGGGGAGCGCACACTTTTAATACTGTCACAAAGTGAATATGCAGAGTCTTTAATAAAATCTAATAATACTAGTGACAGGGTTATGATTATAGGAAGTAATGCTTGCTTTAAATAAGAAAACAGATTTCACATTTACAGCATATACCAGCTCATCTCATTTTCCATAATAAATGATAAGAATACTGGGTAACCATATCTTTCCTTAACGGAGTTGTCCTTGTTTTTTTTATTTTATTTTTTAAATCCACCCAGATAGTGGGACCTGTGAAGGAAAGCTCAGTTCTGGCATCCTGGATCCCAGGCTTTATGCACTACAGATCTGGTCCCCTTCTGTCAGATGGATGGCGTCATGTGTGCCACTGCAGCCAATGAATGGCCTTATTGGTATTGTTCCCAAAGTGACACGTGATCGAGTAGTGATATGTTGCTAGGCCAGTCACTGGCTGCAGTTGTGCACTTGTCCTCATTCATGCAGATGGGAAGTAAAGTGCAGACAGGCAGGGGAGTGCTGGAGAGGAGAATTTTAACAGAGGTTATAATATTTCATGTCTCGTTTTGGGGGGAACTCTGTATTGCTTTTTGTCCCACTGTATTGGAATTCAACCTTTGCCGGGTTACACCATAGGCTCATCAGCATAGGATCATTCTTATGATCTTCCTATTGGGGTCTCCTTCTGGAGTTTTTTTATTTTTTTTTATGAGATAGGGTGTGTTAAAAAAGAAAGAAAATGAAGCATTAATCACCTCACCAGTCCCTCATCATTGCCATTCTGATGTTGCTGTGGTCCCTGCAGTCACTTACCACAGAAGTTACCCACCTCAGCCAGTGATTAGCTGAGCAGTCATCTACAGCCCTTTCCTGTGTGTTGAGTTGAGAGAAGGATGCGGAGACGGTAGCAGCATTAGAATGGGAGCAGCGGGAAATTGGTGAGGTTAATAATGCTTCTTTATTTGTTCCCGTTCTGCCCCATTGACAAAAAATCCTCTCAGAAAATCACTTCAATTGTTATCAGTACATCAGTGACAACCCAGATTATAAAGTGAATGTGTTATTTATCGTACTATGTCTCCCAAAAGGTACCAATGTAAACTACAAGTCATCTTGCAAAAAACAAGCCATCATAAATGTTAGTGGTACTGGAATGCAGCAACACAAAGACAAATGCATTTTGTAAAAAAGAAAAAAAAAGTTTATGTAATACATAAAAATGATATTTTGGTATACCTGTGATTATAATGACCTGTAGAATAAAGTTAATATATTATTTATACACACAGCAAAACAACCCCAAAGAACATGGTGGTATTAAAGGGGTTGTCTCACTTCAGCATTTATCATGTAGAGAAAGTTAATATAAGGCACTTACTAATGTATTGTTATTGTCCATATTGTCTCCTTTGCTGGCTGGATTCATTTTTCCATCACATTATACACTGCTTGTTTCCATGGTTACTACCACCCTGCAATCCAATCAATCAGTGTTGGTTGTGCTTGCACACTATAGGAAAAAGCGCCTGCCTTTGTCTTCTCCTATGGTCCTGCCTACCAGAGAGGCTGGCACTTTTTTTCTGCAGTGTGCAAGCATGACCACCGCTGATGGATTATAGGCTGGTCGTAACCATGGAAACAGGCAGTGTATAATGTGATGGAAAAATGAATCAAACCATGAATGGAAGCAATATAGAGAATCACAATACATTAGTAGGTGCCTTTTATCAACTTTCTCTAAATTGTAAATGCCACTTGCTGAAATGAGACAACCTCTTTAATATTTTTTTCCATTCCCCTTCAAAATATTCTTAAACCTTACAGGGCTACGCTGATGGAATAAAATGAAAAATCTATGGATTTTGAAATGCAGAGATGAGAAAACAAATGCAATCACAGCATCCTTAAAGGGCTTTTTTGGTCATCGATATGAGATTGAAAGGGGTCCAACTCTAGGCACCCATGCAAGTCAGAAGATCCATATACTATGTAGTGGCCGTGCCTGGTTACTGCAGCTTTTTTCTCAGTCACTTGTATAGGACTTTAGCTGCAGTAACCAGGCACAACCACTACACAGTCTGTATACCTGTGTCTGTGTGCTCTGAAATCAGCTGATCTAGATAACTTATCCTAAGTCCTCGGAAACCCCTTTAAGGCCCAAATTGGCTACATCTGCAAAAGAGTTTTCAAGTTTTTCTTTTTATTATTTGCATTTCAGCCAGGAATACTTATCGAAAAAAATGTACTAATCTGTCCCCCACTGCTCTGTTTCAGGTCCCTGGCCTCCTTACTCTATCTACTGGTCTTCCAGACCCAGTTTGTCAACTGTGTCACATGTGCACCTCCAGCTTCCGCAATGACGTGTTCCCAGGAAGCATGTCACTGCTGGGTCACGTGACATTTGGGGACACATCACCATTGAGGCCAATCATTGGCTGCATTGGCATACATGGCCCTGTATATTGACAAATGTGGACTGGTAGACCACTGATGAGAGGCAGTGTAGGAGCACAGGTGAATATAGATTTTTCAATAATTATTCCAGGCTAGAATGCAAATTAAAAAGACAAGGTAAACCTCATGGAAAACTACTATGTGATCTGTCAGATTTTAATAAATAACTGTGTTGTCCATAATGATAGGGATCATGTCTCTCTGGCACTCTCCAGTTAGTGATGAAGGTGTAAGACTGTTTAGGAACACATCATATTGACAAGAGGAATAGTAACTTCCAGCTGTCACATTATTCATACATCAGCAGGAGGAATAACAGAAGAGCAGCACAATGCAGAGTTCTAAGAAAAGGTGCTGGAAATTACCATTTAAGGGGTTATTTCTATCAGGACATGTGTGGCACATCTACAGGTCCTCTGGGACCCGTTGCTATCTCAAAAATGGGCCCCATCATTCATAGCCAGGGACAGAGAGAAGAGCACACATACAAGGCTCTCTCCATTTACTGCTATGGGACTTCCAAAAATAGCCAAGAAGGCATGATTGGCAAATTTCAGAAGTCCCATAGCAATGAAAGGAGAGAGATACGCATGTGTGGCCTCCTATTCATTCCTGGTAGCTCATGATGGGTTCCCAAAAGTAGGACCCGCACAGGACATGCCTTAAATGTCCACAATGGGTCAACCTCTTTAATATGGAATACAAGTATTTTCTAAAAAAAAAAAAAATGTCAGAAGAGCAGACAGGTTCTTTTTAAGACAGCTGCTTGCACCACTGTATATTACACTCATGGCCATTGAGGGATGTCATAAGTAGTATGTTCTGTTTGAAAATTCAATACACAAGTCAGCTATTGACACTGGCAAGACTACTGCGTTGATAGATAGACTGGTGTGGAAACTGGTAGTTATTAATGGACTGCATTAGTGCAAGTTGATTTCAAGCCTTCTAGTATGATTTCACGTTTCATTTTTCAGTTGAAATGAAGGTAGAATATAGTTTACTCGTATCCCAGAGCTGGTTTATAAAATCACTGTGCTCAGAAGATGCCTTGATGTATTTTTTATCATCTATCATGTCAGCAAAATTGTACTATTGTCAAACATCTTAAAAAGAATATTTTTTGATGGATATACTAGAGATTGCTGTGCTTTATATAAATTAGATGGTGATTGCAGACATTTTACATGCTGGGGTATTGACACCTGATGTTAGTCTTCTACTACAAGCTTAGATTATGTCAGATATTACTAGATCAAATCATTTTACGGTATTTCACTGCAGCACCAGGACACAACCTCTTGAAGTAGTTTACTTTCATTGACGGTGACTCAGGCAGGTTGAGAGACACTTGCCTGAGTCATCTACTGAAATCCTTGTCAGTGGACAAGCCAAGCTGAGTTTGCTCTGTCTGGTAGACAAGCAATGGGTCAGGGCAGACAACACAAGTTCAGGGTGGGCAGATCAGGTTCAAAATGAAAACAAGAAAAAGTCAGGCATGGGAGTACATATAACATAGTAAGACTTGCAGAGACAAGACAAGCTTGGGACCATATTGCTCAGGCACCCCGCCCATAGGGGAAAGTGCTTTAAATAACCCAAGGACAGCAGCCATTGGCTGGGGACAGATTAGACTATGTCCACGCTGGCCCTTGAAGAATCAGGTAAAAGGTGCAGGAAGTGAAAAGACATTGAGCATGGAACAGGAAAAGACATGCCCTCAGGCCTGAACCGCCACCATATGAAAGTTACAGGTGGGACCAGTGTTCCCAAGACTGCAAATGGCGCAAAGACTGATTTGTTTTGTGAATCTGGGGCAGGATTTATGATACTCCAAATTTATTAAGGCCCATGCTTCACATTCATAAATGTGTGTTATATTAAGCCTGTGATTCGTATTCTTAGACAGTGTAAAGACCAAAGTTATTAGTGAATCTGCTCCAGAGTATGTTGGCAAACATAATCTGTATTAGTGGCCAAAGTTTGTTCTTTTGGGATATTTTTAGCCTTATTTGAGGTGCTTTCAGATAAAGGACATCCCATTAAGTAAATATGCCTTTAGGGCTTGATTCACAGCCCCTAATTTAACTGTACATCAGCAGTGTGCGAGTGGTATATGGAGCAAGATCACAAACTGGTGGGTGTTGGTGGTATAATACATCTTGGTCATTTAACCCCTGAAATGCCTGTGGCAGGGCTAATAAGCAGCCAGTAAGAATTTAATAGGCTACCATAGAATACTATTGCAGCCTATGGAATTAGAGAATTGAAATAAAATATTTAATTATAAAAAAAAAACACGAAAATGTTACCCCCCTTCCCAATTTTACATGTAAAAATAAACATAATAGGTTTCACCAAATCCAAAATGACTATAGTTCACCCCACGAAAACAAGGCTTCAAACAGCTCTGTAGATGGATATATAAAAAAGTTATGGGTGTCAGAATATGGAGATGCAAATAAATGTTTTAAATAGAAATTATATAAATTTGGTATCACTGTAACCATACTGACCGACAGAATAAGGTTGTCATGTCACTTTTAGTGCATAGTGAACACAGTAAAAATTAAACCCAAAAAATCATGATGGAATTGTGTTATTTTGTTTAAATTCCACCCCACAAATAACTTTTTTTTCTAATTTTGCAACTCATCAGATGCACTCATACAGCTATATAAATAGAAAAGTTAAAAGGTTTTGGCTCTTAGAAAGAAGGGAGGCAAAATGCAAATCACCTGGGTCCTGTAGAGGATGCAATAGCCAGTGTCATAGGATACCTACAGATTTGTCTTTTACTATTCCTATTATTGTTGTTGCTGGCATCATCCATTGTATGCATTTTTTGCTGGTGATTGCCATTAGCAACGGACTACAAGTGCAGGATGTGCTCCCCTACAGAAATGCACAACTGCATATGGGTATGAGCACATTCTGCTTTCTTATCACCACACTTTTTGATGGTTTATACTATTCCTATTAGCTTGACTAATCCTGAGTTGAATGGCAAGAGATGAACAGTTAAAAATAAATATACATTATTTTGAGTTGCTCTGTCAGGAAATGTTTATGTATATTGCGATATTCTATTGAATTTATATAGTAAAAAATTGTAGTCTTAATGAAATTCCTCAATATATAAGGGTGGCCACATGTGTACAAGCATATTTTCAGAATAATGGGGCAACCCAGGATTAAGCATATGGTCATTCTCCAGTCTTTTTCTCAATAAAACACATCATGCCCATGTAGAATAGCAAACAATGGCAATGCACATCACTGTTGTCTGAATGAATAAGACATGGACAGGCAAACAAGCACAGAACACAAAACATCTTTAAAGGGATTCTGTCACCACATATAACCCCTATGAGCTAAACATATGCTCATGTCCAGGGTTGTAATAGGATCCCTAAGGTGGCCTTATAAACCCTATTTGTGGCTTTATTGTGCTAAAAAACAGGTTTTACTAACCTGTCAATCAATGAATTAAGGTGCCCAAAGGGAGGTCCGTGGATCCATGGTGCCCAGACGTTCGATGCCCAGCGCCACCTTCTTCACCTCTGCGCCGCCTCTCCCTCCATCCCCCTCCTCCTGCCTCCAGATCCTGCGTGTGCGCACTGGCTCGGGCTTGAGCGAAGTGCGCATCAGGCCTGTGCATGCGCACTTCGCAAACAGAAGCCGATGCCAGCAGTCCGCACGGGTGGAAAGCCTGTGCGCATGCGCCGACTGCTGGCATCGGCTTCTGTTTGCGAAGTGCGCATGTTCCGGCCTGATGCGCACTTTGCTCAAGCCCGAGCCAGTGTGCACGCGCAGGATCTGAAAGCAGGAGGAGGGGGACGGAGGGAGAGGCGGCACAGAGGTGAAGAAGGCGGCGCTGGGCACCAAATGGCTGTGCACCAAACGGCCGGGCACCGTGGATCCACGGACCTCCCCTTGGGCACCTTAATTCATTGATTGACAGGTTAGTAAAACCTGTTTATAGCACAATAAAGCAACAAATAGGGTTTATAAGGCCACCTTAGAGATCCTATTACAACCCTGGACATGAGCATATGTTTAGCTTATAGGGGTTATATGTGGTGACAGAATCCCTTTAATATCCTTATATTACAAATACATGTATTGGTGTCAATTGGTATAAACAGTAATATTTTATATACATAATTTTTATTTTTTGTATAAAATTAACCATATTTTATTATTTGAAATTGTAAGTGTAATGTGAAGACACTATAGAAGTATTGCCATGAAATCGGACAATTGATATTACATAGCGGGATAAAAAGTTCACCTAGCATAACATGGAATATTACCTACATTGTAATGAGATGATATTAGAAAATGTAATTTGCTTATTGAGTAGGTCAACTAACGTCATGTTCCATTAACCTGACTTAATGACCATTAGTGGACCCAGTCTAGTGTTTGTAATGACTTGTGGATAGATTTAATGTACTGTAAGATAAGGAACTCCACTTTGCACTTTCATACTTTTTCATTTTTAAATGAAGACTAAAGATTCAGCATCAAGCCTGTATTATGGATTAACCTTTATAATGTTTTTTGAAAAGGTTAATATATAATAAAATATATTACAATAAAATGTGATGCCAAGTTATATCCAATAATCAGGGCCAGATTAAGGGTTCCAGGAGTACAGATGAGCAAACCAGACAAGATTCACTTGAGAGAGAGTATAGTATACAAATAAATATGTGTTCCTCAACAATATATATGCGTTGTCTAAGGGGTACTCATTCTCATTATGAAGAGCCCCTAGTATGCCAAGTACGTGTACGCAATATTGTAAGGCAGGCGATGCCCCTCTGGGTTTCTGGGAAACATATTCAAATTAGCTGGTGCCAGCAGATGTTAGATGTAAGGCTAGTCTCCATTATAGAAATAGTACCCACCCAGAGGTTCCCCCTAATGCCTTACAATTTGAAAAACTGCTTTAGGTCTTATGCCCAAAAACGTATTTTCTTTCTGTGTCAGTTCCGAGTTTCACGGAACCATTCACTTTAATGGGTCAGCAAAAACACAGAAATGACTCCATGTGTATTCTGTTTCCGCATGTCCTATTCTTGTCTATTTTGCGCATAAGAACAGGCATTGTTACAATGGATCTGCAAAAAATTGATGCAATACAGATGTCATCCGTTTTTTTTTGCGGACCGCAAAATACATACGTTTGTGTGCATGAGGCCTAACTGTTATAAAGGAGTTTTGTCCTGAAAAAGCTAGTTGCGGATGTGAGGCTTGCTTAGCTGTTTTTCTAGCTTTGCAACATGCATGTTTAAAAGACATCTCTGTCAATCCACTGTGTAAAAATAATTCAGTGCTCGCATTGCTGCTGTGCTCTCTTTACTGTTTACCTACTTGCTGTTGAGTAGCGAATATATATAATTATAACTCCTGCTTTCTCACTGCAATTGGACGGCTCAGTCCTAGTCACCTGAGGATAGATCATCAGTATATTTAATCAGTATAGCAAAAATGGGCAACAATTCACAATTTTGGATCAGCTATAGATAAACTAAAGAGAGACCTCTAAAGTAGCATTCAATTGAACAGGAGAATTATGACATCCCACATGCAAGCTAGTTCTCTTTCTAGAAGGGCATGTTTCACTGAGATTGGTGTAAGCTTTCTAGTGAGTTGTCTCATTTTCATTTGGATGTTACTTTAGAGGTCTCCCTGGTTTAAAGGGTTTCTGTCACCAGGATTACACATTATAAGCTGTCTGACATTAGCTATGTGCTAATGTCAGATCAGCTTGATAATGTGCTTTATATGTATTTCTGATGTATATTTAGGCTAAAAAACGTCTTTTTATAATATGTAAATTAGCCTCTAGGAGCAGGGGGGGCGTTGCCCCTGCTCCTAGAAGCTCCGTGCACCAACCTGCTGCCACGCCCCTTCTTTCTTTGATTGACAGTGCCGGGCAGCGATCCTCTCCTGCCTCCGGCACTGTCTCCCTGCTAAATCCTGCCGCGCTCTGTATTTGGCACAGGCGTGGTGAGCTGAGGACGCTGGTGCCTGCTGTCCTCAGCTCACCGCGCCTGCGCCGAATACAGAGCGGCGGCGCAGGCGCGGGATTTAGCAGGGAGACAGTGCCGGAGGTGTTGTTTGTGTTTTTGCATCTGCAGAGCAATTGACTGTTACAGTAAGAGGAACATAACATCCGTATGAGCACTATTTTTCATAGCATTTTCACAAATTGATTTTTTTCCCAGCCTTTAAAACAGGCTTATGTAGCAAAGCTAGGAAAATTTGTAAAGTTAGCATCGCATCTACAACTAGCTCTGTCTGGACAAAATCCCTTTACCAGAGCAAAGAAAATGAGAATAGCTTTTCTAGTTACAAGCCTTTAAGGGGAACCTCTGGGTGGGTACTATGTCTATTATGGAGACTGGTTCATATACATGATGGCTAGACAAAGCTCCTCTTGATTTCTGGGGAAAATATACTGGCAGCAGGTTTAGGAAAGTAATGCTGCGCACACTTACTCAGCATACTAGGGGCTCACCATAATGAGAAAGAGTACCCCATATATATATATATATATATATATATATATATATATATATTGTATACTAGTCTCTCTCTCCCGCTTATTCACTCTCTGAACTTATTCAAAAATTCAGAGCAAATCATGAATTGGTAGCACCAATTTACTCTTCCTTAGTACAGAACACTCCATTCATTGGGGGCACCCAACTAAAATGAGGCACTCCTTCATCACTTACTAGAGGAGATTTAGTAAGGCTCAAACACTGCTTTGGAGTAAACCATAAGGACTTTTTAGTGCAGTGTCTTGTGTAACATACTTGGCAACATGAGGAGAGATGTTTTTTTCATGAGTGGGCATACCCCTTTTCCTGAGACTTCACCCCTTTCTGTATATGCCCCACCAATTTCATGAAGTGTCCTCTTTTCCCTGTTTGGGGGATTTGCCAACTCCTCAGGGAGTTTGGGAAGTCTCACCTTTTTCTGTGAGCCTCTGGGATATTCCAAAAGAGTTGGCAGGTTTGTACTATAAATATAAAAACTTGTATACATATGTTAAGACCCACTCACAAAACACTTCCTAAAAAAGCAACTTAATTATAGACCTATATGTGCATCAAATACTTGGACAACACTTTCACTGTGCATTGTGAGAAGGGAAAAGGATGTGCAACATGTGCAGCAAAGATTGCAGAATTTTTTACACACCCTAAACACTTCACAAGAGCATTATCTCACTATTTCTTCCATTATAGGAGCAGAACAATGAAAATAACAGAAGTGCCAGATTCGGCACATAACTAAAACTGAGCTGAACACACTCTATCGACTATAACAAGGTTTCCATTTGGGATGCTGCTTTTTTATCATTTTGTAGCAGCCATGACATGAAAACAAGTTGGCACATTGCACCCCATTACTATCTTAGGGTACTTTTATCCTAGCGTTTTTCTTTTCCGGCATAGAGTTCCGTCCTGTAGATTCTTGTAAGGGTGCTTTCACACTAGCGTTTTTACTTTCCGGCGTAGAGATCCATCGTCGGGTCTCTACGCCGGAAAGATACTGTTCAGGATTTATCCCAATGCATTCTGAATGGAGAGAAATCCATTCAGGATGCATCAGGATGTCTTCAGTTCAGTCACTGTCAGGCATTTTGGACGGAGGAAATACCGCAGCATGCTGCGGTATTATCTCCATCCAAAATGCCTGATCAGTAGCCGGAATGCCGGATCTGGCATTAATTTACATTGAAATGTATTAGTGCGGGATCCGGCATTAAAAATACCGCAATGACGGATCTGGCATTATAGTCTGCGCATGTGCAGACCTTTAAAAATGTGAAAAAAATAAATACAGGATCCATTTTGCCTGATGACACCAGAAAAACGGATCCGGTATTGCAATGCATTTCTCTGACTGATCAGGCATTTTTCAGACCTGATCAGTCTGAAAAATGCCTGATCAGTCAGAAAAAAATGACATGCGTTTGCATACAGTTTGCCTGATCACAGGCAGTTCAGGCAACGGAACTGTTTGCCGGATCACACTGCTGCAAGTCTGAAAGTACCCTTAGCTTCTTTAAAAAAGATGGATGGACCCTTTATGATCATGCAGAGTAAACTATGATTCTAGACAAACCTTCTACTGGATTACTAGGGAAGAGAAGCAGCAGGTTATTGTATGCTAACTGTCCAATTCAACTTCTGATTTCTGATAGGGCTAGTTCTTAGACCACACAACTGCTACTAGGTGGACTGCTACAGCTTTCTGTAGTAACTGTATACATTCCTATGTACTGAGCTCCATCTAATGGTGTTTGCAGGCAATTTTAAAATACATGGTGTGATAGGAATCAGGAGATTTATCAGTGTATTTATGACAGTAATCTGGTGTAAATACATTGACAACTATGCTTAGCTACTTTTAGAAGATTAAATTTATGGTCATACTGTACCTCTATTAACTGAAAATAGTCACTGATCAAGTATTTTCTGGAAGTGCCATCACTGTGAAAGGATGGTGGCCACTCATGTGAGGCTTGCTCTCCATTCACTTTGGGGCCATGTAGTTGAGATAGGAGAGTATCAGATATGCATGGCACATCCCATTGATATGCTAGAAAAAGCTAGTGCATTTTGTGGTTCTTGGCCAAACCACTTTTTATTGACAATTTTACAAACTGTTGTAAAAAGTGTCTAAAGCACAATAAATCTGTTGTATGTCATGTAGGCCATTTCAGACAGAATTCTGGCTAGTAAATCTTTCCTAATGTTTTATTTCCCAGCCCCCTTTCCGCTATCTATCCACAGCAAAACCATCATGGTTGCCTTAAGCAATGGGGTCCCAATTGTTAGGAAGCTCCAAATTAAGAGCTAATGGGAGAGTTTAGTTTTCCCCAGAGGAGATGATTTCGATTTAACTGACCAAATGGGAGGTACTGTATGTGTGAGTGTAGATAAGGCAATGGAAAAAGCCAATAGCTTCAGTTGTAGATGGAAGCCATAAATTAGTCTATACCATTCCTTCTTCCATATGTTATTTGAGTGCTTCCTACTGAGCTTTAATGTTAACCTCATTCTACATCTCTTTATGTTTAAATCATATTTATGTATGCCCTATGCAGAATATAAACAGCAAATCAAAGCAGGCATATTTGAGAAGCTAGAAAAGCAATGTTTTATCATAGAATATCTTGCTTGACATTTACTGCTCACAGGGACCTTTATCACTTTTATTGCTTTTCAAATAAATGTAGCTATGATCTTGTGCTTTTGTAGTTTCTTTATTGGCTGTCCAGCGCGCCTCACATGAAAGCTTTGTGATATTAAATCTGAATAAAAAGCATGCATATGTTATATTAGTGCTCTACTTTTCAGATAGATAATCAGCATGTTGCGAGGAATAATTTCCTCTGTTTAACATTAAATTAAATATAATGAATAGTGTTGATCGAGCATCCAAGTGCTTGGGCGGTCGGGCCGAACACATCGGGAAGCTCTAGTGCTCTACAGAGCACCCGAGTATAATAGAAGTCTTTGGGAGAACCTGAGCATTAAGGCACCCCCTGCTCTGAAGAGGGGAGGGTGCCTGGTTTATAGGAAAAGGTCAGAAATTGATCGAAACACCACCGAAATGGTTCGGGAACAGCATGGGGAGGATGTCTGGATGCATCTTGGACTCCCATAGCGCTGCTGGGAACGATGTTGTCCGAGTAGTATGCCACTTTTACAGAATGACAATAATACGCACAAAACCAAAGATAAAATCGATTTTAGAGGAAAAATTGTTAGGAAACATTCTTTCTTGTATATTTACTTGTATATAAAGTGCAAGTGTTGCCAAAAATTACAAGGAAGAGGCACTACGATACAACATGTATATCAAATAAAGGAGGGCCTCATTCACATTGTGGTACAATTGTTAATGTAGTGGGACTTCTACACTCATAAAGCTTATGTAATAAGTGAAAGGGCTGCCAAAAATTACAATGAACAGGCACTCCAATACACCCTTTGTTACACATAAAGGACATCATACACACCCTTGAAAAACTATGATTGATGGCCTGCTGGTGACCCTCAAAAACATTTGGAGCAAGGGCCTGCTGATGTGACCATCTAAAACATTAGGGACGAGGACCTGCTGCTGAGCTGACCCTCTAAAACATTAGGGGTAAGGGTCTGCTAGTGAGCTGACCCTCTAAAACATTATATATGAGGACCTGCAGGTGAGCTGACCTTATAAAACATTATATGCGAGGGCCTGTAGGTGAGCTGATCCTGTAAAAGATTGTAGCTGAGGGCTTGCTGGTGAATTGACCCTCTAAAAAATTATATGCGACGGCCTTGGCTACTAAGACTGGACTTGGTGGAAGACCGCTGGTGCTTAACCGACTGGAAGCATTATCTGCTGCAATCCAACTGACCACCTGGTCGCACTGGTATGACTTCAAGAGTGGTGTCCTGTGCCTCCCTGCAAACTGAGACATGAAGCTAGGTATCGTGGATGATTGTTTTTTTTTGTGCTCTAGCAGCAGGCACAGTTTCAACGCACCCAGGGCCATGGCCTCTGCGTGCACCATCAGCATCATGGCCACTTCCTCATCCTCTACTGCTCGTCTTCTTCATTTTAAATGTTATATATGCTTGAAAGTATGTCATGCCACACGTACAGTAGCGTAGGATTTGGAAGTGTATAGGCAAAAAAATGTAAAAAGGTATTTGGGATGTGGAAACGTCACACAGGAGATATGCCGCAGATAATGTCAATGCTGTCACCAGCGGCTAATAAAAAATTACAGGGAATGTCTAAGGTATTTGGGATAAGGAAATATTATAGAGGAGAGGTACCACAGGTAATGTCACTGTCTGCAGCATCTATGGAAAAAGTACACTGTATGTCATAGATACATTTTTTCAGCGCACACGGTACACTGGAGAAGTGGCACTGGTAATATCACTGTCAGAAGAGGACACCGTCTATTGAAAAAGTACACTGTATGTCACAGATACATTTTTTCAGTGCACACGGTACACTGGAGATATGGTGCAGCTCATGTCACTGTCTGCAGCGGACACCGTCTATGGAAAAAGTTCACTGGATGTCACAGATATTTTTGAGATGCGCACACTTTAACACAGAAGATGTCGAGCAGCTAATTCAACTGTCCGCAGCAGCCTATTAGATGCTATTTAGTGCAGGATGCACTAAAAAATATATTGCTGCTACCACACACAATAGTCCTTAAAAAGACTTTGGGGTCAGTAAAGTTTTAGCAATTTAGCGCAGGTTGCGCTACAAATATATATTGATGCTGTCACACACAATAGTCCTTAAAAGGACTTTTGGGTCTCTGAAAAGTTTTTCTAATAAAAATAGTCCAATATCACTCCCTACACTGTCTGTCCCTTTCTATGCACAGCTCTCTCTGACTAAGACTGAGCCGAACACACAGCATCGGGTGCTATATAGCACCTGATGAAGTTTTCCGGCCAGCCAATAACTGTAATGCTAGTAAGCAACATGGCTATGGCATTACAGGGAGGGCAGTACTTACCTGGCTATGCAGCCAAGAAACGTACGGGGAGGAGACTCGAGCAATGTACTCGAGCACATGCGGTATTCAGCCGAATACCGCCATGTGCCGAGCATAACGATGCTCGAGCCGAACTGGTGTTCAGCCGAGCATGCTCGCTAAACACCAATAATGAAATGTAGCAATTTTTTACATAGATAAGTAGAATCACTGACAGCTACTCTTTGGGAAGAACTGTACCATATTCTCCAATATATGCTATGATAGACATGCTTGCGTCAATTACAATAAACCTCTACTTCTTAGCAAGTTTTGAAAGATGTTAAAGGGGTTTTCAAGGAATTAAATATAAATGACCTATCCTCATCAATATCTGATTGGTGGGGGTCCGAATCCTTGCATCCCCATCATTTGTTTAAAGAGGCAGGGTTGTAATACTTAGCACAACCGCTATAAAATGTGAAGCACTTCAAACAGCTGACCGGCGGGAGTGCTGGTAGTGAGTACCTCACCAATCTGATATTTATTCTGGAAAACTACTTGAACTCATTCTGTCTCATAGAGTATCTTTATGTTAAAAAAATCTTTTTTGTGATCAGGTGTTTTTTTTATGCTGTTGACCATGCTAAAGACAGTAGAAACTGCTGTGCTGGGACATACTGTAGCAACAGTAAGATGAGTATCTATGTAAGAAAATGACAACAATCAAATCATGGACACTTCACTGACTATGTCTTTAATGGAGAGCACAAGAAAAAGGGGCAGCTGGAGCAGGATGGCTACAGCCAGGCCCTGTGGTGCACCTCAAATGAGGCCAGGTGAGGTGGCGAGACCTAGAGATTAGAGGGGGCAGTGGAACCGTTCATTTCTCATGGCACTGTAGAAGTGCCCATCTCTCTATATTCATTTGTATCACAGTATTTCTTTATCAGTAGGGCTGGTAGGATGTTATTATTTCACTTTTTGCCTCAGGCAGCAGAAAGGCTAGATGCACCTCTGACCAGGCCCTATAGTGCAATTTTCTGTTCAGCAAGTATGGCAACATGGTATTAAGCTTTGTCCTCCACAGGGCAAAATATCACTTGATGTAACTAAAAGGGGTTGTGCAGTTTGTAAATATTAATGCCCTATCCTCAGCATAGGTCATCAATATCAGATTGGAAGGGTTTTGACTACCAGCATCCCCACCAAGCAGTTGTTTGAAGAGAAAGCAGTGTTTTACCTGTGCGTGATCTTGCTTGTAGAGGGGGAGCAGTGTAATTACAACTTCCTGTCCCTTTCATTTCAAACAGCTGATCTATGAAGGTTCTGGGGGTCGGATGTCTGCTGATCTTATAATTATGACCTATTCTGTGGAGACGTCATGAATATTTACCCACTGCTCCTTTATGGAAGATTATCTGGTAATCTGCTCTCAATATGCTAGTGTATACAGTAGATATAAAAAGTCTACACACCCCTTTAAAATGTCAAAGATAAAATGAGACAAAGATAAATCATTTCAGAACTTTTTCCACCTTTAATGTGACCTATAAACTGTACAATTCAATTGAAAAACAAACTGAAATATTTTAGGTGGAGGGAAGAAAACAAAAAAAACTAAAATAATAAATAATAAAAATATAACTGGGGATGTAGCTGTGTAACTAAAATAATAAATAATAAAATATAACTGGGGATGTAGCTGTGTTCAGAATTAAGCAATTACATTCAAAATCATGTTAAATAGGAGTCAGCATAGACCTGCCATCATTTACAGTGCCTCTGATTAACACCAAATAAAGTTCAGCTGCTCTAGTTGGTCTTTCCTGAAATTTTCTTAGTCGCATTCCACAGCAAAAGTCATTGTCCACAGAGAGCTTCCAAAGCATCAGAGGGATCTCATTGTTAAAAGTTATCAGTCAGGAGAAGGGTATAAAAGAATTTCCAAAGCATTAGATATACCCTGGAATACAGGGAAGACAGTCATCATTGAGTGGAGAAAATATGGCACAACAGTGACGTTACCAAGAACTGGACGTCCCTCCAAAATTGATGAAAAGACAAGAAGAAAACTGGTCTGGGAGGATAACAAGAGGCCTACAGCAATATTAAAGAAGCGGCAGGAATATCTGGAAAGTACTGGCTGTGTGGTACATGTGACAACAATCTCTCGTATTCTTCATATGTCTGAGCTATGGGGTAGAGAGGGAAGGCGAAAGCCTTTTCTTACTAAGAAAAACATCCAAGCAAGGCTACATTTTTCAAAAACACATCTGAAGTCTCCCAAAAGCATATGGGAAAAGGTGTTATGATCTGATGAAACCAAGGTTTAACTTTTTGGCAATAATTCCAACAGATATGTTTGGCGCAAAAACAACACTTCACATCACCAAAAAATACCATACCCACAGTAAAGCATGGAGGCGGCAGATTCATGCTTTGGGGCAGTTTTTTTTTTTCAGCTGGAACTGAGGCCTTAGTTAAGATAGAGGGAATTATGAACAGTTCCAAATACCAGTCAATATTGACACAAAACCTTCAGGCCCCTTTCACACGAGCGAGTTTTCCGCGCGGGTGCAATGCGTGACGTGAACGCAAAGCATCCGCACTGAATCCTGACCCATTCATTTCAATGGGTCTGTGTACATGAGCATTTTTTTTCACGCATCACTTGTGCGTTGTGTGAAAATCGCAGCATGTTCTATATTCTGCGTTTTTCACGCAGCCCTAGCCCCATAGAAGTGAATGGGGCTGCGTGAAAAACGCATTGCATCCGCAAGCAAGTGCGGGTGCGATGCGTTTTTCACTGATGGTTGCTAGGAGATGTTGTTTGTAAACCTTCAGTTTTTTATCACGCGCGTGAAAAACGCATCAAAACGCATTGCACCCGCGCGGAAAAAACTGAACAACTGAACGCAATCGCAGGCAAAACTGAATGGCTTTGCCTGTGAAAACGCACAGTTTTCACTGAACGCATCCGCAACGCATCCGGACCTAATCTGGACACGCTCATGTGAAAGAGGCCTCAGGCTTCTGCTAGAGAGCTGAACATGAAGAGGAACTTTATCTTTCAGCATGTCAACGCCCCAAAGCATACATCCAAATCAACAAAGGAATGGCTTCACCAGAAGAAGATTAAAGTTTTGGAATGGCCCAGACAGAGCCCAGACCTGAATCCGATTGAAAATCTTTGGGGTGATCTGAAGAGGGCTGTGCACAGGAGATGCCCTCACCACAGATTTGGAGTGTTTTTGCAAAGAAGAGTGGGCAAATCTTGCCAAGTCAAAATATGCCATGCTGATAGACTCATACCCAAAAAGACTGAGTGCTGTAATAAAATCAAAAGGTGCTTCAACAAAATATTAGTTTAAGGGTGTGCACACTTATGCAACCATATTATTTTATTTTTGTATTTTTGTTCCCTCTACCTAAAAGATTTCAGTTTTTTTTTCAATTGAGTGGTACAGTTTATAGGTCACATTAAAGGTGGAAAAAGTTCTGAAATGATTTATCTTTGTCTCATTTTTTTACAGCACAAAAACCTGACATTTTAACAGGGGTGTGTAGACTTTTTATATCCACTGTATACAGTAATCTACCATCCATATGCATGTCATTTGACTGTTAATTGCTTTTACTTGTCAGGACATTTTGGATGTATTGACCTATATTTACTAATGAACCTGTGCCAGAAATCTGTCAAAAAAGTTGCCCAAAGTGGCACAAATTTCCCAACATGCTTGAAAAAGGGACAAGGCTTCACAGGAGAGGAGGTAGAGCCTAAAATGTGTCATTTTCAAAATAAGCCAATCAATAGCTGGTATAGAGTCAGTGAAAAGTATATATCCCTACACCACATGTATCATCCAGCCTTAGCCACTGTAATTCATCTGGTGCAGGTCCAGACAGTATATCTAAGCTTACACCATCTATAGGATTAGTGAATCTTGGCCACTGTGTCCAAAACTTTATCTATAACATCAGTCTACATTGCATACCATAGGTAATAACATCAGTAACCTTAAAGGGAATGTGTCATCAGAAAATGACTTATTGCTTAAATCATGTCTTAAAGAATTGGTTATTCTGCATTTGGTCTGTGGTGCTTACATGAGTGATGCAGCTGCTGTATGTTTCTGCAGTGTACAGATCTCATTGCAGTTGATCCCTATACGCCTGCAGTGAAGGAGGCTCTTATTTCCGCTGGTAGAAATTTTCCTGCAGTCATCGTAGCTTTGCTTCAAGCCTGTGGAATGCATAAAAAGGCACTGAGAATTCAAAATGCAATCTGCTTTCTTCATCCCCAAACCATTTATTCCCAGCATGTTGAGCGATTCGAACTCCACAAAGTGGAATTCAATCCAAATTTCAGGGAAAATTTGATTTGCCATGAAGCCGAATTTCCTCGTACTTCGTAGTAGCGAATCGATTTTACCTGAAATGGGGTAAAAAACAAAAAAAAAAAGGTTGCACTTTCCATTTGAGAGGCAGCCACCAGATGAGTGAACGGGATCAGAACCGAGAAATAAGCAAAAGGTCAAAAACAAGTTATTACAGGCAGGTCTCAGGATATACAGCAGCGTTTAAGAATGTACAAATGGGCTGGACAGACAAGGGGTCCAGCAAATTTATCCTTACAGGCATAATACTCCAAAAATGCCTTAAGCTACTAGCTGGCTTTTACAGCCAAAGAGTCTGCTGGGAAGGTGGGTCTAAGATGTCAAATTAAGAGACACACAGAGAAACATGCAAAGAACACAAAATATGCTACAAAATATACCCCGGTTGAAATGGCTCAGCTGCTAAAAAGCAAAGGGTATGAGTTCAATCCTCTGCAGAAACCCAAAGAATAATTTATCTATAAAACCCACATCGCAATGTAGATTCTTGTAAGGGTGCTTTCACACTAGCGTTTTTACTTTCCGGCGTAGAGATCCATCGTCGGGTCTCTACGCCGGAAAGATACTGTTCAGGATTTATCCTAATGCATTCTGAATGGAGAGAAATCCGTTCAGGATGCATCAGGATGTCTTTCCCTTCAGTATGTGAAAGTTTTTTGGACGTTGACAAAACCGCAGCATGCTGCGAATTTGTCTCCGTCCAAAAATCCGGAAGACTTGCCGTAACGCCGGATCCGGAATTAATGCCCATCGAAGTGCATTAATCCAGAATTAAACGTCATTTTGGCAAATCGCCAGATCTGACGTTTTGCTCTGCGCATGCGCAGCAGCAGTTCTGATCGGGGCCCCAGTGTAAGCTTGGGCTCCGATCGGTTACCATGGCAGCCAGGAGGCAACTGAAGTCCTGGCTGCCATGGTACTCCGCAGCAGTATACTTACCTGCACTGCAGCCTCTGGGTGCTCCTTCATGATGTCACAGGTCTGGGCGGCGCATTAATCTATGCGCCGCAGGGACCTGTGACATCATAAAGGAGCGCCCGGCGGCCGCAGCGCAGGTAAGTACACTGCTGCGGAGTACCATGGCAGCCAGGACTTCAGTAGCGTCTTGGCTGCCATGGTAACCTGAAAGCATTTCGAAGACTGATCAGGATCTTGATCAGTCTTCAAATGCTTTCAGGCAACTTGCGTTTTGATGGATCCGGAGGGACGGAAGTGCCTGCTGGATCCTCAAAACGCAAGTGTGAAAGCACCCTTATACAGATAAATACTTTTAATGTTTGATGAATATTATGAATAATTCATCAACATGTATTACAATACAATACATATAAGTACAATGCAATCTTCTAGGATTGCGTTATAATCCTGTATGTCATATATAATATGAAATACTGTAACCATTCCAAACATGGTAGGTGCAGAGTTGATTAATGAATACAGCATTTCAACGGTTGGAAAAAGCAAGCATGGCAGAAATGGGTTCATAAAACGTGGACTGCACCAACTTTGAAGGGAATTTGTCATCAGAAAATGACCTATTGTTTAAACCATGTTTTTATGTTGAACATATTTGAAAGAATTTTTGGTGATGTTATTTTTTATTTTGCATGTCAATATCTACATAAAAACCATTAAATCCTGCAGTTTCTGCAGTAGCTACTAAGCCAAATTCTTGGTCTGTACTGATCGCTTTACTGCAGTTATGTGCTGTAAAACATATCTCTAAATGCTGCTAAGAATAATTAAGCAAGTTTGCCGCCCCCAGCTTTTTTTTAAACAGAGGATTCAAAATGTGATCACAATTTATGGTGTCTTTTCTGTTGCTGGTTTTATTGCATTAATGTAAAGGAAGAAAACGGGATTCCAGGCCAAAAATTTAGCGTTTTTGGAGCAAGTAATTTTTGGTATGGAACAGAAAGTAGTTGATTGACATGGCATAGATGTAAACTGATGGGAAAATAATTGTGCCGTCCATTTTAAACCTATTGATGTGAATAGTGTGCATTTCTTTATTTACCGATAGTTCCAGTGTGATCTGTCAGCCTGACTACTAGATGCCGTACATTCACTCTCTCAAAGAAACTACTTCTCCTCAAAGTAACCTCTCTGATAGCTGATCATTCTAGGGATCGTGTTAATTAAGGTTACAAAGGCTGGATATAGATCTGAATACCAGGGGTTTACTACATTTAGTAACTGCATTAGTCTACACTTTATCCTGATAGATGTATGGGTTCCCTCATCTGACATGAGTAGGGTGCAGGAAATGATATCATGATGATCATAATGCATAATATCATAAATATTATAGAAGGTCATGTGGCCAGTCTTGTCCATCAACAGGCTCCATTCATTTACACTGGGCTAATTGAAGTTACTAAAGTGAATTGGATTCGATCTGAATTTCAGGAAAAATTTGATTTGTCACAAAGCCGAATTTCCTCACGCTTCATGGTAATGAATCAATTTTTCCTGAAATGGTGGGAAAAAATACATACCCACCTCATCCATTTACTTGCGGAAATGTCGTTGTGGTCATACTGTATTTATTGAATAAAACACGCCAAAGCTCGTGTGAGTTGCCATGTGACGTCACCACATCATCACGCTGGCCAGACACTTTGATGTCATCAGTAATGACATCACAGCGTCCGCCCAGTGTGATGACATGATGATGTCATCACGTCAGCTCGCAAAGATTTGGTGCGTTGTCTTCAATCAATTTATTATCGTTGAAGACAGTATATGAGGGGTTCAATGACGTAGGCTGGCGCGATCACCGTTCCCCTTCATTGTGCCCGCTACATTCAGTGGAATGCGATTAACCATTCATGACGAAGTAACTTTTGTGAAATCCGGTGAAACAACCGAATTGAATTTTGGCAAACTTTGCTCATCTCTACTGGGAACAGACATGGGATCTAGGTCACATGAACCTACATAAGAGGCTATATTGGGAGTGCAGCTCCTTGCAGCTCCATCAAATATTAGCCCTGATGATTTAATAATGCCTAGGACTAGCTGTACAGTATGTATGAGCTGTTCCCAATATATGTGCAGATAGCAAGTCAGTGGACAACCCCTTTAAGGAAACTTTATACCACATCCTGGTAATACCAGCAGAGTATTACATGACAAATAATTCATAATGACTACATATACATATTTTGTTTTATTTTTTATTTGTTTTAGTCATATATAGGTTGCATTTTGCTAAATGCAATCATGTAATTTTCAATCATTGAGCATTTAAAGCAGTCTCAATTAAGTACGATTTTTTCCCCTTAGTTGTCCTTTTGTTGAATAAAATGTTTGTTGTTACTCTGCTGGTGTGATAAATCATTGCCTGGAGACGGGATGTCAATGGTAATTAATTAAGGTGATAATGGAGGCACATTCTTTAGGAATATCCTATGCTATCATTAAAGACCTGTTTCCATCTACTGTATACTGCATCTTCCTTTCTGTGTCTACTGGCAAAATGTAAATGTATGTATAGCTTTCTTGTGAAGATCAAACCACGATTCCGAGGATGGACTGGATAGATAGCATATATTGCCTGTGAATACAGTGTAAACTACATCTGGAATTTAAAGTTTAAGAATACTACTTGTTTTAAGTGGACATATGTCATATAATCCTATTAAAAGTAAGGTTGGTACACATCTGTGCTTTTATTTCTGTTATTCTACTCCATTATAGGAGCAGAACAATGAAAAAAATTGAATTTCTGGAGCTGTCAAATGACAGGTGTCTGACTAACCCCTTTGACTATAGTGGAATCCATTGTGTCTCTGTTAGAAAACCTGGCATTTTAATAGAAAGGACTTTAATGCGGATGTGAACACAGATTAACAGATCTACCCATCTGAGCCCCTATAAATGTAATTGCAGGGTGTCAATGTGTTTCTGACAACTGTGACTCTAACACAGGCCCCTAGGCCAACCAGGGCTATATGCCTATTAAGCTGTGTCACAAGTCTTATAGACAGCCTGTCACTGTTACAGTGATAGGCTATAATGCCTTGGTATAGAAGGTATATGTCCAATGTATTATAAAAGAGATCAAAGGATTGCTTTGGGATTTCTCTTTGTGCGATTTAAAAATAAATAATTAAAGTTAGTAAACTTTATTAAAAAAGTAAAAAACAAAATTCCCATAAAAAGTGATTTTACTTTGTAAAAGTGGTAAAAAAAAGCGTGCACACATATAATTTGTATTACTGCCTTCATCAAAACAAAGCAAAATATGCAAAAATAACAACAGAATAGTTTTTTTTACCATTTCATAAAAAAAAGGTTGATCAATAAGTCCTACATTCTCCAAGATTGTATGACTGAAAACTGCATATCATCCAACAAAGAGCAAGCCTATATATAGTGGAAACATTGAATAAATTAGGGGTCTTGGAATGCGGAGGCATGAAATACTAATTAAATGAGACATGCTATAATTGTACAAAAGCAGTCCAAAAACAAAAACTGTAAAACTAAACATAACTGGTATTGTGGTAATTCTACTGACCTGTGAAATAAAAGTAACATGTTAATTATATCACACAGTGAACGCGGGCCTAATGCTAAAATGGACGTTGTACTTAGGAGTTAAAGTTATTATGTGAATTTCTCCAGATATTTATTGTTTTTGTCTTTTTTTAATTAATGGGATAACCCTTTCAAATTCACTGATAGTCTTTGGCACTGTGACCACCACTGTTAAAACGGTTCTCCAGGATTTAGATATTGATGGCCTATCTTTATGATATGATATCAATATTAGATCACCCAGCATCCCCACTGGCACCCAGTGCTCCCACTGATCATGAGCTTTCCGGAGCTGTGACTTCTGGGAACTAACACAGTGTATGGAACTAGAAGAAGACAATTCCCTACACTGCGTAGTGGACATGCTGGGTTACTGCAGCTGCCATTCACTAGAATTATCATTCAATAACCACTACAAACAAAGAGTTTTGGTCGATGGTATTTTTTCTGAGCCCAGAATGCTCTAATAGAGCTAAGAGTAATATACCTTTTCTCCATGTTGATTGTGGGGAATAACCCTTTTGGCTAGGCTCATACATATGATATGGATAACCATGTTAACTTTTGTATAGCTTTGAAATGTGGTTGTTCATTGCATTTTTTCTTTGGAAACAGAAACAGTCCATTATGGAGAGGGGTGTATGACTGGATTCACATATGCAGCTTTTTGTGCATTTTTAATGCAGGAGTGGATACAGAATAAAAAAAGAGGTATAAATGATAGACTGATACTTCTCCTATATCTACTTCTGTATATGCAAAAAACTGGACCCAAAAAATAAAATTTTAGATACATACACAGTTCCAGCTTACAAAAGTTGTATCTTTCACCCATGTCTGAGCTCTGTTCTCACTTTTGTTACAAACATTTTCAAGAAAAATATCTATGAAAATGGTTTTGAACAAGCCCCTATTATTTTTGAGAATTAAAGCTGTCCTTTTGCACATTCACTAGTGTAAAATGAGAACTATATAAATAAAATACAGCCTTATGCATCTCTGTAATTCTTCATGATTATCCATGAAATTCTAGAATTCCACTTCCTTTTTTGTTTCTTTTTATAACCATTTTTTTTCGCTGTGTACCTCATTCATTTTATACTTATTGCAAAGAAAGAGCAATTAACCATTCTTTCATGACACCTAAATTATACTTTATCTTAGAATTTTAACAATTGTTCAACTCTGTGCTGCAATTTGGTTCTGTGAATGCATCTACTTGTCTTTCAGAAGGAAAGTGCAGGTGTTTTAAACTCGATTGGCTACTGAACAAT
Organism: Bufotes viridis; assembly: GCA_033119425.1. Classification (NCBI taxonomy): domain Eukaryota; kingdom Metazoa; phylum Chordata; class Amphibia; order Anura; family Bufonidae; genus Bufotes; species Bufotes viridis. Next base: position 358,033,022 of record CM065591.1, on the reverse strand, counting down.
GTCTCTGTATCCTCTTTTCCTAATATATAGAATATAAAAATACATGTAAAAGAAAAAACAATTTAAAGCAGTTTTAGAAATTTAACACATTACTGTGAAGTATAGTCAATTATTTTGTAAGGAAGTACATATCCATTTTACCAGGACATTAACCTGTTAACCTTTTAAGGGCACTTCTATTTTGTGTCTTAAAAGAAATGTGTTATCAGACTGTTAACTATTGGTTAAATTAAGTTTTTGTATTAAGTATAGCATTTTCTCATTTCGTTCTTTCCGCCTTCAAGAGCAAAACTTTTTAATTTTAGTAATTAAAATAGTCCTATTAGGGATTATTTTTTAGCAGGGCAAGTTTTATTTTTTTTGTAATAGCACCATTTGATTTCTTGTATTGAAAAATGGGAAAAAATTCTTTTTTTGGGGAAAAAAAAGGCAATTCTGCCATGGTATATCCGGTTTTCTTTTTATAGCGACAGTTACTGTATGCAAAAAGTGACATGACAACCTTATTTTGTAGGTCATTATGATTAAGGTGATAACAAATATATATATTATTATATATACTGCTTTTAAAAGTATAAAAACCTTTTCCAAAAAATGTTTGCATAGCCAATATCTGATCATGCATATAACTTTTTGATCATTTTTTATTTCAACCTTTTTATTTTTGGGGGGTGGTCATAGAGACCACAAAAACAGCACATGGAGCATCTCATTGCTTCAATTGGCTGTACAATCAGAACAGCAAACACTTTATTTTACGCTAAACAGGAATGCTCACACAGGTTATGGTCTGGAATCTTGTGAGTCACCTTCAAATTTCAAGTTGTACAGTAGCTGCTTGGCATGGAATTTCTGCCAATGAGTGTGGAACTTGCATCTAAGCAATGGTAACGATTGCAGCCTGGAGTTGTGTGGCATTCATCATCCAGTTCTGCACGGCATTGTTCACAATTAAGCGGTCATCAATGTGGGATGTGGCCAAAGGACATCCACTTCTATTCCTTCTTTTGACTCTTCCAGTCTCTCTGCATCTCTGTTGCAACTTGCTGATGACACTGTGACACTCTCAGCTTAGTGTCCACTTCTGTCTGAGAATATCCTGCTGAAAGCCTTGCAACGGCGAGGTACTATTGATCAATTTGTTAGGTGTTGTCTTGGTCTCATGTCAAAATGTGAGCAGCATGATGAGGAGGACTGTTTAAATATTAATTCTAATTGAAGCAAGACATTTATTGGGTGATTCATGGATCAAATACCTGTTGTGAATTTTGCTGTAAAGCTCCTTGTTAGAGAACTGCAAGTTGTGCATAAAGTACTCAAACATTGAACAGTTGGACATGTGCATTCAAAAGTTTAGAGAGGGTCACGTTAACTTCACCTGTAAATGTTAGAGTGCCTTTTAGGTTCATCTTGAAATTCAACTCACAAGCCAAATATCCCTAACTTCCAGTGAGTAGTGTAGGTACTCCCATTTGTGATTCCCACTTGGTAGTCGGGACAGGGACTGACGGCAGTGATTAAAATCTGTATACAGCCACATGGTAGGTCATTTTGAACTCTGGAGTCAAAAAATTTTTGAATGTTGCCTTGATGCTTACAGGGGTTGTCAGAAAATTTTAAAGTGATGGCTTAACCTCAGGATAAGTTATCAACATATTATCGTGGGGGTGGGAGTCTGACTTCCTGGATCTGCAGCCTCTTCCTAGGCAGTGATGTTACTTAAATTAGTCACATGGTCTAAGTGCAGCTCAGTCACATTCAAATGAATAGGCCGTCGCTGCAATACAGCCCCAATACCATGTATGAAATTGTGCTTGGTTTGCTGTGAGAAGGCCACAAAGCTCACTGGAGTGCTGCAGCCTTTTCAAACAGCTGATCAGCAGGGGGCTGAGAGACAGAATCTGAGGAAAGGCCAAAAATATCAAAATCCCTAACAGCCCCTTTAAATGGGTTGTCCGGGTTCAGATCTGAACCTGGACATATCCCCATTTTCAGCCAGGCAGCCCCTCTGATTTAAGCATTGGAACATTTCATGCTCCAATGCTCTCCCTTGCCCTGTGTTTTTTGTTTATATTTTTACACTGCTAGGTGGAGTCTTCCACCTAGCGGTGTTGCTGGTTATGTCACTGGCTCTTATGGGCAGGCTTTAATGCTGCCTTAGCTGTTTTGAAGGCTAGGGCAGTGCTAAAGCCTGCAAGGTCACTGGTAAAACTGCTAGGTGGAAGCCTCTGCCTAGCTTTCCCCATGGAGAGCTCAGTATATCACAGGATTCCAAAAAAAAAAAGCCTTCGCCCTGCACATTTAATGCTCCAATGCTCATTTCAGGGGGGCTGCCTGGGTGAAAATGGGGATATGTACGGGTTCAGAACCCAGACAACCCCTTTAATTCTATACCACAAAATTTTTAATGTAGGTTATATGAATTTCATTATGATACAGTATAATCTTGAAAAGAGCTCTAATGTACTTGGTCATACAGTCTTTCCCTACCAGAAATGTATATGCATGCTAGTTACCGTGACTGGCAATATTGCTGATCATGGTAATTAAAGCCTTTAGGTGCAGTGATCATGTGAGATCACGTCATCTAAAATGTCAAAAACCCGTAAGCTTGCACTTCCGGGCTTGTTACTGGCATCCTCTGTGGCCAATGAGGATGCCGCTAATTAATTTAAATGCACTCAGCCTCGCTGAAGAGGCTGAGGGCAATAAAGCTGAAATTATTATTTTGCCCACCAGGTGGCAGGCCAACATAAGAAATGAGCAATAGTCAGTAATAAATGCATTTTAAAAATCCATGATTGTTTAAAATTAAAAATTAAAAAATTTATTTTGTATGCTCAAATACGAGCTTCAAGATCATTACAAAAAAGTGAGAAAAAATTAAAAAAACAATATAAAAAATAAAAAAATATATAAAATTTTAAATCACCCCCCTTTCTGTATAATAAAAAATAAATACCTAAATAACAAAAAATTATAAACATCATGGCTATCACCACGGGTCCGCAACCATAAACCCCGTACTATTAAAATATAAAAATATTTTTCCAATACGGTGAATGACATAAGGGAAAAAAGGGACAAAATGGCCAATTTGCCATTTTTTCATTGTTTTTCTTACCCAAAAATGAAATAAAATGTGATCAAAAAGACACACACACTCCAAAATGGTATCAATAAAAACTACAGATTGTCCCGCAAAAAAAAACTCTCAGTAGATATAACTAAAAGTTAGAATATGGTGATGTAAAAAAAATTTTTTTTTCAAAGTTTTAATTTATTTTTATACTATTTAGACAAGAAAAACCTATATATATATATGGGGTATAGTTGTAATCATACTGACCCAGATAATGAAGGGCATGGGTCAGTTTTGACGTAAAAAGAATGCCGTGGGAATCAAACCTGTAAATTGTGGCGGAATTGCAGCTTTTTTTCCAATTCCACCCCCATTTGGAATTTTTTTAATGCTTCCTACTACATTGCATGCCATAATTAATAGTGGTGTTAGAAAGTACAAGTTGTCCCGCAAAAAAAAAAAAGCCCTTATACAGCTATGTCAACGGAAATATAAAATAAGTTATGGCTCAAGGAAGATAGGGGAAAATAATGAAAACTCTAAAATGAAAAACCTCCGGTATCCTAAGGGTTAATAAAGCCCAAAGCTGGCGTTGGTTCCGACAAAGTTTATGAAGAGGCACAGTTCTAAATGAAAGACAGCTTCCAAGATTTCTTACATTTAAACCATTTTCTATGTCTAAAATAGGCGTAGAAAATGGTAGATGAGATGGGCTTACCGGCCCATCCCCTTTCCCACCCACACCACGTGCACAATTGCAGACCTGGCGTGAGCAGGGAGAAGTTTCAGATGGCGTATTTCAGCTTAATAAATGACCCCCTAGTTTGTTTGTTTTTCTCCAAATCTCTTTTTATCGTGAACTTTGATTAAGCTATTGAAACACAAAGCTATAATGCCTAGCAGTTTATAAAAGGAAAGAAGTAAAAGGAAATGTTATGTCTATAAAAAGACAGCTCTGAATGTAGGTTCAACATATCAACCTTCGATAATGAGCGCATTCAATAATAGCTAAATAGTATATAGAAGAGATATATTCCACTACATGTAAGCCTTATGCAAGGTATTGACCACTGAGAAATAGAAATACACAGGACCAAACTGGGGAGAAAAGTAGGAAAAGGTTGGGATTGGGGAGATCAGGAGATGGCCGGTGCTAGAAAATAGAGAAATTAAAGAGAAATATGCCTAAATTGGGCATTTTTCTGGCACAGATTGCGGCGCAAAGGTCATTTGTGCTGCAATCTGTGATCTTTACCCTCTCACGCTAGGTCTAAAAAAGTAGTCGTGATCCCTGGAAATAAGCAGTGTATAATGTGAAGCCAGCAAAGGGGGCAATATGGACAATCAGCATACATTAGTAAGTGCCTTGTAACTTTCTCTACATGATAAATGCCAGTTGCTGAAGTGAGACAACTCCTTTAAAGCTTCAGTCTTACAGTAGGTGCAAGTTGCAGAACATCTTCTTATATTGCTCTTGACACATAAATAGATTGTATCTTGTACACATTTGACCTGTAAACATGTATTATCATTGCAAAGCATTTTGTTTTGTTACAGCTATCACTGGATATCTTTCTCAGTGGAATAGAGACAGAAATATAGATGTTCCACTAACAACGAGTACAAAGCATAACTTTTCTGTCAGGAAATTCTGTCCATTTTGCTTTATGTGGACAACTACCTATGTAGCTTATGTGTTGGATGTAAAAAGTTTAGAATATCCATAGGACTTATCCTCTATGTGACCAGCTATTTTGGTAATTTGGCTATAGTCCCAGATTAAGATGCCTGGTTACTGCAGACAAGTGATATTTAACAGGGTTCTCTAGGAATTAAAAATACTTAAATAATACTTTATTATAAATACATTCCAAAATACCTCTTATTAGTTAAAATGGCTTGTTTTCTCTAAGGGGCAATGTTCAGGGGAAATAAAATGGCCACTGTCCTATTAGTACACAGGTTACTTCAGAGCACTGAGGTATAGAGCTGCCGCATCCTCCGAGATCGCAGGGGATACTGGCTCCACCATGGTATCTAATTTCAGATGTTTTTTTTTTAGTGTGTCACATTTATCAAATCTGCTTTGCCAGTTTGTGGTGAAGAAAGCTACAGGTGATGCCCATGTGTGACTTTTAGTGTATATATTTTGCGACATGTGGTAAAATTTTTAGGCATTTCGTGATCCTTGATATTTTAAATTGGAATGAAAAGTACAGTATTTTTCATGTTGTAAGATGCACTTTTTCCCCCCAAAAGTGTGTGTAGTGTGGCAGTGTATCTTGTAAAGGGAATACTAATGAATGCTTCCATCATGGAATTGTTCATTAGTATGCAGGAGGAGCAAGGAATAGCGCATGGAGTGCTGCTGGCAGTGGCTGTACTCACCGCTCCCTGGCCTTTTTCCTGGTCCTGCACTGCACTGTCCTGACTGAATACAGCAACAGAACGTAGTGCACGTAGGCATTACCAGGGTGCAGTGAGTGCAGGAAAAGTGTGCGTTCTGGAGCAAGAGAAGTGAGCACATTTATTTATTTTATGTCTGATATAAGGTCTGATGAATATTGTGGGTCTGATTGGGGAGTCTGATCTAAGGTTTGAAAGTTTGAGGGTCTGATTGGGGGCTCTAATGCAGATTGAGGATCTGATCTGAGGTTTAATAAAGATTGATGTTCTTATTTGGGGCATCTGATCTGAAGTCTAGTAAAGTTTAGGGATCTGACTGATAAAGATTGGGGGGTCAGATCTAAGGTATGATAAATATTTGGGGTCTTTCTATTTGAATGGTACTCCTACTAAATAATACTTTCAATTGTTTGCCAATATTTTGAATCTGTAAACCAAATACCTCTCTAGAAGACTCTCTTTATGAAAACCTTCCTCCATCAGACCAATTTTCTTTTGTGACCAATTTTCCTCCCCATTATACGGTACAGAAGCAGCCCACTGTAGTAAGCAGACCACCACCCCATAGTTACCAACTGCGCTGAATTTGGCAGAACTAACTCTAATTTTCAGAGACAGTCTAGACAAATTCATGCTTTCCTGGACCAAAAATGGGCAGGACTAACACAAACCCTCACCTATAAGTGGGTGTTTCCAGCTGGGTTTGGGCCCTCTTTGGGAACAGGGCTTATATTTCCTGATTTTATGAACTGAAACATTGGTAAGTATGCAAACAGAAGAGAAAATTCATTCCAGCCCCCGAATAAAACAATGGAATCCTTTATTGAAAAATAGTCATAAAATCCAGGTATACCAAACACACAGTACACAGAAAAAAATGCACTTCCTTTGATGCATTTCAGATGTATATAATAAGGCTATGACTAAGGGTGTTAAATACATCCGAAACGCATCATAGGAGGTGCATTTTTTCTATGTACTATGTGTTTGGCATACCTGGATTTTATGACTATTTTTCAATAAAGGATTCCATTGTTTTATCTGGAGGCTGGAATTATTTTCTCTTCAGTTTGCATTTGTTAGAGTGCCAAACTTTTCCATGCCCTGGATTGCTGTATTGGAGCTGGCCATGATTATCTTTTATTGGTACGAATACCACCCATTCTGACCTAAGATCATTTCTTTTCTTTTTTTTTGTAGTCTAATTTTTTTTATTTATTTTTTAGTAAGGACCACTTTGAAAGATCACACACTGGACTTACATTCATTGTAAATTGTTTGGACACGTGTCTGTACTGGACTAAAGTGTGTAGGAAAAGCATCAGGAGAGAAAAACTTACAGCATCTTGTGCTGACTTTGAAGCAGAGATAACATGAAGAGGAGTACTTCAATTACTACTGAGCATCATAGGATGAGGATGTACTGGGGTACTAGGTTCGAATCTGATTACAACAGTACAACATCTGCATGGTGTTTACATGGGTTTCCTCTGGGTACTCCCACACTCCAAAGACGAACTGATAAGGAACTTAGATTGTGAGTTCCACTTGGAACAGTAATTGATGATAATCAGTGTTGAGGAATATGTCACTAAGGTCTCAGATTTAGCAGTGAAGGTGAACAATAGAGAGGGGGACTATGAAAAAGAAGGAAGACATGGTGGGGACCAGGAGTAATTGGGCCATGCTGAATTGGTAAAGGAAGGGGTGACGTTTGTAGAGTACCACAGCTGTTTGGGCCTGGTTTCATGTGATTTGCTGATGTGATACCAATAAAAATAACATGATTTGAGGCTCTTTTATAATGTGGATGCTGTACTTTACATGTTTTCTGACTCCAGTAAACACTCGTACAGTACGTTCTCTATTGCTTTATTCTTTTAGGAGGTCACTCCCATAAAAGACTATTGTTTTGTGTGCAAATGTGGGTGAACTGCTCAAAGAGGCTTCACTGTAAATTGTTTAAATTACAAAATCACATTTTCTTTAAACTATATTTGAACAGAAAGAAAGAAATACAATATGTTCTACTTCTTTGTCTTTAGACTTTTTCAGTAAATTTCAGCTAGGTAGCATATGGTCTAGGCTGTATCTAGAATAAAGAGAATCCATCAGCTATATTTTAGCTCCAGTAATTGTTTCAGTTTAGAGCTGAAATCCTGATCATGCTTAAGGCATAATACATAAATATAAAAACCTCCATCCCCTGGAATCCTGGCATTTTTTTAGTTCCTCTTCAGAGATCTTTTTTAAACTTTTGTTAAAAACAGCAGATATATTAAATGTTCCAATACAGTATTAAAGTATATCGTTTTTTGTGGTGTACAGTACATTTGTGTTACAAAGTTATGATAAATAATAATAAATATGTAATTGCCTCCATTTACCTCAATAATTGAAATATAAAACAATATTTTATGAGGCTTGATGAAGATCTTAATCTTTGATTGATCCATGTCCATTGCTTCTCATAAGGTACCTGGAATTTCATTAACACTAAAAATTATATAATTAAAACTTAAATATACACAAAATATTGTCTGAAATGTAGTTGGATATGTTCAGGCTAAATCTTTTACATCATATATACCACAAACTCAATGTGAAAAGATTCCTTCTGATGCTGTTGCCTCCGAGGCTGGGTTTGTCTTATGTTTATCATACAGTATAGATTGGGAAAAAAGGATGCAAAGAGTGATACACTACACTTACATTAAATGTAAGACAAAAACGTGATGTAATCACAGCCTTAGTTATTTAAAAACCAAATTCAATTGTATTGAAGTTCTTACAAAATAAAAGCATTGGTTTCAGTAATGGTACAATGAAACTGAAAAGTGGCAACTGCTTTTTTCAATGCTATTAAAGGGAGCTTGCCTTGAAAATGCGAAGAAATCTGCAGGCAGCATGTTACAGAGTAACATAGTAACATAGTAACATAGTATATAAGACCGAAAAAAGACATTTGTCCATCCAGTTTGGCCTGTTTCCTACAAGTTGATCCAGAGGAAGGCAAAAAACCCCTGTGAGGCAGAAGCCAATTTTCCCCACTTAAGGGGAAAAAAATTCCTTCCCGACTCAAATCAAGCAATCAGAATAACTCCCTGGATCAACTACCCCTCTCTAGTAGCTGTAGCCTGTAATATTATTACACTCCAGAAATAAATCCAGTCGGATTTGCTGAGCAGATTGATATATAGTTTTGTGGGGAAAATTCAGTAAAACTTATAATTTATTCATTTATATCCCTGCTCATTCTGGTCTTTGAAGTCAAGGAATTGCTCCTATCAGTAATTAACAGCCTTCCCTCTATGACTGTGTATACAGAGAGAGCTGTATGGAGGAGGCGGTCCTATCAGTGATTAACAGCCTTCCCTCTATGACTGTGTATACAGAGATATCTGTTAATCACTGATAGGACCGCCTCCTTGACTTAAAAGCTCAGAATGAGCACATATATAAATAGCTAAATGACAAGTTATAATAAATATTTTCCCATAAAACTATATATCAATCTGCTTTGCTTCTCTTGTTCTTCAGCTCAGAAATCGTATTTAGTGTTGAGCGTATCCGAAGTGGACTTTAATCTGAATTTGAGGAAAAATTCGAATTACCTTATGCTTCGGGGTATAGAATCGATTTTCCCTGAAATGACAGAAAAAAAAAAAAATACTCACATACTCACCTCATCGACTTGCACAAAAAGAGTCCGCTGTGGCCATCTTAATGACGTCACTGTGCCAGATTTCGCACAGTGTCTACATTCAAGATGGCCGATGAGGGCTTTTGGTGATCAAATGGATTAGGTGAGTGTTTTGAAATTTTTATTTTTTAACTGATTAACCCCTAAAAGCCCTCATTTTTAATCACAGATGCTGCCATCAGCGATTAACGCGGCATCTAAGGGGTTCAATTACAGGGAGGCTATTCCCCATCACTGTGCTCGCTACATACAAACAAATGCTCTTTTTGATGAAGTAATTCATCACTAAGCGAATTTCTTTGAGAAATTTGGCGAAACAGCCAAATTGAACTTTCCATAACTTTGCTCATCTCTAATCATGTTCTATGTTACAGGTTCCCTTTAATGGTAAATGTAGAGACTGGAGTACTTGTTAATTGTCTTGGGATGAAGTATTGGCCAGACAGCATGATTTTGGATGTTTAGGAACATTTAATGAGCATCAAGTGGTGATTTTACAAAATTGTCCCTAATATACCATAGTTATACATAGATTCTAAGCATGTGCCTTATCAAAATGGTGGATGCCAATTGCGGTAATTAAAGCCTTTAGACGCCGTAATTATGGCAACTAAAGGGTGAAAAACATGGAAGCTCGTGCTTTCAGGCTTCTTACCGTCATCCCATGTGGCCGATGAGGATGCCGGTATTGAATTAAATATGCTTTGTCTCTCTAAAGAGAAATAGGGTATTGAAGCTGCAATTCTAATTTTGGCCAGCAGGTGACAGGCCAACATAAGAAATGAGCAATTGTCAGTAAAAAATGGATTTTAAAAATCCGATTGTTCAGAATAGGATTTTGTATGCTCAAATATAAGCTTCAAAAATCATAACAAAAACTAAAAAATATATCAAAAAGTAAAAAAATATAAAGGTTTAAATCACCCTCCTTTCCATATATTAAAAAAATAATGCATAAATAACAAAAAATATAAACAACATGGGTATCAACATGACAACAAAAGCCCGTACTATTAAAATATACCAAGAAAATGAAGGGCACAGGTCAGTTTTGCCGCAAACGGAATGCCATGGGAACAAAACCCGTAAAACGGTGGAGAAATTAGATTTTTTTTTCAATTCCATCCTATTTGGAATTTTTACCCGCTTCCCACTACATTGTATGCCATTTTAAATGGTGGCATTAAAAATTATAACTTGTCCCGCAAAAAATAAACCCTTGTACATCTATGTGAACGGAAAAATAAAAAAGTTATGACTCAAGGAAGAAAAATTAAAACACAAAAATGAAAAAACCTCCGGTATCCTAAGGGTTAAAATAAGTTAAAAAGTTCCCAATAAATCATAGACATTTTTCTAGTGTAAATATAAAATATTCTATATTTATTTCATGCACTGTAGGTAAAATTGTTGGCTAAAAATATTGTGCTGGCTCAGTGAAAAAATAAATGGCACATGGTGTCATATGTTAAATAAATCAATATGATGCATGGGTTAATATAATAGAAGAAATGTTAGAAGAGGAAACCTTGTCACTTTTATGCCACATACATTTTTAACAACCACAAAGAAAATGCATGCCCTGCCAGCAGTTACATGTTGTTTCCATCTTCAATTACAACCTTGTAAATTGACAGCTTTCCTGCTTCTTATCAAATCTTCTGTGGGAGATTGTCTGTGCATTCAGCCTTATTATGGGACCACCTCTAGTGGATGAGTCATTCCCTGTATGGTAAGGATCACTTGTTTTATGATATTTAACTGACTTCAATCTGAAAATGTTACTTTTTTATTGTAAATACATAATCCCTAATATTCTTTATTATGTAGCAATTCTCCTCTTGAAATAAGTGAACCAATGTAATTCAACTAGGTTTACAGAAATTGCCAATGGGAATGTTTGGAACATCATTGCTTCTTCAGTAATGCTGCCAGATGCATCATGTTCGATTAGGGTTGTCTAACTTTAGCAAGTGCCATTTATCATGTAGAGAAGGGTAATACAAGGCACTACCTAATGTATTGTGATTGTCCATATTGCTTCCTTTGCTGGCTTGATTAATTTTTCTATCAGATTATACTCTGCTCGTTACCATGGTTACGACCACCTTGCAATCAATCAGTGGCGGCCGTGCTTACTCACTATAAGGAAAAGTGCCTGCTTCTCTGGTGGCCGGGGTCCTATAGTGTGCAAGCACAGCCAAGGTGGTCATAACCATGGAAACGAGCAGTGTATAATGTGATGGAAAAATCAATCCAGCCAGCAGAGAAAGCAATATTGAAAATAATTGCACTAACTTCCTCTACATGATAAAATGCTATTTACTGAAGCGAGACAACCCCTTTAAAACATGGTCTTCTTACCTATAAAATGATGAGCACCATTTTGAGAGATATGTCCAAATTTTATTCCAAACAATTTGGATTTGGTTGGAATGTTTGAAAAAATCGAGAGGAATTCGATTTGTTTAGAATTGATTTTCTCACCTCTGTTTATAACTACTCTACTTAGCTTAGTAAGGTCCTCTGAAAAGGTCGCTTGTTCACCCAACTAATTAATTGAGGTCACAATAGAGGACCCCCTCTCTGTTTAATCAGAATGCCCTAATAGGGTAGTTGAACATTTGAATCAGATAACCTCTTGAAGTGAAGCCCTAGAGGAATTATGGACTGTTATGTCATTGGATGTCCTGTGATAGTGTATGTGGAAGGAGAATTGAAATATAATCTCAACTGTAGGGTATTTGAACATCTGAATCAGATAACCTCTTGAAGTGGAGCCCTAGAGGAATTATGGACTGTTATGTCATTGGATGTCCTGTGATAGTGTATGTGGAAGGAGAATTGAAATATAATCTCAACTGTGTTAGGAATAATTTATTTCTATACATTTATTAAAGTGCAGTGTGTTATCACAAAAAGTCCACATTTGCCAAAAAGTGGAGTAATTTGACACATTTATGTTTAGAGACAGCTTCTGTGCCCAGTCTGGAAAGGGGTGGGGTTTAATAGAAAACAGGTGTGACCTTGTCAAAGGAGCGTGTCCTAAGATGCAATGCTTGGAACCAAAAGTGTGCCAAAGTTCTGCTGTAAAATTGCAGGACTAGTAATTTGGATGCATTGCATAGAGAAGCATACAACAGAATGGATGTTCTAGAATAATCGTTATATAAGTTATTCATCTGGTTCATGATTTAACTCAAAATAAAACAGCAATGAAAAATGTAGCTCATATGGAAATTGATAGGAGGAGGGCAATTTAAAAAGTAATTCAAATGCTATGCAGGACTTACACCCAAAGTCACAACCAAAGAGGAGTGATCTAGATCCTACAAAGGCAAAGGAAACCAAAGAAAATAATGTAAAAACATAAGGTATATACAGAATGCAGCCATTTACTGAATGTAAAATATATTCATCAATATGAAGGAGACTGCTGATCCAACAAGACACAAGTCTCCCCTCTTGGCTACTTCTGATCACATAGAATATTAATCATATATAATGGTATAGAAAATGCTCTCTACTTGTCCAAGAACACAGTTTAGTGGATGGTTTTTACCATTTTTCTTGCTAGTCTTTGACTGCTAGGAATGAAATGGCTTCTTCAATATTAATAACAATGGAATTGAGACTTCAATAAATCTTTGGAGACAGGAGTTAGGTAAAGTGATCACTATGGTCAGATGAAAAACTCTGCTGAGCTGAGCTATATCTTATTGTAGCTGTCAGCTGCTTAATAAACTTGTAAAGATAAAAGCATGTTAGTGACCTCTTTGGCGTACTGGCACCGATAGCAGAACTGCAGTTGCGGTAAGCAGAATCGTACTGAGGTCCTTTATTCAGCTATAGCATTTATATCTTGTAGAGATGAAAACTGCAGCAGTTTCTGACATTCAGTTGTGGTTGAATACTATTGTGGTCTGGGTACACATGGTGTGTATAAAGGGTGTATTACATGGGCAGATTATCTGCCCAATGATCGCTATTGAGCGTTCAAATGAATGCTCATTAGCGATCATCTTGCAGTGTACTACTGCCGCCGAGTTACATGTAGTTAGAAAGAGGGCAAGGGCATTAACGACTAGTCTGACATTTGTCACTGTACGGTATATTGATAGAATGTACTGTAAACTCTAGGGGCCGATTGGAGTCCAATAAAAATGAAGGACACTCATTGAGCTTAAATGGCTTCCTTAATACTTAAATTAAACAGGCTATTAAGTTCCTCCTCCGGTAATACCTGACTAGGGCTCTAGTAGCTAGACTCCCTATAGTGGGTGCCAGAGGGGAAGATCATAGTAAAAACTGGCTTTGTTACAGATAACCCCTGTAAAACATGTTAATAGTATTTCTGTATAGTTTCACAATAGATCACCCAGTATATATAAATAGGCACTGCACAGATATTTATCAAAATAAGTGATAGGGAATCTGAGTGCCAGATCTTTGGTTGCTCTTCTCTTCTGTCTTTCATGACTTCTCCACTGGTCAAAATAGCATCAGTTGGGAATCCCTTGCTTCCATAGGCTATGCTATTGAGATCTGGGAAATCTTGCAAGAACAACACGTGTTCTCACTGAAGCGGTCCACAGTGATAGGACAGCATAACAGCCAAGGATAAGACGGCACCCACTGAGAGCAGAGGTCTCCTTCTCAATGTATCTTTACTAGTCATTTGCTTATTAGGCACCAGAACAGATTTGATGGCAATGAGACCAAATGGAGGAGTCTATTAAAAAGAAAAGAAAAAAAAAGAAGAAAGAAAAAAAAAATCATTGAAATCTTCTTAGGAAGAACAACAGATGAATGTTTTTGGTTAAACCTAACCTAACCCACACAGTCCAGGGAGCAATGCGCTCCACTCTTAGCAGTGTAACATGAAACCAGCCAACCTAATGCTGTGTCGAGGGCTGAGTGGAAGCTGTGGAGCAGAATCCTTCAAAGCAATACCAAGTACAGACATAGAGCCCAGGACCTCACCATTGAAATGGGAAGCACCGACCACAAATCACCGCTGAGTGTGGCGCCTGGGACTACGGCGATAAGCGGGGGAAAAGCGGAGTACAGCAGCCGCTGTTACAATGGATATTGTTCAATTACATCTTTAGGCCTAATGCACTAGACCGTATGTGTTTTTCGGTACGCAAACCACAAATTTGCAAAATATGGATACTGGCTGTGTGTGTCCTGCATTTCACCATTCTGCACATCCCGCCATATTGTGAAAATGTCTATTCTTGTCCAGAAAGGGACAAGAGTAAGACATGTTCTATTTTTTTGCAGGACGGACATATGGCCACACAGGTGCGGGCAGCACATGGATGACATCTGTGTGCTGTCCACATTTTTGACGGCCCCATAGAAATAGGTAGGCTTGCAATCCACAAAAAATGCGGATTGGAAGCAGGCTAAAAATACGTTTGTGTACATGAGGCCTAACAACGCCGGGCGCCACACCAGGCACCCACTTTTCTACTTTATGTGCTTACTGCTCCTGATGAGTCCTTTACGAAACGCGTAGAGCAGCACTTATTTATATACCGACCACCGTCTCCTACACTGGAGCGGTGACCGGCGACACATAGCATTTGGTGTGCCTCTAGCACGACAGTACACCTCTCTCCTGTACCCTGGCTGCGCGTCCAAAGGGGCGCTCATTTATGCATGCCTGGGGGGATTGAAGGTACTGTCGTCTGTATCTGATACACAGTGGCCCGATACCTGCTATCCGGATCGACCCTCGGTGGATTACACGCTCCACTACCGCGTACACCGGCCGAACCACATGTGACCTGTGCCCGCGGGCGGTATATGGGCGGTGTCTCCACGCCGGTAGGGTTTCCAATTGCCTTAGCGCTTACCTCCTCCTACGGTTGGGAGGTCTGGCACGCACGGACATACTGCGTTTGTTTGGTGGACTTGCACCTGCAGTCTGCCTGCACTGTACATGCCCTTAGTCTCCTCAATGGGAACGGGGTTATCTGTACTACGCAGTTTTCCCTGCGCATAACTAGGTCTGGTCTGGCCATTTACTAGTCCCATACCGTGTGATATTACACGTAGGACTGATTGGCCTTTATGTAAGGCGGGACTATTCTGTACATATTTCCCTTGGGCTACGCCCATATTTATCCCGTTTGGGCTATTTTAAGATATACCAATAAAGTTTTTGACATTTTCTAAGCGTCTTTTTCTTTTTGTCAGCCGTGTACATGAGGCCTAAAACTGATTTCTGTTCCAGTGATTTTGTAGATGTTATATTGTATAGCCTAATACTGACTTGTAGATGATACATTCATCAGAGATTTACTGTAGCATTCATCCATAAGAGACCTACAGTATGAATGCGTGTTCCGGCAAGCTGTTCCTACCCCCCACACATAGCCTTATGACAACTTGATGTAAAAAAAATTCTCAGTAAAAGAGTTTCATGCCTTGTAGCTGACATTGTTTTCAGTGAGTACAGAGTTCCTGAGCAGGTTCACACAGTGTATAGCCAGATTTATGGGAAAAAGAGCTGTCTGATAATTGCACTTACTTTAACAAGATGTATTACAAAGTATCTTATCTTTTTATATATTCATAGAAAACATTATGCTTTAGTGCATGCACGTCTGTTATATTGCATGGTTTATTTCTTATTTTCCGTATTGTTTTCCATATATTAATGTTGTTGTCATGATCAGTGTTATTACAGCATATATAACCAGATATTTTAAAGTTATATGTGGCTTGTACTAATTACTATACCTTACTAAATTAAAAAGGGGATATTTCGACAACTATAGGAGTCGCGATAGTGGTAAAAAATTTTTATATTATGGCACAATAACTTTTTTTATTCTATAGAATCATATAATCAGAAATTGATGAAACTGTATCGAATGTGTATCCCGTAGATTTTTTTGGGTGTACTTTTTGGGCAATCTGTGTAACAGCTGTCATCAGTTAAGTATTTAGATTACACAGGGAACAACTAAATGTTTAAATCAGCATGGAGGAAAATGTTATATGTAGAGTCTGCTCTTTATCTATGGCAATAGTTTTTTTCTCTATAGATGTTAAACTTATGTAACACAAACGCCTCTAAGAAGTAAATAAATGCAATATTAGAAAATTAAACCCTTTTTATAATTGCCGGACTACCTAGGTCATCCTTCATCCCTTTAACCCATAGGATAAAGCAATCGCCCAGTTACATCTATGTTTTTTTTTAACATTTACAAGAATAACCAAAGTTTTTAGGATATTGATATTCTACAGGCACACTGGTCAATAGTAGACTTGGATGGTCTAATTTATGCCTTGTGTAAATTGTATGAAGCAATAAAAACATAATAGCAACAAGCAAACATGATGGTATAAAATGCACCCACTATAAAATAGACTGGCTGTAGCATCTGAGCCAGCCCTATACTTGCCCTATACCACCAGTCTGTGTAGTCTGGAGTGCCCTCTAACCACCAGTCTGCCTTTGTAATCTGGACTACCCTCTAAACCACCAGTCTGACTGTGTAGTCTGGACTACCCTTTATACCACCAGTCCTACTGTTTAGTCTGGAACGCCCTCTATACCACCAGTCTGTGTAGTCTGGAACGACCTCTATACCACCAGTCTGACTGTGTAGTCTGGAACACTCTCTATACCACCAGTCTAACTGTGTAGTCTGGACTACCCTTTATACCACCAGTCCTACTGTTTAGTCTGGAACGCCCTCTATACCACCAGTCTGTGTAGTCTGGAACGACCTCTCTACCACCAGTCTGACTGTGTAGTCTGGAACACCCTCTATACCACCAGCCTGACTGTGTAGTCTGGAACGCCCTCTATAACACCAGTCTGTGCAGTCTGGAATGCCCTCTATACCACCAGTCTGACTGTGTAGTCTGTAACACTCTCTATACCACCAATCTGACTGTGTAGTCTGGAACGCCTTCTATACCACCAATCTGACTGTGTAGTCTGGAACGCCTTTTATACCACCAGTCTGACTGTATAGTCTGAAACACCCTCTATACCATCAGTCTGACTGTGTAGTCTGGAATGTCCTCTATACCACCAATCTGACTGTATAGTCTGGACAGCCAGCTATGCCACCAGTCTGACTGTGTAGTCTGGAATGTCCTCTATACCACCAGTCTAACTATGTAGTCTGGAACACCCTCTATACCACCAGTCTGACTGTGTGTCACGAACCAGCGGGTGTGAACCCACTGTGCTTCATGTCCTACCTCCTCTAAGGGCGTTGTCTAAGTGAACCCCTCGATCTTCACAGTACTCCTGATGGTGGGGATGGACTTTCCTGAGGGGAACACTAGGTCGCTACCTCTTGAGGAAGATTGGCACATGAAGCAGCTTGTCCAGGCGGACCAGAAGGTACCTGAGCAAGGTACTAGAGGTACAGGCAGTGTAAGCAGGCTGAGTCGTAATCAGGAGCAACAATGCAGGACCAAAAGATGAGGCACAGGTGAAGTCAAACAGGCAATAGGTCAGGGCAGGCGGCACAGGTACAGGTTAGGCAATCCGGGTTGGCAACAGGAGAGTCAAGGCAAGCAGGCAGGGATCAAACAGGTAGCAGAGTCCAGGAATACAAGTAAAAGTCAGGAACACAGGAACAAAAGCAGATATCAGGAACCTTAGAAAGATACAAGGAGCTTAACACTAAGGCATCAGGGAAGGGGACTGAGCCACTTATATATGTGCAGGAGGGCTAGGATTGGTCAGCAAGGTCACATGACCTAACTCATAAAGCATAGGAAGTGATGCACGCCGGCCCCTAAGGAAGTGCTGCAGGGAACAAGCAGCATGCATGCCGTGGCCAGGGCTAAGAGGAGACTGTGGAGTGGATCCCAGAACAACAGTACCTACAGACAGAGCCAAGGGGCTGCAGCGGTGAATGGGAAGCACTGTGTCCAAAAGAGGGGTAGAGGATAGTGACCACTGGCTCCACCCACACCCCTATCCCTGCCTACTTGCACTACTCGTCCTAGGCAATGAGGTACAACTGGGCGATGTTCCCTAGCTTGGGTAAATGCAGAGGGACATACAAGACAAATAACAGATATGTGAGCAAGCTGAGAACAAAGATGTCACTAAAGTACAAAGAATAATCAAAGAGAAGTCAATTTCACGCCATAGGTCAAACCAGGAGCAGCCTGATACGCAGGGAGCAAGCGGCGACGGAGTCGGGAACGGAACCGGGAATCTAGCCACATGTCACGCTAAACAAGTTCAGGATGGAGACTTAATTCACAGGCAACCTGTGGCCAGCAGACTGCCTGTTAAATAGTGGAGAAGAGGAGTCATGTGACATGGCCAGCGTCATATTACTCATTCTCCTGAATCCAGCCAAGCACCGAGTGATCAGCTTGGTGCTCAGGCTTACCGCAGTTGCCATGGACGTGAAGGATGCTGACCACGCCAAGGAAATACGCGCGGCCAGATCCTCCTCACCCCTCATTGCTGTGGAATGCCTTCTATACCACCAGTCTGTGTAGTCTGGAACGCCCTTCATACCACCGCCCTTTAGACCATCCTCTATTATACTAGTCTTGACCACCCTCTATAAAACTAGTTTGGATGTACTGAAATAAAGAAAATATTTGGGGGGGGGGGACGACGGACTCAAATATCCGCCAAATGCATGAATAGACAAGGTGTAAATTATTAACATTTATTTAATTGAATACCTATAAAATGCAGAACTACATAAATAGAAATCAGTCAATTATAAACCCAAGAAAAAATTGTTGATCAACTAAAATAAAAAAAGATATGTATATATCCGTAGCAGAAAAGACAATCCTATAGTCCAGTGGTCTATTTCATCTTTGTATAAATAATGTATAAATGTCCATGCAAAATCCTTATAATAGAGTCTTTCTGTTCTATTGTATTAATCAGTCTTGTCTGCACAGCATATAAAAAAATAGCATGTTAAAATACAGTATGATGCAATAAGTTGAAGATGACGTGACAGTGTACTGAATGCTCTCCATTTGGCAGTAATCTAAATAATTGCAAAGTGATGTGTTGCAAAATCTTATAGTCAATGTAGCTGAATAACTGTTACTTTCTTGTTAGCAACAAACAATATAACTGCAAGGCATTACGTTAACGATCTTGTAGATGATGGCGTTTCAGTAGCATGACTTGGATGTAAATCGCGCTGTATATACAGGTGACTGCGCCTGCTTGTTGTTAGGTCTCTCATATAATCAGGAGATACTTCGCATTCGTGCAAAGGATGGTGTCTCAAAGCTGTAACTCAATTACTAGATGCGCTGTATCTGTATCGGTGTGCACGCTGACTTGCTGTGTGACGTCCCACGTGGTCAGAAAGTATCGTGCTCAATACCCGCGGAGAGATGTGTATGCGGGTATCAAGATGTACAGTCGCTCTAGTATCTCTGAGCTGTTGTAACCAGTGCATTGTCTTCGGAGAACATAGTCAATCTCAGTTCACTGCAGGTAGCTTAGACCATGGTCTATGAATCACTGCAGGTAGCGTATGCTCTCAGTTCACTACAGGTAGCTTATTGTAACCCCAATAGCAGCAGACTAGCTATGTAGCTCGGACTGTAACTTTTAGTATGGTTAAATAGTCTGTATGGAAATTCACTGAAAGATCCTATAGAAAAACAATTGCATTTAGTATATCCAGTAGCAATCACAATAAATTAAAAACGGTATACCAAAATGAAAAAGCATGTACTTCACAAGAATTTAGTGTCTGGACACCAACACATGAATAGTAATAACATAACCAGGGGCATACACAGCCTCAGAGCAAAAGGTAGTATGGGTACCCCCTCCCCCACCCTGTTTCCCAGGATGTGTGCGTCAAGCACTCCTAGGCAATGCAGAATGCAAAGTGTGACTCCCCAGATTTTTTAATGAATTTATAATTTTTTATTAAGTGGAAGAAATTTTTAACAAACACTTGTAATAAAAAGTTATCTTCCGAGGCCTTACCCACTTTATCTGACTTTCATGTTAGAAAAAGTGGAACAGGGGCTTCATTAATACAGTGCTCTTTCTGAATGTTATATTTCTCAATATATCTACACCATATAACTGGTATATATACTAATCAATCTGCCTCCCTTCACATAGTATAGTATAAAACTGTCTGCCTGCAGCCAACTATAAGGGGAACTCATAGTGCATAGGAATGTATACAGTTAACACTGAATGCAATGAAGGCTGCAATAATCTCTTCGCACTGAGCACCTACAAGTGGCAGTTGATGAAAAATACAGTCAATCTATGTTAAGAACAGAAGAAACAGTTTATCATTGGATCCACCCTCCCCCAGGCTTCATAGCAGACCCGTGATCTACCTCTATGATAGGTACACCATTGGCAATTGAGAATGATGGATACCAAGTGATAATTTTCATCTCATTTGTGGACTTGTCATTTATGGGGTCAGGTTCCTGGCACTGTCATTATCAAGTGCCAAATTCCATAGTTCCAAACTGACAGGTTTCAAATGAAAGGAGTTTTACTTTATTGGATAAAATGGTCTAGGAATGTATTCGTTTTAATGGACAATTCAGTAGAAATGTAGTTATCTAAGTCTGAGATTAATGTTAAATAAATCTTAAAAATATGTTAACGAGGTGTAAAATAATTTGTCGCGTAATTTGGTACTGTGGACAGGATGAATAACAAACTGTTTAATCATGTGGAGATTTCTTCATGACCTTACTACAACCCTCATTTACCTTTTTCACACATCTATCTTGCATTTCTCTGTGCACTAAATCATTATTCATTTCAGAGTTATTTTCCTGCTGATATGCTGTAACTGGAGCAAGACCAAAAGACAAGATGGATAGCTTTTTTTTCCCCTTTCATAAATGGTTTTGAGAGCTATCCCTTTCATGAATATTGATTGCTGTAAAGTGGTGCTGCTTGTTTGGTATGCACTGTGGCCTTTGGTTTATATAACTGAATAAACTGGGCAAACTGAAGGGAAATGTAAAGGTCACTTGTGTCACTGTTCATCAGTGATATACGGCTACAGCGAGGCAGCTAATGCTGACATAATGCTACTCGTTACAGCACACAACAAGGCGGCAAGCTGAAGCGGTTTATGCTGTTAAATAATAAATGAAATATATGGAGTATGAAAAATTGCAGTCTCCTCCGTTGTTTAAAGAGATTTCTACCTTAAAAAATAACAAAAAAATGGAAATGTAAGTTCTTGAGTAGTCATTGAAGTCATTTACTATTGGTACAACACAAGGTACCTCACCTATACCACAGGGTATATAATTCTGTAAGATGCCTGAAACACTATTTAAACAGTAGGGTAAATATGTGATTCAATGGCTAGGCTAATGTACAATGTGATGTCATGTGCTAAGCTTAAGATATGATCCTTAACAACCCATAAAGGTTTTTTTTTTTTACGGGATTACTATTTTTATTATATTTTATTTTTATTTTAACAGGTATGTTCATGTAGTTGCTTACTCCGTGTACATCTTTCCCACACTTTTTTTTTTCAGTTTGGACTCTTCTGACCCATTTTCACCATCCTGTATGTAGCACTTCCTGTTGCTATATCCAACCAAACCCATGATGCACCTCTCCTATCTCTACCACGGCGCCAGTACCGCCTCTAACAGCATCTAGCTAGTTTATAGCTCCTCCCACCCTCCTAGCTACATATACATTCCCCTATCACTGACCTTGTTATCGCTTTTATATGACCATGGACATAACCTAAGAGAAAGTAAGAAAGATCTGCATTGACATGGGCAAGAACGGAAGATAGGAGCAATAAAGGTAAAATAATTAAATTACAAAACGACAGCTCTCTTCATAAATGTTTATTTTAAAGGCTATTGATGCAAACTGGAAAACACTAGGGAGTGTGTCAGGTCTGGCAAGTGCTTTGTGTACAGTACTACATGAATATTACTAGTACCACTGGTCTCAGATCAGTTTGAATGTGCTTATTTTCCCCTGTTTCTCTGCTGTTTGCCCACAAACTGGCACTGAAATATATTAAGAGGACTTATCCTTGAGTCCTCTTCATTATATGCACATGTTCGGCATTCTGTTCAATATACTCTACTGCTGATTTGCAGGTGCACAGCGGGAACAGGAGTGAGTATGGACATGCAAATTACTGATCTGAGGCCAGCGACTGCAGTACTATGCCTGTAGTACTGTACTTAATAGGGCTAGGTTGACTGGACAGATTCCCTTTAATATAATGTATCCTAACTTTCTTAGTGTTTTCTGTGATGGAAAAATGTGATGGAAAAATGAATTCAGCCATCAAAGGAAGCAATATGGATATGGATAATAACAATACATTAGTAAGTGGCTTGTATTAACTTCCTCTACATGATAAATGCCACCTGCTGACGTGAGACAAATCCCTTAATGCATGCATTCTATTTAAAGGATGACTTCAACCAGCTCTGAAAAATCTCAAACTAATATTTACAGTATAACAATATTACTTGTCTTAGAGGAATATCTTAAAAAAACACATACTGGCTATAATGCTTCTTTCTTTCTAAAAGTTTATCGACCACCCCATGCTCATCAAATTATTATACTGACACATGCACATACAAACAACAACATATTTTCTGTCAACCACAAAACCCATCAAACCTGAAAGAGCAGTGTATGTCAAACTCATAAAGAACTCACACTTCTAGGTCTGTTTGATATTTATGGAATACCAAACCTCGAATATATATTCTGGAAAATCAGGTTTTATTCTTTCTATAATAACTTCTGCAGCTGCAATTTCAAGCTAAACACTATTTTGACAGGACAAAACACACCTGAATCATATTTGCAAAGATCATAATTCGAAATCCAACAAACTTAAGTGCCCAGTGTTGGAGATTTTTTTTAGCAATATTCATCAAAGCTTTGCAAATTGCAACAAATCAGAGAAAGTACACAGCCTGTAAACAAAGCAACACATTTGTGACACTATACTTTAAGTACCGCAGTTCATCACGACAATAGAAAGCAGTTTCTAAATACAAACACTACTGTGACATCATCACAGCGGAGATCAAGGTTATTCTTTGTATAATGAGAAGTTCCAACATACTTTCTCTATCAATTCCTCACAGTGTTTAAGATCTTTTTTTTTTCAGTTCAATAGGAGTCTTCATTGTTTACTGCCCTAGCCATGTCATTGCCACATTATAAGACAGGGCATAGAGATTAGCGAAGTATTAAAAAATTAGATTCAGCTGCTTCACTGAATTTTACAAAAATATTAGCTTTGTGAGGAATTAATTCATCACGAAGTACATTTCTTTGTAAGCAGTGGGTGCAATGACAGGGAATGGCGATTGCACCGACGACAGTCATTGTACCCCTCAGATTCCACGTTCATAGCCGTTCATGGCATCTGACAGTAATAACACAGTGTAAAATTAAAAAGAAAATGAAATCATACTTACCTCATCCATTTGCTCGTGAAGAGCCAGACCATAGTCCATAAAGTGCATCCGTAAAGTGCCCTCTGTAGTGTCCCCAGTCCTAAATTGCCTCCCCATAGCACCCCAGACCTTATAGTACTCACTGTAGTGCCCAAGTCCTTGAACTGCCCCACTGTAGTATCCACAGTCCTTAAACTGCCTCCCATGGAGCCCACAGTACTTATAGTGCCCACCCTGTAGTGCCCCATTTCCTAAAACTGCCCCATGTAGTGGCAATGGTCTTTATACAGCCCCCTGTAGCACCCACAGTCCTTAAATTGCCCCCTGTAGTGCTGTAAGACATTAAAGTGGCCCTATGTTGGTATCAGACAGAAGCTGCAGTACCCAAAGAAATAGCTTCTCCAGTCCAGCACTTGTTGAATAAATGTATTTCAGAAATTTAAAATCAATATAGTGATTACAGCAGGCTCCTATGCATTTCAAACAAATCACATTGTTCTTACTCATAGCATTCTCCTTTTTTTGCTGGACACTCCATTAAATCCACACCTTACATTCTATTCAATTTGTCACTGTACCAATGGGTATGTATGTGCTCCTTAAATATATCAATAAATTCAAAGCACATTATGCTTTATAGATTATTGTTACAATACATGCACTTAAGTCCAATTAAATGCAGATCGTTCCTAGTAGCAATTTAAGCAATATGAGAAAAACACCTGCTGTGAATTCAATACTCCTGTATTTTCAATGAATCACAATCTCATTAAAATTCCACAAAAGTATTGGTCTTAAAATAAGGTATGAATAAATATATTTATTAGATGTGAGTGAAGGTTAAGGCCTTTGGGGGATCTAGAATCCATATTAATCCAGCAGATCCAGAAGGCATCTGTATTATGTAATTTTTTTTTCTGTCAATCCCCACCTCTCGCAGGTTTAGTGACTATTTTATGCCAAAATACTTGTAAATCACACTCATCACCTGCATGTGATTGTATGAAATGTTTGAAAGCTACCAACAGATAAAAGTATCCAGTGTTAGAGATTTTGGAAATATTTTTTTTAATGTACCTCCTCAGGGGTCTCATTGCATACCCCACACATTTAATCTACAGGGGTTGCATTGTATAGCATATACTATGTATCTTGTTTATCATGGATTGGATCGGGTACTACATGAAGTGATCTTTTTAGTTTTAGAACTGTACTTACACAGATTGTCTAGGTTACCCCACATATGTACTGTATGAACCTTTAGGGGGAGATTTATCAAACTGATGTAAAGTAGAATTTGCTTAGTTGACCTAAGCAACCAATCGGATTCCACCTTTCATTTTTCACAGTTCCTTCTGAAAAGTAAAAGTGGAATCTGATTAGTTGCTATGGGCAACTAAGCCAGTTCTACTTTACACCAGTTTGATAAATCTCTCCCTTAGTCTTTATTTATAAACTACAGGCAGATACTTACGTTGACCTAAAAATGTTGGTAATAATACTGCAATATGGATTGAATGCCACTTTCTACTTAACCCTATTCTTTTTTTGTATGTTTATTTCTGGAGAGGGGCTTATCAGAATAAGATCTCAGCTCAGCTTTATTTCTTGCTTCTTTAGTATTTCAGAATTGTATCCCCTTTTGATTTTCATGTAATATGACCAAACTGTGCATTGAATGCCCATCTTGGATGTACTCATTGATGAAATTGCACACAATATTCCAGGATTTATTAACCCCTCTAAGCAAGAGGTCTATAATTAATAGATTGTTTTCAAGTTTTAAGTAAAGCATGGAATATGCTAACACCTGCTATGACATTGGGATTTGTTTAACATGCCTAAGCATATGTTTGCTGTACTATGGTGATTTTAAAGTTCTGAAATAAAGACTAAAATTTTATTCAATGAGTCCCAAAATGGAGAGGATATTTCTTTGGGAACTGTCTCTATTTTAGTGTATTCCTTGGTATCTATCCCTACCTCTTTTCTCTTCATCTTGGCCAATTAGTGTGATTGAATGTATTTTTTGAACAACCTGTCATGAAAGGGTAGGGAACAGTGCATCCCTGAGCTCCACCAACACCACTGTCCCTACCTACAGTACTTGCACAATCCATCCTAAGTGACGGTCCACAACTGGAGGCAATCCCTTCTTAGCTAAGTGCAGGAGCCTAATCCGAAATGGAAAAGGGTAGTCAGACAGAAAGAGGTAAAAACCAGGACGGGATTAGAATCCCAAATCTGATATAAATACACAGCAGTGAAACCAAGAGAATATATCAGAGACAAAGTCTGCAGGCAAAGGCGAGGTCACACATTAGCAGAGTCAAATACAACGGGGACACATCAGAGACAAAATCAGTAATCTGAGGCAAATGTCAAAGAAACAGGCAAAGGTCAGTGAGACCAGAGTAGCAAACACGCAACTAGCTAGTGAAGCAAAGACACCAATCACAGGCAACTGAGGCCAGTAGCTGCCAGTTTAAATAGCCTGCCCTCAGGAAACATGTGATGGTGGCACAGAGCCTGATTGGTTAGAAGTCACGGCTCCCTGATAGGTCGAGCACCCCTACTGGCTCCATCGCCATAGTGTGGTCGGACTTGCCATAGACAGTTAAGTGCATGACACAACCTGTAAGAACTTGTCATAATAAAAAAAATATATATACATTGTCCTACTCATCTTTATCATCTAAAATCTGATGAAAGAAAACTGTTTATAAGCTACTGAGTGACAAATAATTTATATTCCTAAATGATATACTTCAATTTATGTTATGCTTTGTTTAACTGGAACTCCTCATAAATGAAGACGATCTCATCATAATTTACAAGACAGGGAATCAAATATGGAATGAAAAATCTCTCCCCATTTCCTGATATACAGCATAAAGGGCTTCAATCTCTGGCACCTTGTTTAATAATGTAATTAGTCTTTTCATGTAAAGAGATTGATAGATTAAAAAGGCCTTTGAACTTGACAATAAAGCAATTAAGATGAACAATATTGATTGTTTAGAAGATCCTCTTTGTGGTATGACATTTATGTCTGAGGGATGAATAGATAAGGAGAAGACAGCTGCAGGGGAAATTTTCAATGCAAATATCACATAATCTGAAACATTAGTCTAGACAGATGGTGCAGAACGGCTCAGCCACATTTCTGGTTTATGACCATTTCTACTCTTCAGTGAGCTGACTGCAGGACACTAACTATATGGATTTATATACCTGTGATATTACTACCTTCAAAACCACCTCTTGAAAAACTGGCAACATGGTTATTACATGTGGTAGGTTTACTGTAGAATTAATTTTAACCCCTTTCCGACATCCACCATACATGTACGACAGGTTTTGGATCTTTAATCTCAGTTATTATAATTCATATGATGAACACAATAATAAAATGCGTTCTAAAAAAGTCAAACAGATTGTATATAATATAAAGTATCCTTTTTTTTCTCTTTAAGGAACTATTCATGTAAGGCTAAATTCACAGATGACAATTTTTTCTGAAATTACAAAACTGTGTAAAAAGTAGCATGTTCGAATATTTGACAATAAAATAATTCATCATCTTATTTACTTTACTACATGTGATTGCACTGTTATAGGCCAAAATACTAAAAATAAGTCTGAGATGCAATACCAGATAGAGTTCATTATTAACAGTGGTGCTGTTTTGGGGTGAAAGTGCACTTCTTTTCCTAATCCTGGACAATCTCTTTAAAGGGAATATTGCCACCATGCGGCCACCACTTTCGTGATCACATGCCGTACATTTGGCACGTGGTTCCAGCCTGGGATTACAACCGGAAGTGCATGCGTGAGTCTGAATCTCTCATTAAAGCACTAGTTATCCTAATGTACTACTGCACCTCGGATAATCTATAGAGCTGCCCATACTCACTTAATAGCTGCCAGCTGGATGATCATTCAGCAAACATCTTTCCCTTCCCACACCCTCATACAAATACTCATTCAATTTGGCAAAGCATGGATGTATTGTCAATAGAAGGGAGGAAGGAGCTACTGCCAGACCAATATGGCAGCCTATCTTCTGGGAGAACAAGGGATTAGGTGAAAATATTCAATTTTGCCCGATCCCCCTGTTGGGTATAGTTGGGTGCTCCCAGGCACATTAGACTGTTGGCGAAGCCTGACATTTGTGGTAGGTTCAGCTGACAATACACTAATGTCTTTAGAGGCCTTAAGTTGCAGTGGGTATATAAACCACTAACTGGAAATGTACATCAGCAAAATTCATAATACTTACAGATGCATTAGTGGTACCATCACTCTCAGCATTCATAGTACTGACTTCTTATGCTGATGGTACCATGTATAGCTTAATGAACAGCTCAGTCAATATGAAACTTTAAGTACTGTATAATCCATCCCATAAATGTTCTTATAAACCTGCTTGCAGTTACCACAGACAAGGATTTATTTTAGGGACTATTACACAGACCTATTATCGTTTGACTTTCGTATTGTTTGAATTTGAGAAATTACAAACAATAAATTGATTGTTTTCTGTAGATCAGCCAAATCTCCCTGACTGAATGATTATCATTAGCCTAATTACAAATTAACGATGTAAATGTTCAAGGGGAAAGGGCAACGATCACAGTAATGAGCAAACAACAACAAAAAAATGTCGTTATTATAGTTTTGTGAAGTTGAATGTCTTTTTTTTAATGCAAACCGCTTGCTAAATCATCACTTGCCACTCGTTAATAAATAAAAACTGCCCATCTAATAGGAGCCTTAGGGCTGCCATACACATTCAATAGTTGTCAGCCAAATGATAGTTTGGCCGCTAGCTATTCCTCCCAACTCCCCCATACACATCCTTGGTTGATATACTGTATATGAAAATGTATTTATTATTAAGAGAATGTGGCATCTTTTCACTTTAAAGCAGTCTGTATTACAGACCTCCTTCGTTCCTGTAGTAGGTAGTGGAAAGGGAAGTATGTTCTCTCACCCTCACCATCCCTGGTTCTATAAAAGCAGTATACTGGGAGAGGGAAGGGCAGTAAAAGTTAAGAGATACAGTATAGCTGTATATGGACTATGAAAGGTGTGGGCAGCAGGTGAGACGAAGATAAGTGTAAACATCATATATGGAAAAGCCTGCCTACTTAAAAAGTATGTGAAAAGTTTAAGGGGTTTTCTGGAAAGAATCAACTATTGCCTAACAGCCCCTAGTCTGACAGATTAATACTTACCTGCTCCACGATTTTCCAGTCCTGTGTGCTTTATCCAATTCCTCCATTTTCTGGTCACTTTTTTTCTTCTATCTGGAAAATGGACATGGCCACCTGCTGCAGACAGTGGCTTCAGCAGGGACGTGTCCTCAAACAACAAGATGAATCTGTTAGTAGACATTTCACGTTAGCGGCCGAGAGGGGAAAAATATTTCTGGAAACGTTTCTGGGTGGACTTCGTCTTATGAACCATGCATCTACAGCTAGCTACCTAAGGAGTAATGATTTTTTGTTTTTTATAAAATATATACGTTAAGATCTTGTCCTATAAAATATAAATATGATTATCTGGTTACCAAATCTAAAACACTTGCAACATTTTAATACACGTAGATGTGGAGATTAGTAAACTCAATGTAGTGCCCTCTGTAGTAATGAAATTGCTGTATGGGGCTTACAGTTTAGATACTAATTATACAGTTATACTTTTTTAATGCAAACTCAAGTTTTTTTACTTTGTTTTCATGATCTGTAAATTATTATATCATCTAACTTTAATTATCATGTCTTCATTCGTTTATTATGTCTACACATTCATTTATGATTCTAAACATTTGTCTTTTTTATTAACCTCTTTATTGCTCAGACTGCTGTAACGTTTAAATAAACTGGAATTTGTTTGTGGCTTTTACATTTAGTCATTTTTTCTGAAATGATAAGCTGTCATGGTATTTAGATTTTCTCATTAGTATGTCAAATATATTTCCCTGAAAATGTAAGGATTTTACAAGCACCATGGTGTACAAACAGTTCATTTTCCTATATACCCCAGTAGTCTACCTTATTTGTTTATGGGCAGCTTAAAAACATTGGAAAGTTATTTTGTGATGGTATATTCTGTTTCTGATGAAAATCTGTCTGGGATATGTGATGAGTTCTCTATGTACTTCTGTGATCATTACATGACCAGGACAGACTGTGAACCTTTGGTACTTAAAGCTAAGCTGGAGCTGCTTCTATGGAATGGCTCTCCATTCTGGGAAAGCAGAAGACCCCTAATAGATATCTAGTAGGGGTTTTCTTCGTTAAACAATCACGTTAACAGTGATGCTTTCTGTTCAATGAAGTAATGTCAAATACAATGAATAAGCTTTAGTTGCCAGTAAATACCCATTTCACTGGGCTCTAACAAAATATATATCTGTGGTGAGGACACAGGAGAGGTTTTCTTCTGATGACTCTTTCATGAAGGTCATATTTGTGTAGGTGTCGCTGAATAGTAGAACAATGTACTACAACTCCAGATTCTGCAAAGTTTTCCTGAATTTTCCCGGTAAATAAATAAATAATTGTTTTTAAAAAAGATAAAAATAAAAAGATGTTTTTGCCTAAAATACAAATAGAATGTGTCATCTTTAACTTTATGCCTTTTGGAGATCATTTCATTTCATTTCATTTCAACTTGCTTAACTATTCACAGTAACAGCTATTTTGATCAGGGGTGCCTAAATGTTTGCATATCGCTGTTTATCATCACAAACCCTTTCAATGTAAAGTTCAGCAGATTTACATGATCACTTCATGATCACAATACTAAAAAAAACTGCTCGCATCAGAAACAAACAAATAAAGTATAAACTATAAATTACCTAAGTATTCACATGATGGTGTTTTTTTTCCTGGAGCATTATTTTTTTGGAAGATTTGTACAGTGTTAACCAGATGATGGCTTAATGAGGTCACTTAACCTTAATTCCCAAGACTAATCGCACTGTTGATTGAGGTGCTGGCATGTCAATCCTGTTGTACCTGACCACTATTATGAAGTTCTCAATTTTCTGTCATACCAGATGGCCTGAGAAGCAATTTATGTCATTTATACCCAGAAAGTTTACAAAACTATAATTAAAGTAGCTTTCAGAGTGTTTTGTGATATACATAATGCGAGGAATACCAAAAATGTGCATAGAAAATCAGTATCATGTTTCATAAATAATTGTGACATTGTACAAAAATGATATATTACAGATTTTAAAGGGAATCTACACATTATTTATTTAAAGGGATTGTGCATTGGGAAGATATTGATGATGTATCCTCAGGATAGGTCAACAATATCAGATCTGACTCCCAAACCCCTGCCGATCAGCTGTTAGAAGGGGTAACAGCACTCATGCGAGTGAAATAACATAGTTTTCTAAGATATTTTACACAGCAAAAAAAACTAAATATCCTGATTTATACCAGCCCAGAATATGTCAAAAGAATACTACAATGGAAAGGTAACACAATTTACTATAAACAACAAGATGATTTTCATGCCCATGTCATTATTACAGGGGTCCCAAATACATTGTCCTTAGCCTGCTATGGACCCATACTGTGCTTCTGTGCCTATAATTTTATACGAGTTTGTATGAGAGTTAAGGGTATAGATGGGCAGATTTTCTGTCCTTGTGAACGCTCGTTAGCGATCATCTGTCAATTTAATACTGCTTCCGACTGCCCGATGAACGAGCAAATGCTTGCATTAAGGCCAAGGATAGGACTGTTCTATTAGGGGTCAGCTGTTCCGTTCTGCAAAATACAGAATGCACACGGACGTCAACCGAATTTTTGCTGATCCATTTTTTGTGGACCGCAAAATACATACGGGGGTGTGCATGAGCCCTTAGGCCAGTGATGGCGAACCTTTTAGAGACCGAGGGCCCAAACTGCAACCCAAAGCCCACTTATTTATCAAAAAGTGCCAACACAGCAATTCAACCTGAATACCAATATAGTATATCTTCCATGTACTTTATCATTAGGCTATACCGCCTGCCTACATTCAGTGTGCTGCTTGTGCTGTTCATAGTGCATAGTGCATAGTGATGGGTAGGAAAAGTCATATTAGTACGCCATAGACTTTTTAGAGGGTGCGGGTGCCCACAGAGAGGAGCCATAGGTTCGCTAACACTGCCATAGGCCATCATTCACACAAGTGAATTACAGAGGTACATGTGGACTTTAATGCATGTGTTCACACATCAGTGATTTTCCACATCACTGATGTTGTGATGACCCCACAGAACCATGCCCTATTTTATCCATGATTACCAATCCCTCATGTACATTATAGTCTATGGATCCGTGAAAACCACTGACACAACTAAGATGCCTTGATTTTCACGGACCTTTGGTAGGGGATGTTGTGGAAATAAATTTTCAGGGTAGCAATGTCTGTGGAATATGGATGACACATGGAGGGCAAAAACAGGACACACGGACCAAACACAGATTCTTCACGGACATCTTTACTGATGAATCACTGACCATCTTGGCAGGGATGTCATCACGGACATTGACACGTGAAGGAGGTATTACTCCACCACCAGCAATGATTACAAATAGCTTACCGGAGAATCCTTTCAGAATTCTGCATTATCCTCATTAAAACAAATTGAGAAAAAAACTAGATGATTTTGTAATGGTAAAGGCAGGTTGAACCTTTCCTACCATATATGCCAGCTATCTTTATTAATGACAAGCAGACTGATTTATTGTTACCATGGAAATGTAAAAAGTTTATCTGAAATGATGTTGTCACTTAAAATAAAGTGAGCTGTGAAAAAAAAAATGTATGTTCTGCTAAAGTACATTTATAGGCAATAATGGAGCGAAGCACATATCATTTAATGATCCTCCAAGGGGAAAAACACATTAATCACATCACTGGATTACGCATTTCAGCTATCACAATTTCTGTATTTAACTCACAAAGTATGATAAACCAGACTTTGCATGGCCCTGCGCATGTCATAATTAGAGATGAGAAAAGTTCTGAAAAATTTCATTCGGCTGCTTTGGAATGACAGGGAAGGGCGATCATGACGTTCCCCGTCATTTAACCCCTCTGATACGGTGTTCAACAATGATCACTGCATCTAATGACGTCATTGCCCGCGCCCAGTACACACCACATTGTGTGGTCATCACGCTCGCCGCAGGTTCTTTGGCAGATTTTCTTCAATCAAAATGGAATCAGATGGCCTCTCCGTTAGCAAGAGGATGAGATGAGTATAACTTTTTTTATTTTCAGCCACCATTTTAGGAAAAATTGATTCGTTACCATGAAGTGCGAGGGCATTCGGCTTTATGACAAATCAATTTTTTTTTCGAAATTCGGATCAAAGTCCACACAAGTCATAATGATAACCCAGCATCAAACTACACCACCTCAACTGTGGTTTGCTTCTTCACTACAGCATCACAACTTCACTAGCTAGTAATGGGAGGACAAAGAAATGTGATTAACAGTGGTGTCCCCCTGTCCTTTACTCCATACTGCGGCTGGGGCAGGTTTTGATTTTCTAGGGCACTAAAAATCAAGCAAAATCTGTGACCATACCATAAATGCATTACATATATTAAGGTGAACGGCATTACACAAGAAAATAGATTATTCTATGCATTCCACAATTATTAAAAAATTATGGGGGACATT
Organism: Bufotes viridis; assembly: GCA_033119425.1. Lineage (NCBI taxonomy): Eukaryota > Metazoa > Chordata > Amphibia > Anura > Bufonidae > Bufotes > Bufotes viridis. Next base: position 357,999,690 of record CM065591.1, on the reverse strand, counting down.
TATTAAGACTGATGTTTTCCACGCCAAGTGTCTTTGCACTGCCAGAGGAAGTGCCAAAGTTATATAGTTATGCACAGGCCTCTACATAAGTTTGAAGTTTCATCCAGCAGGCTGTGTGACAGGTTTAATTCTACACTAGCCCCATTGCTGGCATAGATTTAAGCCATTTTACATGCCAAAACCGGCATGGAAAATGATAAATGAGCATGAGGCCCACCCTCACCATGGCCCCTTTTCTCAACACTTTGGAAAAGTGGAGTGAGCGAGGAAAAGTCGCAAATTTTACTAAACAACTGGTGTTCAACAAAGTTTGCAACCTATTTACACCACAAGAGTGGCGTATATAGATTAGTAATTGTCCCCCTATTTGTATACACTATAAAAACAAAATTATTGGACACCTACACATTATACCTACAGAAGCTTTTGTGACATCTCATTCTAAATTCATAGACATTAATATGGAGTTTTTCCCCCTTTACAGCTAAAACAGCTTTCACTTTTCTGGAAAGGCTTCCTATAAGCTTTTGGAGTGTGTCTGGATGATTTTTTGTCCATTAGTCTAGAAGAACATTTGCGATGTCAGACTGGCACGCAATTTCCATTTCAGTACATACCAAAGTTGTTTAGTGGGGTTGAGGTCAGAGCTCTGGGCGGGCCAGCAAAGTTCTTCCTCACTAATCTCACCCAACCATGCTTTTATGGACCTTGGTTTGTGCACTGGGGCACTGTCATGCAGGAACAGAAAAGGGCCTTCTCCAAACCGTTCCCACAAGGTTGGAACCAGATAATTGTCCAAAATGTCTTCGTAAGCATTAATATTTCCATTCACCAGAACTAAGGGGCTTAGGCCTAAGCCTGAAAAACAACCCCATTGCATTACCCAATCTCTACAAAATTTTAGAGTTAGCACAGTGTAGTCAGGCAGGTAAGTTTCTCCTTGGATTTGCCACACACAGGCTCAGCAGGCTGCCAGATAAAGAAGTGTGATTTGTGACTCCAGTGGTGACATGCTTTACACCATTTCATCTGATAACTGGCATTGTGCTCGATAATGTAAAGCTTGCATGGAGCTGCTCAACAATGAAAACCAATGACGTAAAGTCCCTGGTAATGGATAGCGGATATGGATCTACTGTACCCACTAAACAGTTTGGCTTTGGGCTAGACCTAAGGGCATTATCCTGGTGATCCCCTGTTGTTCACCCTTTAATCCCTATACAGGGATCTGGCCTTTGTTGCAGGGAACACACCAGGTCGCTACCTCTTGGAATAGGCCTAGTACAATTGGCAGATGACCCATGGGGATCAGAAACACCAGTGCAAAGAACTAAGGGGTCAGGCAATACTCGTAATCAGGAAACAGGCTAAGGTCAGGGCAGGCAGAGTTTGTGCCTATTCATAATACAAGCCTGAGGTCAAGTCAGGCCAGGCAGAGTTTGTGTGTATCCTTAAGAAAATCCAAAGGCAGGGCAGGCAACAGAGGATCAGACTTGGTAAATGGGCAGATTTTGTACAGGGGCAGACAGACAGCATATGCACAACTGCACTATGGCTAGCACTAGAATACCTAAAGTTCATGTAAGGAGTGAGAGAAAAGTCCAGCATTTATAGCAGAAGCTGATTAACAATTAGGAGCAGCCGTGCAACATGCGGTTTGTGACTTTTCCCCCACTTTTTTGGTGCAGGGCAATGATAAATCTCCCCCTACGTGCCTCAGCACTCTGCAAACCCTCTCTGTAACTTTACATGGTCTGCTACATCGTGGCTGAGTTCTTAAAAACTTCCACTCCACAATAATACACTCACCGCTGGAATATCTAGGAGGGAAAAAATGTCGCAAAATGACTTGTTACAATGGTGGCATCCTATTACAGGAATACTGGGTTGCAAAACTACTTGGTTTGAAATATAGCTCTTCAGTCTGTTTTTTCTTCATGTTTTAGTGGCATACGTTATAGCAAATGACATTTCCTATATTTTTTGTTGATAAAATAAAATGTTATTGATCGATTTATTATCTCTCTCAGTTTCAAACAGAGAATTTTAGTGTTTTCATAAAACCGGCACAACTGAACAATGGCAATTGATCTTCCATTAGTCTGGAACAGAGCAAAGCATCTTAAAATTAATCTAAAGGAAAGAACGCAATAAATATGCAGTCGATAGCTGTTACTCAGGTGTACAGATTAAATGTTTGTGATCAGGTTCTGAAGTGAAAAGAGATAATTAAAAATATCATATCAGCTGTAAATGGCGCATCATTGCATGCTAATCGAATATGCTGGAAGTAAATCAAAAGCTTGATTCACTGGTAATAAAGATGCTGTCGTGGTTTAATATTCGTTCTTACAATGAGATGGAGGAACGGAATTCTATTTATGGATTTCTGTCACAGAAATTGGAAGCTGGTTAAACTGTATAAACAATGAGAAGCACAAAAAACTGCGGCATCACGCAGAGACATTTTCTCAGGGAGATGTTTTGTATAATGAACTAGTAAATGTAGTCTTACTGGTTATCTTGCTAAGAAGTTCTTTGAAGCTCTGTAAAGACATTTACCGTTTTTCATCATGGGTCTTTGACCGATAAAATCAATAGGGGCTTTGACCGATTTTTTTTCTTCTTGTTTACAGTATAGGTTAAATGAGATTTGCTGCATGACATTTAAATTTCTATTGGTTTCTTCTCACATTTTTCATAAAAATACACTAAAAATGCCAGTTTGCATTAACTGTAATGTAAACAATTATAATTTGTAGTCTGTTGCTAAGGAGCAACTGAGGAGCTGGCATTATTTAAATTGTATTTGGTAAGCCTTTTGTCAGGATAGGCCATCGCTAGCTGATTGTTGGGGTATGACAGCCTGCACCCCTGCCAATCAGCTGTTTGCTAATAGCTCTGTCAGACAGTTCCATCAACTTTGTAATGGACTGAGTAGTGTCCCACTGACTTCAAGTACAGTGATGAGCCCAGTCCATTTAAAAGTAGATGGAGCTTTCGGCTTCTGGCGCCATAACTACTGCCAAATGGCTGATTGGCAGCAATGCATGGTCTCAGATTTTTGATGATCAACCTACTGATTGCCTGTTCTGTGGATAGGCCATCACTTAATGAAAGCTGGCCAACATCTTATAAAGACAGTGGCTTCAAGATCACGTTCCATTTATTACTTGCACTGTCTATAGGTTTAAAGGGGAACTTGTAATAATTAATTTGCTCTGCAAGTAGATTGAGCACTTGCTGCTGGATTCCCATAGACATAACAGCTACCCACGAGAGGTTCCAGCAGTGTTAACTTATTTTTGAGGGACTCCTTTAACAAAAACAAATTACCTTGCCTATGTTTTATACTCTTTTCAGTGTTGAAGGTCTTTAGGAATGCTGTCAACATTCGAGATGTGCAGCTTTCCAAACTAAGGGCTGAAGAAGCACAGTATTAAGAAGCCCCACTGATTTTAAGGTTTGCTAGGGTTCCCTACTCTGGCATTCAATCAAATACATTTTTTGAAAAGTTTCTATGAAGTACACCTCAATATTTTTCGACAAGGACATATGTGACGTTGGGGCAGCCCATGCACAGACTGGCCCTATATTACTTTGTTATATGCTATGTGAATGTGCAAAGGGATATCCTTCTTAGGATTTTATGGTCCCTAAATTTCCTGTAAGGGGTGAAAAGGGTTTTGGGCCCTAACATTAGGAACCAGTGTTAGTAGAAGGCCCAATATTGATTTTTGCTGTTGCACTCTTTTGCTCTATGTAATGCCATGTATCCAAAACAGCACATTCTACAGAAATGTCTCTTTGTTAAGGCTCCTTTCCATGGGCAGAAGACTGGGGAAGTTATCCGGGATGAGCAATTGTGCGTGTAAATATGATAATCACCTGATGAATGAGCAAAGATGGTGACAGGTCTCATTTAACAAATTTATGTAAACTTAAATTAAAAAGTATTTTTAATTTAAGATATAAACGAATTTCTCAAAATTCGATTCGGACAGTTTGCCGAATTTCCCAAAAAACTTGATTCGATCCGAATTTATTCGTAAGGAATCACATTAAAAAACAGCTATTTCCTGGCTGCAGAGAGCTTTTATAGGGGTGTAGAACACTGTGCCTTGCAGTAACATACATAGGGAGTCCGCTTTGCTAGTAAAACAATACTGTAAGTCAGTATGACAAGCAGATGACAGGCGTTGCTCTTAGAATCACTGCATACTTCACTTATTTGGTCAGTTACGGAGCCTAAACTGACCAAATACCCCAAATGTGAAGTCAGCCTTACAGGCCAATGTTCACATCAAGAAGAAGCGCACTCCTTTTACACCGTCGTCAGCTGTTTCCACGTAGATTACTACATAACCCATTCTGTTACACGCTGTATACGTTTATATATTAAATAAACACACCCCAAAACTGGTTGTATCAGATTGCAAATTCACCCCAGAAGCAAGGATGAATGGACGTACTGTACTATTTCATATTTGATACAACCAGTTTTGGGTTGTATTTATTTCAGACAGAAATTTCAACCAAATAACAGATGTTGGGCTTATTGCAATTACTCTTTAAAACAACCTAAAATCTGTAGTATTAGATCACTTTTAGTAACCTCAATTAGTGCAGCAAAGTGTAATAGAATCGCTCCTATTACCCAGGCTTTACACTCCCCTATTGGACCCTGTTCTACTTTTATAGTGTAGATAATGCCTCCCTATCCTTTCCCTACACTATGAATAATTTTTCCCTGAAATGCTCAATTGTTTTTTCTTTTTTAATAATCCTTTCTTAACAATGTCCCTAGTGCCTCTAATGTCTCTCCCTGCACCAAGTTTAATGTAAAATGGCGGAAACCGAGCAGGCTGAGACTTTTTATAGGGCTGTGACATCACAGGGGATGGCTATCTGCTGATTGGCTGTCTGCATGGCATTATGAGTTCTTTGCTCCATGTCCTAACATTTGCAGCAGCCATTTTAGGAAAAATGCAATTCGTTACCACGAAGCACGAGGAAACTCGACTTTGGAAAGAATCAAATTTTTCCTGAAATTTGGATCTAATTCCACTTCGCTCATCTCTATTTATTACCCATCCACAGAATAGTTGATAACTATCGGATCACTGGGGCTCTGACCGCTAGGACTCCAGCGATCCAAAGAACTATTGCTCTATTCAAGGAGGGGACATCGGAACCTTCTATTCTTGGGATGGCTAGGATGGAATCCTAGCAGTCAGACAATCACCATTGCTAATCTTGTGAATAGGGGATATATAATATTTTTGTGCTAACCCTTTTAACTGTCAAATTGCATTGGGAGGGCTCATGCACATGACCATATGTATTTTGCGGTCCAAAAAAAATGGATCCTAAAAAAATACAGATGCATTCCATATTTTGCGGAACGGAACAGCTGGCCCCTAAAAGAACAGTACTAACCTAACTATCCTAACTAACGGTAATACAGACATACAGAAACGGAATGCAGACGGAGTAACTTCCGTTTTTTTGCTGACCCATTGAAATGAATGGTTCCACATACGGTCCATAAAAAAAACGTAATGGACATGGAAAGAAGATATGTTTGTGTGCATGAGGCCTTAAGCTGATTCACACATAGATTTCTGTGATGCCGTTTGCATTTTTGACATGTCTTTTGTACTTGTTTTTTGGTAGTGACTTTTTGTTTTTCAGTTTTCAGTAGCACATCTGAAAATGTATTATCCTGTATAGTGGATGGCATAACAGAAAAAAAGATCAAAATGGACAAATTGCTGTTTTTGGTTGCTTTGCCTATCACCCCCCAAAAACTGAACACAAAAAAATAAATTCAGCAAAAAGTCATACATTCCCAATTTGGTTATCAATATAAGCAGATAATCCCACAAAAAAATCCTTTACCCAACTGCGCAGACTGAAATATAAAAAAGTTATGGGTATCTGAATACAGTGATCTAAAGAATTTTTTTTATTTCACAAATTTAAATTTTTTATAATATAAAAACGTCACAAAAACTATATAAATTGATATCACTGTAATCATACTGACCCGCAGTGAACAGTGTAAAAAGGCTGATTCCATTATTTTTTTCTTGCTTCCCAATACATCTTATGGCTTAGTAAATGGTGTCATTGCAAAATACAACTAGTCCCGCAAAAAACAATTCCTCAAATTGCTTTGTGAATGGAAAAATAAAAAAGTTATGTTTTTTTTTGAAAAGGTCTGCAGGAGAAAAAAAAATTAAAATGATTGACGCCGGGAGGGGTTTAAAGAGTTTCATTTTCTTGTGATAATTCAGGCCGAGACTAATCTGTACTTTCAGTTTTTAAACTACAGTTTCTATAAAGAAACAAAACTTTTGCAATAACCGTGAGTCTTTCAGCAGCAGCTATGGCATTGGCTTATTGTTATCTAGACTTGCTGACAAGAATGTCCTGTTCTGTGTACTCTCTTCTCTGTTCATTGGCTTGATATACTTGTGAACATCTCGCTGCATGATACTTTTTAAACTAGAAACGATGTCAGACTGCATGCTGGTAATGTTAAAGATTGCATTCTGATGAAGTTATTGTAGAAATTTATATACCGAAAGACATACTGTATCTGAAGATGTTTGATAAATGAAAAAGATATAAAAGGTAAAATCCTACTGATTGTAACACCATTTCATCCACTGTAATACATTTATTATTTTGGGAAGAAAGATTGAAAATGCACCTGGATACAATGAAAAGCAATAAATAATATTATTTATGGCATTCACTTTCGTTGGCATTCACACGATTGTGTTTTGTGGATCTGCAGTTTGCAGACTGTAAAACACTTATGGCTGTGTGAATGCCCCCTTAAAGGGATATTTCCATTTTACACATGTATGGCACATACATGTGTAAGGTGGAAATACCACCTTAATTGTATTAAGTAAAATTACTAGACTAATGTAGCATCTGTAACACCTATATAGTTAACTTTTCTTATTTATTTTGTTGCTGCTGCTTTTCTATATGATTTAGGCCTCATGCACACGACCGTATGAATTTTGTGGTCCGTAAAAAATACGGATTACATCCGTGTGCATTCCGTATTTTGCGGAGCGTAACATCTGGCCCCTGATAGAACAGTACTATCCTTGTCCGTGATTCGGACAATAATAGGACATGTTCTATTTTTTTGCGGAACAGAAATACAGAATGCACACGGAGTAACTTCCGTTTTTTTTTTGCAGATCCATTGAAATAAATGGTTCCGCATATGGTCCGCAAAAAAATGGAACGGACACGGAAAGAAAATACGTTTGTGGGCATGAGCCCTTAAGCAGATGAGAATAAAAAATGGGGGTGGGCGGTGAGGAGAGTATTCTACATATCAAGCCCTGTATTCCAGCATTCCAGCTTCAAAAAGCAGCTAGAGAAGTCTTTTGAAACCTTTTGGGGTTACTTTTTGGTGTACTTTTTCTGATTTTACACCACTTACTCCAGTTTTGAAATGTAGATATGGATAGCAATGACAATGGGGTGCACTGTAGGTCAGATTTAAGAAATGAAAAAGTCACACAAATGTCACAAATGGTACAAGTTCACATTAGAGGAGGGGGGGGGGGGGCGTGGGTCTAAAAACTTTTCTACATATCTACATATCTAAAGATGCACCAGACAGTGATGTATGATAAATTTGAAGCAAGCAAAACTGACTTAAAAAATTCTCCTCATGATAAATGACAGAGAAAATTATTTATACTATAATGAATATATATATATATATATATATATATATCTTACATGACCAAAAATATGTAAGCATCTCACATCACAACTAGAGATGAGCAAAGTTTTGGAAAAGTCGATTCGGCAGCAAATACCCAGCAAATATGTGGAAGAGCGGTTAGAGAAATAGCACTGCGTGCAGCCTAAGAAATTTTCTTCCCACTTGGTGGCCCAATCTATGTGTGAAAGCTTGGAAGTTATAGCTGTATAACGCAGTATTTTTAACCACTTGACGACCGCCCATACACTTTAAACGTCCTATGGGCAGTTGTCTAGTCCATTCAGAAACGGCATCTGCACGCTAATCGTGCAGATGCCAAGTGGGTTGCTTGCTCTCAGTGACAGCAGGGCAACTCAGAGTGCCCAAGTGTCCCTGCCTTCTAAATCGCTACAGACAGAGCGCTCGGTGAGCGCTGTGGCTGCTTTGCAGGAAGCGCTATGCGCTTCCTGCTCCCGCCGGTGGTCATGTGAAAGCCAGGGCCAGGAGTGTGCAGGAGCTGTCAGGTCTCTCACAGACCTCGATCAGCCCTGCACTGAGGCTGTACAGCATAGTATTATGCTGTACATCCTCTCTGGGGGGTATATTTCACCTGTAACTGGGGCTACTATGTCAGCCCCAGCTACAGGAGAAATCAATAGAGAAAAAAAAAAGTGAAGTTTAATGTCCCCCAGAGGTCTTGTATGACCTTATGCGGGAGGCAAAGTGTAAAGTAAAAAATGAAAAAATAAAATGTAAAAAAAAAAATATGGTTTTACATAAAAAAAAAAAATCCCCAATTGATTAATTTTAAAAAAAGTTAAAAAATAAAATAAATTTGGCATATTTGGTATTGTGACGACCGGCTCTATAAATATATCACATCACCAACCCCGTCCAATAAACACCATTAAAAAAAAACAACTGCGTAAAAAAAATTTTTTTGTCATCTTATATCACAAAAGGTGCAGCAACAAGCGATCAAAAACGCAAAAAATAAATCCAATAAAACCGTGACCTCATCCCACAAAAAATGAGCCCCTACATTAGAAAATTTCTCAAAAAATTAAAAAATTATAGCTGTCAGAACATAGAGACATTACAACATAATTTTTTGTTTAAAAAAAGCTAATATTGTGTTAAAGTGAAATAAATTAAAAAAAAGTATACATATTAGGTATCACCGCATTCGTAAAAACAAGATTTATAAAAATATCACATGACCTAACCCCTCACATGAACACCATAATAAAAATAAAATAAAAACAGTGGAAAAAAGCCATTTTTTGTCACTTAACATCACATAAAACGCAACACCAAGTGATCAAAATGGCATATTCCCCCCAAAATAGTGCCAATAAAACGGTCACCTCATCCCACAAAAAATGAGACCCTAACTAAGTCAATCGGTCAAAAAATAAAAAAATCTATGGCTACCAGGCTATGGAGACACTAAAACATAAATTTTTTGGTATAAAAAATGCTATTATTGTGTAAAACTTAAATAAATAAGAAAACGCATACATATTAAGTATTGCTGCATCCGTAACAACCTGCCCTATAAAAATATCACATGATTTAACCCCTTAGGTGAAAGCTGTAAAAATAAATAAATAAAAACTGTGCAAAAACAACTAATTTTTGGGTCACCTTGCACCATAAAGTGTAATAATGAATGCCCAAAAAAGCATATGTACCCAAATATGGTACCAATAAAAACATCAACTCTTCCTGCAAAAAAACAAGTCCCTACACAAGATGTAAAAACTGAAACAAACCAAAAAAGAAAGTAAACATTTTTTATATCATTTCGTTTGTAACAACCTGCTCTATAAAAATAGTGCAATGATCTACTGTGTCAAAAAATAAAAAATAAACAATCAAAAATCATATTTACCCCAAAATAGTACCAATAAAACTGGCACCTTATCCCCAGTTTTCAAAATAGGGTCAATTGGGTCAAATGGGAGTTTCTACTGTCAGGGTGCATCAGGGGGGCTTCAAATGGGACAAGGCATCTTAAAACGAGTTCAGCAAAATCTGCCCTCCAAAAACCATATGGCGTTACTTTCCTTCTGCGCCCTGCCGTGTGCCCTTACAACAGTTTGTTTGGTAATTTTGTAAACCGCAGAATCAGGTTAATAAATATTGAGTTTTGTTTGGCTGCTAACCTTTCATGTTTTAAAGAAAAAAATTGATTAAAATAGAAAATTTACCAAAAAAGTGAAATTTTGAAATTTCATCTCCATTTTTCCTTTAATTCTTGTGGAACGCCTAAAGGGTTAACAAAGTTTGTAAAATAAGTTTTGAGTAACCTGAGGGGTGTAGTTTATACAATGGGGTCATTTATGGAGGGTTTCCACTGTTTAAGCCCCACAATGTTACTTCAGATCTGAACTGGTCCTTAAAAAGTGGGTTTTGAAAATGTTCTTAAAAATTTTAAGAATTGCTTCTAAGCTTCTAAGCCTTCTAATGTCCTAAAAAAATAAAATGACATTTACAAAATGATGCCAACACAAAGTAGACATATGGTGAATGTTAAGTGATGAATATTTTATGAGGTATCACTTTCTATTTTAAAAGCAGAGATATTGAAATTCTAAAAATTGCTAATTTTTCCAAATTTTTGGGAAATTTTTGATTTTTTCATAAATAAAGGTCTACACAAAGTCTACACAAAGTAGACATATGGTGAATGTTAAATAATCAATATTTTATGAGGTATCACTTTATATTTTAAAAGCAGAGAAATTGAAATTCTAAAAATTGCGAATTTTTCCAAATTTTGGGGAAATTTGGGCTTTTTTCATAAATAAAGGTGAAATATATTGACTCAAATTTATGACTATCATGAAGTACAATATGTCACGATAAAACATTCTCAAACGACTTGGATAAGTAAAAGTGTTCTAAAGTTAACACCACATAAAGTGACACATGTCAGATTTGCAAAATTAGGCCTGGTCAGGAAGGGGAAAATGGCCCAGACTGGAAGTGGTTAACCAACTTGGGGACCCAATCTCATTGTGCTGGCCAAGTGTCTAATAAATTTCGCAAAAAGTAGTATGAAGTAGTGGCCCCATGACAGAGTGGGGAGGGTGGCAGCAGCAGTTACAGTAACGGTGATAATAGTGGACCCATGACAGAGAAAAGAGGGTGGCAGCAGTGGCAGTCAGACCTGCCTGAGGACGGCACTTATAGGCAGCGACCAACTGACTACACAGCCTTTCTCTATAGTAGTCTATTTTTACATCTGTAGAGAGGGTCTAACAATGTGAATAGCCAGTAGTCATCCCTCTGCCGAATCCTGATAAAGCTGCTGTCACTATGCAAACATGACAGCATGGGTGTGTATAAAATTCCAGGGTCTTTATTTTCTCCTCCTCATCCTCCTCCTCCTTCTCTGCCAGTTCATCCTCCTCAGGGCTCAGGTGGCCATGAGATGTAGGTGCCAGTCTTCTGTCCCCTCACCAATTATATTTCTCAGCATTCCCTCCAGGATGTGAAGGAGTGGAATGGCATTGTCATTCCTTGCATAGTTCTGCTGAAAGGCCAGAGCAAGTGGCATGTGTCACGCATGAGCTGCCATTGGCTAAGATGGAAATTACACTGGTGACTAAACCTGTCCATCTGCTGCATTAAGAAATCATTGACCACCTTCCCCTGCTCATTCAGGCGGTCTATCATATGGAACGTGGAGTTCCAATGGGTGGAAACGTCGTATATTAGGCGATGTTGGGGAAGAGCATTTTGCCTTTGAAGGTCAAGGAGGGCGTGTTTTGCACAGTAAGAGTGGCTGAAGTTTTATGGACATTTTTAACAGCTCTTGCAGTCCAGTGAAAGACTTAAGGAACTGAGTAACAACGAGATTGAAGACAAGCACAATGCAGGGCACATGGGTCAGCCCTCCCTGATGCAATACAGACTAAATATTCTTCCTGTTATCAGTAACCATGGTTCCTTTCTCCAGTTGGTGAGAAGACAGCCAGTATTCTGTTTCTTTATTGATGACGTGAAGCAGTTCCAGGCTGACAAGGTGCAGAACCAAGTGACATTGTCTAGCTTTTCATAGGTGATATAATGGAGGACCACTGTTAACTGTGCCTAGAAGGGAGGGTGAGGACAAGTTGGAGGATGAGGAGGCAGAAGAGGAGTTTCCTACGCTCTCCCTCCACTCTCCCTGCAGTCTTCCTATTCAGTATTGTCCTACACTAACAGTTTGCAGCAACACTGTCCCTAGTGCATAAGGATCTTGTTACGTCTCTCCCTATGCTCAGCTTTTATAGGGCTGTGCCTAGCTGTGACATCACAGGGAGATGGCTACCTGCGGATTGTTTGGCTGCAAGGCATTTGGATGATACTTGTTCCTGGGCTTGTCTTCTCTACACTTACTTTCACTTTCTAACACGTGCAGCTGCCATTTTAGGAAAACTCATTAGTTACCATGAAGCATGAGGAAATTTTAATCAATTTAGAAACAAAGATTTCCTAAACTTTGCACGGTCAGATGCTTCGCTTCACTCAGCACTAATCACAAATTTATTTGGTGAGCATCATATACCAAAACTATTTGGAGAAGGTTGTCCCTTTGTGGATTTTTGGAGAAGGCTTTCAACTAGGTTTTTATAACATGGTTAAATTTACAATCCGGACCAAAAAAAAATAAAAAATTTCAATAATATATAAAAATACAGAATTTTTGGGACCAAATTAGAACATTGTAAAAATAATATCAAACAAAAATCAACCACATACATACATTTTAGATCATATATAGTATTTACATCAATTTCTCATTCCGAAAAGAAAGGACTGGACTGTTGAGTGACAATTAGTAAAAAAAAAGTACCTAATGTACAGTGTGAGGAGTCACTGGTTCAGGATCTCGATGCACATTTTTCTACCTTTGTCGTATACACCCAAAAGCATCAGTGAGGTTTGGTACTATTATATTTAGCAATTAGACAATTATATCCTGATGGGCTTTAGTTCAGACTTCTTCAGGTCAAATTATTTTGTTTCTATAATTCTACCAATTTCAATAAGTAAGCCTGCCAAGAGCCTCTCAACTCTTCATTAGTGACAAATGTCAGAGGCAAGAAGGGCTTTGCCTGTTGGATTTCAACATGCCTGATTCTTTTGCTCTTGTGGAGACAAGCCGCTACCAGAAAAGTCAGGAGAGATAGCTGTCAGGTGAATGAGCAGATGTCTGTCAACTATCTATTGTGAGTAAAGATGAGTGAATTTTTAGAAAATGTGATTCGCCAGTTCGCAGAATTTTTAGGGAAAAATTTGGTTCGGTCCGAATTTATTTGCAGCGAATCTTGTGAAGGCCCCTTTCACATCTGCGTTTTTCCTTTCCGTCCTAGAGTTCTGTCCTCGAGGCTCTAGGACGGAAAGATACTGATCAGGATTATCCTAATGCATTCTGAATTGAGAGAAATCCGTTCAGGATGCATCAGGATGTCTTCCGTTCAGTATGTGAACATTTTTTGGACGTTGACAAAACCGTTGCATGCTGCGGATTTGTCTCCATTCAAAAATCCGGAAGACATGCCATAACGCCGGATCCGGAATTAATGCCCATTAAAAAGCATTAATCCGGATCCGGCTTTAAGCTAAACGTCGTTTCGGCGCATCGCTGGATCCGACATTTAGCTTTTGTGAATGGTTACCATGGCAGCCAGGACACTAAAGTCCCGGCTGCCATGGTAAAATGTAGTGGGGAGGCAGGGGAGAAGTATAGGGCGCCCCATGAGCATGGATCACATGATCGCATGGATCACGTGATTCATGCGCGTGGGGCGCTCTGACATCATTGTGGAGCGCCCCGGGAGCAGCACGGACTCTAAGTATCTGCTCCCCTGGCTCCCCACTACTTACTATGGCAACCAGGACTTTAGTAGCGTCCTGGCTGCCATAGTAACAATGGAAGCATTTTGAAGACTGATCAGTCTTCAAATGCTTTCAGTTGTCTTGCGTTGTGATGGATCCGGTGGGCATTTCCGGCGACGGAAGTGCACGCCGGATCCTCACAACGCAAGTGTGAAAGAGGCCTAAAAAAGGCTATTTCCTGGCTTCAGAGAGCCTTTATAGTGATGTAGAACACTGTGCCTTGTAGTAACATGCATAGGAAGTTTACACTGTCGTCAGCTGATTCCACATAGATGTCTACAGAAACTGTCTACATGTTCTATGAAACACTTATACAAGTAGAGCCCCCCCGACAGAGTGAAGAGGGTGTCAGCAGTAAGTTTGTGTCGACGTCACTGATGATTTTGCCCCTCCTCTGATCCGTCAGAAAAATTATCCCCAAAAAATAGATCGTGTCTGTTGATCATTCGCCTTCACTCAGTCAGCCTTTGGTCACTAATCCATCAGTATTGCTAATGCCAAAAATAACAGGAGTGGATCCAAAACAGAAATGACATGTGACAATGTCTTCTGTGTTTTGTACCCACTCACAAGCCAATTCTGATGGGACCATACAGGCCTTACAGCTGCTACACAGACAAGATCCGTTGTGCTTCTCATTTTTCCTTCTTTCTGACACATCAGAAGAAGGGTCAAATAAATGATGATGTCAGCAAAGCCGAAAAGCAAAATAGTGGCCCAGTCATGAAATGGGGAGGGTGGGAACAGCAAGAGATTATTACAGAGTGGCCCTATGACATAGTGGTGAGGTGGAAGCAGCAGCATGAGGAGACCACAGAGTGGCAAGGTGACATAGTGTGGAGGTGGCAGCAGCATGAGGAGACCACATAGTGGAAAGATGACATAGTGTGGAGGTGGCAGCAGCATCAGGAGGCCACAGAGGGGCAGAGTGACATGGTGTGGAGGTGGATGGCAATACCAGTACCTGCTGAAAATGGTGGGTGAAAGAAGGAGCACTTGGCATCAGATGTGTGGCATCAGGCAGGCGGCAGCATCAGAATGGTAGCTGAGGCAGGTAGCTAGAAGAAACTTTTGTCAAAGTGTTGGTGTGGCATAGTGTTGATAGAGCAGCAAAGTGCTCGGGTGCTTGAGTAGAACACTTTGGAATGCTCGGGTGCTCAACAAAGCACCCGAGAACAATTAAAGTCAATGTGAGAACCAGAGCATTAAACCAGGCACCCCCTGCTCTGAAGAGGAAAGGGTGTGTGGTTCACAGAAAAAGGTCAGAAATTGATGGAAACACCACTAAAATGGTTCAGGAACAGCATGGGAAGGATGTCTGGATGCATATTGGACTCCCAGGTCGCTGCTAGAAATGATGTTGTCCGAGTAGTACGCCACTTTTACAGACTGACAATAATAAGCACAAAACCAAAGATAAAATCAATTTTAGAGGACAAATTGTTAGTAAACATTCTTTCCTGTATATTTACTTGTGTATAAAGTGCAAGTGCTGCCAAAAATTACAAGCAAGAGGTACTCCGATACAACCTGTATATCACATAAAAGAGGGCCTCATTCATATTGTGGTACAATTGTTCGTGTAGTGGGACTCCTACACTCATAAAGCCTATGCACTAAGTGAAAGGGCTGCCAAAAGTTACAAGGAACAGGTACTCCAATACACCCTTTGTTACACACCCTTACACACCCTTGAAAAATTATGATTGAGGGTCTGCTGGTGACCCTCAAAAACATTTGGAGCAAGGGCTTACTGCTGATCTGACCATCTAAAACATTAGGGGTGAGGGTCTACTGCTGAACTGACCCTCTAAAACATTAGGGGCGAGTGCCTGCTGCTGATCTAACCATCTAAAACATTAGGGGCGAGTGCCTGCTGCTGAGCTGACCCTCTAAAACATTAGGAGAAAGGGCCTGCTGGTGACCCTCTAAACCTCTAAAACATTAGGGTGAGGGCCTGATGCTGATCTGACCATCTAAAACATTAGGGGTGAGAGTTTGCTGTTGATATGACCCTCTAAAACATTAGGAGCGAGGGCAGCCTAATAAGCATGTTGATATGATGGAGGAGGAGGAGGATGAGAAAATGAAGATGGAACCATATACCCTTTATAGTGGTGAGAGGGGTGCATGGGAATACAGTGTATTCAAGAAACCATAAAAGCCACATTTGGAGAGTGTTGCCCTGCCTCTGTTGGAACTGCTGTGTGTTCCCCTCATCTCCCCTCCTCGGTTGCCCAATGAACTACGTACTCTGCCAACAGCGTTGTCAGGTGGAAATATTTGGAGCAATTTTTCCACAAGGATCTTCTGGTATTGCACTATTTTGCTAGTCCTCTCCCCCACAGGAATGAGAGATGAGAAGTTCTCTTTGTAGCGGGGGTCGACAAGGGTGAACAACCAGTAATCTGTGTTGGCCAAAATGCGTATAACGCGACAGTCACGGGAAAGGCAGCATAACATAAAGTCACCCATGTGTGCCAGAGTCCCAACAGACAAAACTTCAATGTCCTCATCAGGAGGATGCCTCTCAATCGCCTCATCCTACTCTTCAGCCCATCCATGCTGAACTGTTGGAATAAACCAGCTATGGGTACTACCCTCTGTAGCGGAGGCAACCGTCTCTTGCTCCTCCTCCTCATCATCCAATTTGCGCTAAGAAGATGAACTGAGGGTGGTCTGGCTATCACCCTCTGTACTGTCTTCCCCCATTTCCACCTCTTCACCAGTAGCTCAGGGAAATTGGTGTAGGTTTTGAGAAACTGCTGAACCACTAAGTTGAACACGTGGGCTAGGCATGGTATGTGTCTGAGCTTGCCGAGCTCCATAGCCGCCACCAAGTTACGGCCATTATGAGACACAACCATGCCTGGTTGTAGGTTGAGTGGCGAGAGCTGGTCCCTTATACCCTGCCAAAGCTCTGTGGAGGTGTGCTGTTTGTCACCTAAGCAAATTAGTTTCAGCATGGCCTGTTGACGATTCCCCACTGCAGTGCTACACTGCTTCCAGCTACTGACTGATGGCTGACTGGTGCTTCAAGATGAGTGAGAATTCAGAGGTGAAAGTGGAGGAGGAGGAGGAGGAGAAGGAGGGGGGGGGGGTTGCAGCCACTAATGTAGGTGGTGGCGGAAATCATAATGGAAGTAGGGCCTGCAATACTTAGCGTCGGTAGCACCTGTGCCATCCCTAGGTACGACTCGCTCCCAGCCTCCACAATGTTCACCCAGTGTGCCGTCAGGGAAATGTAGCATCCCTAGCCAAAAGCACTTGTCCATGTGTCAGTCGTTAAGTGGACCTTCCTAATGACTGTGTTGGTCAGGGAACCGTCGATGTTATGGGACACATGCTGGTGTAAGGCAGGGATGGCACACCAGGAAAAATTGACGTGGCTGGGGACTGAGTAACGAGGAAAGGCTGATGGTGCTTGCGATGGTACAGGTGCAGGGCGGGAGGCATCTGGTCTACATCTTGGACAGAGGATTGTCCAGCACGTAACACATGGGAAGAAGAGGCAGTGGTGTGACCCGTAGACACTGATTGTGGTGGACCCAGGTGTTCGGCCCACCTGTTAGGGTGCTTTGATGCTATGTGGCGGAGCATGCTGGTGGTGGTGAGGTTGCTAGTGTTCACGCCCCTGCTTTTTTTACGGCACAGGTTGCAAATGACAATTCTTTTATCGTCCGCGCTTTTCTCACAAAAGTGCCAGACTGCGGAAAACCTACCCCTTGGCAAGGGAGATTGCCGCAAGGGGGTGCTCTGGGGAACTGTTGCAGGCCTGTTTAGTGTGGCCCACCTCCTCCCTTTTGCCACGCCACTGCCTCTTCCAGCCTGTCGTGGTGCTGCGGATTCCTCCCCTTCTGTAATGCATTCCTTGCTCAGCTTCGCCCTTCTCAGGTTGGGTCAGTAATTTCATTGTCCACCACCTCCTCTTCCACTTCCTCACCCTGTTTATCCTCCTGACTTGTTGAACTAACAAGAACCTCACTTATTGACAACTGTGTCTCATTCTCACCATCAACCTCTTAAAACACTAATTGCGGTTGACTTATTGGCAACTGTGTCTCATCATGATCATCCAACTCGTGAAACACTAATTCCCCACCGTCATCTTTTTCTGAGTACGGATGCTCAAGAGTTTGGGAATCAGTGCACAAGATCTCCTCATGTCCCTCTTCAAGTAGGCTTGACGAGAGGGCCAAATCAAGGAATGGCGATGAAAAGAGCTCCTCGAAATATCCGAGTGTGGGATCACTTGTTTGCCAAGACTCTTCATGATGGCTACAGAGTCTGGACTTTGTGGAAGACAGGGTGTTGCTTAACCGACTGGAAGCATTATCTGCTGGATGGGCAGGACAGCTTTTCCAGGGCAAACTCTGCCAGTTGCGGCCACAAATCCAGTTTGACTGCCCAGTAATCCAGCGGATCTTCAATGTGGATTGACAGGGTGCTGTCTAAGTATGTCACCACCTGCTGGTTCAGGTCATGCTCCAGGTCTAGCTGCTGCTTCTGCTGGTGAGTAGTTTCTTTACTAGACAGGTGAAGAAAGCTACTCATTAGCGACTCTAGTTCCACCCCACCCCTCCCCAGCAGCCATGGCAGTGGAATGTGAGCACAGAGGGCTCCCCTGGTCAGACCTGCGAGAGGATGGACGATAGCGCAGATAGGCAGTGGCCAACTGACTACATAGGATGTCTCTATAGTAGTTTAGTTTGTCTTCCCTCTCAGCGGGTGTAAAAAACGGCCCCCATTTTGGACCGGTAGCGAGGGTCTAACAAGTTGAAGAGCCAGATGTCATCCCTCTGTCGAATGGTGACAATTTGGCTGTCACTACGCAAGCAAGTGAGCATGCATCTGGCCATTTGTGCAATTGACTTGGAGGGACTCCTTTTCTCCATCTCCACTGCCTACTGCCACGATGTGTCTGGGTCCTCTGCCTCGTCTTCCTCATCACCCTGTAGCTCCTGCTCCTCCTCTCCTGTCACCTGTGTAGAAAAACCACCCATTTTGCTGCAATGTCCTCCTCCTCCCCCTCCAGTTCAGCCCCCACAGGGCTCATGTGGCCATGAGATCTAGGTGCCACATCTCCAGTCCTCTGACCATCCAGATTTACCAGCATCTGTTCCAGGACATGAAGCAGTGGAATGATGTTGTTCATCCCGTAGTCCTGGTGAGTGACAAATAACGTGAACCTGAGCAAACAGCAGGTATCATGCATGAGCTGCCACTGGCTGACATCAAGGTTACACAGGGGAGTACTCCTGTCTGCTTGGATCATCAAGAAATCATTTATGGCCTTTCTCTGTTCGCAGAGTCGGTCCAACACCTCCCACTGCTGCCACCCTGATGACTCCCGGCCACGCTAGCGACTTGCTGGCTCTGCCACTGGATCACTGGCAAGCTGCCGAGCTCTTCTCCCGATGATGATGAAGCCCCTGATTCACCCGGCTCCCAAGTGTGATCAGCTACATAATCATCATTCAGTACTGTCTGCATGTCACTGATGTTCTCCTCAATGGTCTCTGGGTCAGGAGCCTCACCGCTTGCAACAGCAGCTCCTACACCACTCTCCTCATTACTACTTAACCGCACATCTTGGCTGGCTAGTAGCTGCTGACTGTCCTCTAGTAGCTCATCCTTTTCTGTATAGTCTGGCTGAGCCCACAGCATATAATACTTCTCTGGCTGAGGGAACAGAAATGGACAGAGGCAGGTTGAGGACAGGTGAGGGCACAGGGCCTGCTCCCAGGCCATGCGAACTAAGGGTTGTGTCTGACGAACCCATTGACTTTTGGCTGCGGGTGTCCGATGTCACTTGCGACGAAGTCGAAAATCGAGTCAACCATTCAAGAACAGCTGGGTTTCTAGTCAAGAAATTACTGCTAGATGACACCGGGAGCTCAGTCCGCTCGCTGCGACCCCTGCTGCAACGCCCTCTTACTCTGCTGTGACCTCTGCTTATTCCAGAAGCATTTAGGTCTCTGCCACTTCCCTGAGCGGGGCCTGGGACTTTTCTGTCTGACATACTGTTAGATCAAATAATCAAACGTTAGGTTACATATTTTTTCTTTCACCACTAATACACGGCCAATAGGGCTTTAGCGTTTTAACAGATAAGTGCAAAGCTGAACGGCGAATATATTTTTATTTTGCCACTAATACACAATAAACAGGGCTTTACAATATATCACTGCACCGCTGAACGGCAAATAGGCCCTAATTTTTTATTTTTTTTTCTCAACACAAAAGGCTTTTCAACAGATAGGTGCAGCGCTGAACGGCAAATATATTTTTATTTTGACACTAATACACGGCAAAAAGGGCTTTACAACATATAACTGCACCGCACAAAGACAAATAAGACGTACTGTAGAAATATTTCCTTGTAATAAACCCTGTTAATTGCTGTATCAAACAGCACTTGCACCCCAATAACAGATGAACGGTTTGCTGGAATGAGCTGTATAATGGCAATTTCGATCCCCAGTCAGTGGAGCAAGGTGTAATAGGATTGTTCCTATTACCCAGTCCGTAACCTCCCCTACAGAACCCTGTTCTACATTAATGCTTTGGAACGATTCCTCCCCATCCTTTCCCTGCACTTAGTAATCGTTTTTTCACCACAATCAAGTCTTTCCTATCACTGTCCCTAGCGCCAGAATACGTCTCTTCCTGCACTAAGTACACTGGTAAATGGCAGAATCTAAGATGGCTGACGCTATTTATAGCGCTGTGACATCACAGGGCTGGCTGGCTGCTGATTAGCTGCATACATGGCATTATGGGTGATCCTGCTTTCCCAGAGTTCCTTTCTCCATGTCCTCAAATGTGCAGCAGCCATTTTATAAAAAAAATGCGATTCCTTACCACGAAGCATGAGGAAATTCGGATTCTGTGCAAATCGAATAATTCCTAAAATTTTGATCGAATTCCACTTCGTCAAACTTCGATTTGCTCATCTCTAATTGTGAATAGCTGGCCTTTGGCATACAAGGTTTATGACCACGGCTGTTATTACATCCTGATTATAGTCTGATGCACCGTACAATCTTTTGATTAATATAATAATTAAAAATATTACTAAAACCACTGATTAAACATTGTTATAGCAATGTACTGTACTTTATGCTCACTTTATGCTAATTACTTACTATATCCTTTAATTGATGATACTTTGCAATAAAACATTGCTTATCTATCAGATAAAGTACATATTTATTCATGATAATAAATAAGAAATGTGTTAAGAGTAATTAAACAGCTTTAATTATGTTAGCTGTAATCCTGTTCACCTTATTACCTGGAGATATAGTCACATATTACATGATTGAAGTGTTTGGCAACAATTTAAACTTAATGTTTTAATGGTCTTATTTATGTAGAACTTAGCAGTAAGTCATTTCTAAGAATACCTTAATTAAAATATTACTCTAAAAGGGCTCAATATTCATGTTCCTTGGATAAGACCACTTTACAATGAAACTATTTTGGTCAGTATTTGATATTGGTATTTATAAGCCAAAACCAAATGCAAATCTTACTACTATGCATTATAGGGGACATTTATTTAGACTGGCATATTACACGCTCGTTTTAAATGGGTTGTTCACCCCAGTAGATAATGTCCCCAGGGTGAAAAACCCATTTAAATTATCCCCCACTGGCATTGTATGCACCACAATTATTAAGAGGCGCTTACCTCTTGATAATAGTGGTGCATCTGTGCAGGTCTGTGTGCCAAAATAGAAATGTACATAGGAACTGATGTAGATTTCAGGTATAATCTACACAGGTTTACATGTTTAAATTATATACTACCACCAGAAATATAGAAATAAGCACATTACTAATTATATCAAAAAAGAAGTACATCTTTATTAAATAGGTAATATTAATAAATATATATGGTGAAATATAAAATAACAGGTAGACACATCAACCACATAAATATTGTCATTCTAACACGGTACAATAAAATATCAGTAATGTGTGAAATGGATAAAATTATAGCTGGGCACACTCAAAGGATAAGGGCCATATAGAAAGATAAATTTAATAAATGCACAGATAAAAATATAAATAAAATCACAGATAAAAATATAAATAAAATCAACAATAATCCATATGGGATATAATAATCACAATAAATAGCTAGTATTCATGGGGAACCCACTGGTATTATCCCGTTGTGGCATACATGAGTACTCCCGAACAAGTGCAGTCTGGTATAAATGGTGCGTTGATCGTATGAATCCTGTGATAGGTATTAATCAAATAATGGATATGCTGGATCTCTACCATAAATAGCACTAGAAATCTTCTGATGGGTAGATCAGAAGATTTCTAGTGCTATTTATGGTAGAGATCCAGCATATCCATTATTTGATTAATACCTATCACAGGATTCATACGATCAACGACCATTTATACCAGACTGCACTTGTTCGGAGTACTCATGTATGCCACAACGATAATACCAGTGGGTTCCCCATGAATACTAGCTATTTATTGTGATTATTATATCCCATATGGATTATTGTTGATTTTATTTATATTTTTATCTGTGATTTTATTTATATTTTTATCTGTGCATTTATTAAATTTATCTTTCTATATGGCCCTTATCCTTTGAGTGTGCCCAGCTATAATTTTATACTTTTTACATTGGTTTGGTGGGTGTGTTTAACCAGCGAGGTGCACCTCATCTGATCCCACCTATCCTTGTGCGACTTGTTGCTTTTCCTATAATGTGTGAAATGGGCTACAAATAATAGTAGAATTGACAAAATACAAACTAGGGACCCAAAGTAACACCAATATAGCCAGCATACAGGGTAACAAGGTTAATATGGACCAAATGGATGGCAGACAGGAACACCCCAACACGTGTTTTGCAGTTACCTCCTCCAGGGTTCAACTGCATCTGGGGAGATCCACTCATTAAAAAGGGGCCAGGAGCCAATCAGCGATCATAAATATTTAAGATATATAATTAAACTAGCATTAGACTACTTAATATTCAATACTAGCATCATATTGTGTGCCACCTACCCTCAATTCTCATATCTTGGCGCAGGTTCAACTAGGGTTCATTACCAGTATGTCCTGAGTGTCTCATGTGTAGCTATTATCACGTGACACTACCCATGTACGTCTGGACATAGCCTATGCGCAAGGGCTAAAATGAAGTCAAGGAGGAGGAGAAACGGCCAAAAAATCCAATATATATTAAACATACAAAGTGCATGATGCAAAAGGTACGGTGCATAAGATGAAGCTTACAGGTGCCAATTAGTGATTCACATATATTAAAGGAGTTGTCCACTTACTGGTTACTATTGATCAATGTGTTTGCAAGATGAGTATATAGCTCTTACTTATATAGCCTTACATGCCATTTTCTATATTTTATGAGGTATGCCCTTTGTTTGCCAAGTCTTTTGTTCTGTCCACACAGAGATCTTGTTCATAAAATGGCTGCTGATGGAGGGTAATGTGACCAAATAACCAAATAACCTCCATGTGATGTCTCTTCCATTCAAATACACTGCACCAAACATCGGCACTTGCATAAGCGCTCATGCACACGACTGTATGTATTTTGCAGTCCGCGAAAAACGGATCCACAAAAAATACAGATGAAGTCTGTGTGCATCCTGTATTTTTTGGAATGGAACAGCTGGCTCCTAACAGAACAGTACTATGCTTGTCTGTAAATTGGACAATAATAGGACGTGTTCTAGTTTTTTTGTGGAACGGAAATACGGACATATGGAAATGGAATCTACACAGAGTAACTTCCGTTTTTTGGGTGGACCCATGGAAATGAATGGTTCCTTATACGGTCCGCATAGGGACCGCAAAAAAACCCAGAACGGACAAGGAAAGAAAATACGTTTGTGCGCATTAGCGCTTATTGGAAGTTTGGTACAGGTGCAGTGTGTTTAAATGGGGGAGTGATATGTCTGGTCACATGACCCCTCGTCAGTGGCCATTTTATGGATAAAACCAGTACGTGGACACAGCACAGAAGATTTACCTAACAAGGGGCATGGCTTATGAAATATAGCACAGAATATTAAGAAAGACTATGTTTGTGCCATATAGTCATCTTACCAACACATTGGTTACAAGTAGCCAAAAGGTGGCCAACCCCTTTAAATGTGAGTAAAATGCCAAACGATGCAGTATGAATAATACTGCAATCAACAGAGCAAATGTGCCAGCTGGACTGTCCCCACCTCATCCACGTTTTATAAAAGTGGTGAGCAGGGCTCTAAACACCCAAAAGTCACAAAATTATGCAGAAGCATTGAATGCACCGATGTTTGTGACTTTTTGATGCCAGTTTTCTGTTGTACCGTACAAGGGATGAAAATATCCCCCACTGCCTACGTTCCACCTATGGTTTTGTCTTACAAATAATTATGCAAACTATAGATCAAAATATTTGCTGTGTGAATGAGGCCTTATGTTGATTCCATTAATTGAGATTTTCTTGTTGGTATTCATCAAAAACCCTGAATTTCATTTAACTCAGTACTGCTCTCATGTTGTGCAAAAAAAAGGTGTCAGAGTAATGAGTAACGTGTCTTTTTTGTCTTGACTTCAGGGTAACAGCAGGTTATGAATAATATTGTGTTCATGACTTTAGAGTTTGGGAGAATGTCAGTGAAAATGCACTCTTAGAATATTTCATTAGTCTTTTGCTTGATTTGCAAATAATAGTGATGTTAATTTTCATACTGAGGCTTTGTTCTTTATTTATCAGACTCCATTCTGTCCATTCTCCACCGTTGTCCGATAGTCTGACTCTCCAAATCATACAGCGTCTTTAGTGAGGACCAGAAGTCAGTCCCTCTACACTCAAAAACACTTTTTAGGCTGGGGCTACATGGCGACATTTGTCGCGCGACATTTTGTCCCACCAATGTCATGTGACAATTTTAATAATGATAGTCTATAGTGTCACACTGCGACGTCCAACATGCTGCGACTGCGACACGACAGTCGAAAAAAAACCATCCAAAATGGATTTTTCGGCGACTGTCACATCGCAGTCGCAGCATGTCGCAGTGCGACACCATAAACTATCATTATAAAAATTGTCGTGTGACATTGGTGCGACAACATTGTTGCACAACACATGTTACAGTGTAGTTGTGCCCTATGTGTTGCGCGACTTATTGTCGCTCAACACATGTTGTCGTGTAGCCCTAGCCCTAGAGAGACTAAATTCTGGTCCACACTAAAGCTTTGGAGAGTCCGAGTGTGGTTGAGACTGAAAAATCAGTGTTCTGACTAATATCTAGGCAGCAAGTTTTGAAGTTCATGAGACAATATGGCAATGATTGCCTTTATTGAACAATTCTACTCGCTCCTAAAATGTCAGACAGGTCAACCTAGGCTACTTTCACATTAGCGCTTTTTGCGGATCAGTCATGGATCTGCAATAATACAACCGCATGTATCCGTCATGAAGGGATCCGGTTGTATTTTGTCTTCTATAGCTATGATGGATCCGTCATGAACACCATTGAAAGTCAAAGGGGAACGGATCAGTTTTTTATTGTGTCAGAGAAAACAGATCTATCCCCATTGACTTACATTGTGTGTCAGGACGGATCCGTCTTGCTCCACACTACATCACGGACAGAAAAACGCTGCTTGCAGCGTTATTCTGTCCGCGATGGGAGTGCAACCAAACGGAATGGAACGCATTTTGGTGCATTCCGTTTCGTTTGGTTCATTTTTGTCCCCATTGACAATGAATGGGAACAAAACTGAAGCATTTTCTTCCACTATTAAGATCCTATGACGGATCTCAATAGCGGAAATAAAAACGCTAGTGTGAAAGTAGCCTTAACTGATGAGGCATGCATGAAGAATCCTGATGAGGTTTATTCCAGGTTGAATCCTTGGAATTATGCACAAGGTGATTTTTTGCCAGGGTTCAACAGAACATATGGATTGTACAAAGCATATGTATAATGGCTGCCTCCATGTGGAGAAGGAGGAGATGATTATATGAGAGCCTGACTACAGAGAGATTGCAGAGGCAAACTGGAACAGCAAACCACTGCAATAACAGCAAGAAGACACGATGCATATGAACTATGAAGGCATGAGACTATCAGGAATAAAGAGCCCAGTTCATTACAAATGGAGCCAATGAAAAAACTATTCTGGGAATGCTTCTTTAAATAATTTCAATGGTGTCTAGCCCTTTTGAATTTTCACCTGATTTAGGCTGGTTTCTTTTACAGCATTTGGCAGCCTTTTTGGCAGCATTTTTGTAGTTTAATTTCTGTAATGAAAAATGAAAATGCGTGTACACAATTACACAGAATTAAAAATGCCTCCAAAAACAAATGCAAAAATTGCTTCATTATATGCATTTTAAAATGCTTCAAAGACCACTGGGGAAGATTTATCAAATTATCATACGCCCTGCACTATAATTGTCAAAGTCACAAATTTTTTTTGCCATCCCTGTAAAAAAAAAAAAGGGATTTTTCCCCCCTTCTCTACCACTCTCACCACTTCTGCAAAAAAGTGGACGGGGCGTGGGTGGGACTCACATATCACATATTTACCATTGCTGCCTAAAACCTACGCCAGATCCTAGAAGGTGTACCTTTCAGATTCTGGTGCATGGACCAGCAAAGATTTTTACAGCATTACTAAGGGTTCATGCACACGACCGTATGTATTTTCCAATTACATTCCGTTTTTTTTTTGCATTCCATATACGGACCGTATACGGAACCATTCATTTCAATGGATCCACAAAAAAACAGAAGGTGCCTTCCGTTTCCGTTTTTCCGTTCCGTTCAAAGGTAGAACATGTCCTATTATTGTCCTCATAACGGACAAGGATAGTACTGTTCTATCAGGGACCAGCTGTTCCATTCCACAAAAAACGGAATGAACACAGAAGTCATACATATTTTTTGCAGGTCTGTTTTTTGCGGAGCGCAAAATACTGAAAAAGCCATACATTTGTGTGCATGAGCCCTAAGTGCCATGCACTTCATAACAATTTTGGCACATCTCGCACCACATTACTCAAGTCAAGACAGGCATTAGGAACATCGGTTTTGATAGATCTCCCCCAATGTGTGGAGGAGATATAACAAAGAACTGTTTTCAGGAGGTGTCATGCAGCTGGGTTGAACTCAAACAATTCAATTGGTAATGCTGGAAAATCCAGTATTAACCCCTTAAGGTCCCAGTCTAGTTTGGCATTTAAGGATATGGCAATTTTATTTTATTTTTTCAAAAGCTATAACTGTATTATTTTTCCATTGAGGGAGCAATAGGAGAGCTTTTTACCACATAATAACTATCCAATGTTGGCAGTGTGAAAAGGGTGTCGGGTGTATAATACAGCTGGCCCCCTCAAGTGATGGCATGGGCACAGTTTCTGAGCCCTTGCCATTTCTGTGCACTATTATGCTGCTTTGCATTAAGTATTGTAGGTATTTGAATTGACATAATAGTACCGTGCAAGGCAGGAAGGGATTTATCAGGCTAAAATAACTATTTGCTAAAATTCTCACTGGGTCCACCTAAGGCCTCATGCACACGACCGTTGTTTGATTCCGTGTCCATTGCTCCGTTTTTCGTGATTTTCTGCGGACCCATTGGTTTTCAATGGGTCCGTGGAAACCTCGGCAAATGCACCGTTTGTCCTCCCCGTCCGTGGTCCGTGATTCCAGTCCGTCAAAAAAATATAACCTGTCCTATTCTTGTCCGTGAAAAACGGTTCACGGACCCATTCAAGTCAATGGGTCCGTCAAAAATGCGGATGGCCATCCGTGTGTCATCCGCGTTCCGTGTCCGTTTTTTTTTTCGTGGATCCCTTGGCAGGCACTTGGGAAACATTGTCAGCCTGTCTTCTGGTAAAATCTTTTGGGTCATGTCTGCATAAAAAATGGAAGACACACGGAAACACAACGGAAGGCAAAAACGGACACGGATCACTGAACAACGGAACCCCTTTTTGCGGACAGCATAAAAAAAGGGTCGTGTGCATGAGGCCTTACATGTTCATAGAGTTTATAAACCAGATGAAAGCCCAGAGAATTTTTATTTGCTGTATGTTTGGGTGGTATTAATCAACATATCTTTGTCTTAACTGTATTAAAAAGTATAAATCGACCACATGTTTTTAATACAACTGTTTGCAACAAAATTAATATTGCACAGTATATTTTTCTACACAATGGGTGTCAAAGGCAGACATATACAACTGTATAGGTGTACTAAACACGTTTCTGTGGCATTTTTTGGCACTTTTCAAACAGGTCTGAACACAGTATAATGCAAGCCAAATGTTTCTGTACTACAATTACTCTCAGAGATCCAACCCTTTTCAAACTCTTTAAAGACAAGACAGCATCGGTGATGTCAAAGTGACAGCGACCTATATAGCTATCATTAAACGGATGGTAGCCGGTGGTCACAGCTTGTTTAATAACCCTACGCTGTTGGATTTTTTATGCTTTTTAGATTTAAAAAAGATCCAAACATATTCCTTTGGGGGAATATGTCTGGCAGTGTTTATATACACATGGTGGTACTGGAAGAACCAAAGGCTTGCTGTTTTTAAGAAGCAGTTAAAAATGATGCCTTTTGGGGAATATCAACTTTTTTTATTATTTTAAGTAAAATCTATTTTGTGATGAAAATGAAGAAGCAATGGCTTTTTACAAAAGCCGTCAAAAAAGTATCCCTTTTTAGGAGCAGTTTCAGTTTTTTTATAATGTCCAGTGCAGGGTTCCAAGCAGCAGTATTACAGCATGAAACATAAAGGACAAGCCAGGAGATGTACAGCTGTGTAGTGGAAGTAGTGGGAGCAGATGCACAGTATGGAGCATGATTGACAAAGCAGGAGATGTGTGACTGTGTAGAGGTAGCAGCAGGAGCAGCAGCAGTTGCAGCCATGGCAGCAGCAGTACAGTAAGGAACATAATGGACAGACAGACTGTGAATTATGTGATGAAAATTGGTCTGATTAACATTAAACTGAGTAGTATAGCTTTAAATACTGCATACTAGCACAAAAAGTCTGACAAATGGCTGACAAAACCAGCCTCCTTGAGGCAGCCTGAATAAGTTATACATTATGACTAGAGATGGCCCGAACTATCCGCCGGCGAACAGTTCCCGGTGAACATAGCATGTTCGCGTTCGCCACAGCGGGCGAACACATGCGATGTTCGGTCCGCCCCCTATACATCATCATTGAGCAAACTTTGACCCTGTGCCTCACAGTCAGTAGACACATTCCAGCCAATCAGCAGCATACCCTTCCTCCCAGACCCTCCCATCTCCTGAACAGCATCCATTTTAGATTCATTCGGAATTTGCAGTCTTAGTGAGAGAAGGGAGAGTGTAGTCTCTGCTGATTTAATAGGGAAATCGATAGCTAGGCTAGTGAATTCAGTGTCCACTCCAGTCCTGAAAGACTCATCTGATCTCTGCCGTGAAGCATTCAAATTGAATTTTAAAGAATTTGGCTCATCTCTATCTCTGACTTTAAACTTGCTTTATTATGTGTTTTAAGATCTGTTTCTGCAAAGTCCGACATGCACCTGGGGTTGTTTTTAAGTAAATTTGTCGTGCCGCCAGTTGCATTGAAGCAACAAGGGACAGAGTCCCCTTAAGTAGAAGGTGTTGGTGGTACCCAGGTGTATGAATGCCAGAGTGGTGTAAGGGTAGCCTATAATGTCCCTTTAGTGGCTGTGCACATGTCAAGGTGCTCCTACCTGGATATCCTTGTCTGAAGCAGAGCAAATAGGATGAATATTTTAGGGATTTGAAGAGTAAATTGAGTCCAGACCTTGTGCTGAAGATGAAACAACTTTACTTTGTATAAATGTCTCTCCAAACAATTTACAAGCTTTCTCTTGGTTTCCAGCAGGTTTTAGCAAAAAAGAGGCAGACAATAACAATCTCGGCCTGCTATGCTTACAGGCTTATATATGAACTTTTCCTTTGATGTATAGTGCAACTTATCTCTCAGTTGTTTGTCTCTAGATTATGTACCAGGGCACTTTTCCTTTGCTGTATGAGGCTCCAAGCTGTGTCCTCTATATCCAGCAGAGCTGAAGGTGTTCTGCTGGCTTACCTTGCTTAGCTGGGGTAAGCTAGAAATTTCCTCTAGAAGGGGGTAAGCTGAACTGACCTCTAACCAACTAGTCTCCTCCCTTTCTTAGAGAGAGTCAGAATGGAAAGTAGGTTCCACTCTCTTCTAACAGTAGCACTGCCAAGTCTGCTGCCACCTCTGGTGAACCAGGTACATTACATGAACATTAATATTTTCAAACATAGGAAATGCACAATGTGGAGGACATTGTACCAGCATACACAGATAGGAGCAGGACGTAGGAGTGGTAATGCCACTCAGGGGCATTACATTTCATCTGTCATAAAGATATGCTATCCCTCCAGTATATAACCCAAAAAAGCATGGCATGTCCTGGCTGGAATCTTCTATAGTGCCTATGGCACGTTCACTGACATTACAGCTATAGTCCCTCATGATTGGCTAAGGCTGAGTGCAAGACATTATGGGCAAGCACACAGGGACATACCCCTCCTTCATATTCTCATCCTCCCTGTATTCTGATAAGTAACATTACCTTTGCAATTTTGTTTGATCCATACAGTGTTTGGGAAATTTGTAATGAATTTGATTTGTTTAGAATCAATTTGCTCATTTCTGTTTGGTATTAGTCAACAACATATAGTATATAAAAAAAAAATCACTGAAAAAAAGATACAAAACATCCTGCACGATATAATAGTAAATATGCAGATGTGCATGGCTACATTTATAAAGTCACAGAAAAAAAGGCACTAAAGCAATAGATGCAAACATAATGAGCTAATGATAAAATCTGAGACTCTTAGCCAATATATTTCGATCAAAACACATCTGTGCCCACCTACCCAGCGCCACTGTGGTCTCAGTCAGGCAGGTCCTGCTCTATACCTACCTATGCAGTTACTTATCTATGTTCAGGAGAGCAGACCCTGCACATCTCCTGAACATAGATGCACAACTGCATAAGTAGGTATAATGCAGGATCTGTCTGACTTGGACCACCTTGACGCTGAGTAGTTCAATACAACTCTTTTGCGGTAAAATGAATATTGCACAGTATAGAGGAGATTTATCAAAACTGGTGTAAAGGAAAACTGGCTTAGCTGCGCATAGCAACCAATCAGATTGTAAGCTGTTTGGTTTCTCTGGGCTACTAAGCCGGTTTACCTTTAAACCAGTTTTAATAAATCCCCCCATTTTTTTCTATACAGTGGGGGTCAAAGGCAAACAAATGTTTAGGTGAACAAAATACCTGGGGACTTCTTATGCATTTTTCAAAGATGTCTGAACATGGCCTGATCCAAGCCATATTTTCTGTACTACTTCACCTTATTGTCCCATAAACTCCTTGGGAGTAATTTATTATTCAGAAATATGCCTATTTAGGAGTATTTCTGGGGCAGATTGTGGCACAATGGTTATTTGCTTCGCAATCTGCGACTTTTTCTTGCTCACATCAGGTCTAAAAAAGTGGGCATGTTGTGGGCAGGGAAGGGTCAGCAGGCCCATCTCATTCATCATTTTCTATGCTTGTTTTAGGCGTAGAAATGGTCTAAATGTAAGACAGTATGGAAACCCTCTGATGAAGCCCTATTTTTCCCTTTTACTGCTCTTGTGCATTCTGAATATTCTCTACTTTTCTGCAGCATGTGATACAATATTTTTTCAACACAATTGTATGCATAGATAGTATAAGAGTGGTACTTTAATTTGGTAAATATGTTTCTTGCCTACACCGTCTAAGGGCCTTTTGCCTGCACAGGTGTTGTCTGGTAATGCTTAGTCTATCGATTACAAATATTGTGAGCTGTAATATCACATGTTTCATCTGATACAATACAAACAATACAAACTGCATACAATTCACTTTATACTCACTTTCAGAAAAGATTACACAATGATTCTGATATGGATTTTAAGGATTTGATATTAAAATGAAATTAATATAAGCATTTTGTCAGCCCCGCTACAGCAATATACAAGCCTTAACAATGTATGCAGTCTGCATTGTGAAATCTGGTGACAGATCCTCTTTAACCACTTGAAGACCACAGGTTTATACCCCCCTAGTGACCAGGCCCTTTTTTACAAATCCGCAATACACTACTTTCACCGTTTATTGCTCGGTCATACAACTTACCACTCAAATGAATTTTATCTCCTTTTCTTCTCACTAATAGAGCTTTCATTTGGTGGTATTTCATTGTTGCTGACATTTTTACTTTTTTTGCTATTAATAAAAATGTAACAACATTTTTGCAAAAAAATGACATTTTTCACTTTCTGTTGTAATTTTTTTTAAAAACTACATTTCTATATAAATTTTTCACAAAATTTATTGTTCTACATGTGTTTGATCAAAAAAAATCCAATAAGTGTATATTTATTGGTTTGGGTAAAAGTTATAGCGTTTACAAACTATGGTGCAAAAAAGTGAATTTCCGCATTTTGAAGCAGCTCTGACTTTCTGAGCACCTGTCATGTTTCTTCAGGTGCTAGAATGTCAGGAAAGTATAAATACCCCCCAAATGACACCATTTTAGAAAGAAGACACCCCAAAGTATTCACGGAGGGGCATGGTGAGTTCATGCATCATTTCATTTTTTTTCACAAGTTAGCGGAAAATGACACTTTCTGAGGAAAAAAAATAATAATAAAGTTTCCATTTCTGCTAACTTCTGGCAAAAAAAATAAAAAATCTCAGACGGACTCACTATGCCCCTCAGTGAATACCTTGGGGTTTCTACTTTCCGAAATGGGGTCATTTGTGGGGTGTGTTTACTGCTTTGGCATTTTGGGCGGGGCTAAATTGTGAGCAGCCATGTAAAACCTAAAGGTACTCGTTGGAATTTGGGCCCTTTTGTGCACCCAGGCTGCAAAAAAGTGTCACAAACGTGGTATCGCCGTACTCAGGAGAAGTAGGGCAATGTGTTTTGGGGTGTATTTTTACATATACCCATGCTGGGTGAGAGAAATATCTCTGTAAATTGTCAACTTTGTATAAAAAAAATTAAAAAGTTGTTGTTTACAGAAATATTTCTAACACAAAGTATGGGTATATATAAAAATACACCCCAAAACACATTGCCCTACTTCTCCTGAGTACGGCGATACCACATGAGTGACACTTTTTTGCAGCCTGGGTGCGCAAAGGGGTCCTAATTCCAATGAGTACCTTTAGGATTTCACAGGACATTTTTACGCATTTGGATTCCAGACTTCTTCTCAGGCTTTAGAGACCCCTAAAATGCCAGGACAGTATAAATACCCCACAAGTGACCCCATTTTGGAAAGAAGACATCCCAAGGTATTCCGTGAGGGGTATGGTGAGTTCATGTAAAATTTTATTTTTTGTCACAAGTTAGTGGAAAATATAAAAAAAAATATATATCAATTTCCGCTAACTTGTGCCAAAATTTTTTTTTTTCTGTGAACTCGCCATGCCCCTCACGGAATACCTTGGGGTGTCTTCTTTCCAAAATGGGGTCACTTGTGGGGTATTTATACTGCCCTGGCATTTTAGGGGTCCTAATGCGTGGGTAAAAAAATTTTTTTGGCACAAGTTAGCGGAAATTGATATATATTTTTTTTTTTTACAAAGTCTCATATTCCACTAACTTGTGACAAATTTTTTTTACATGAACTCACCATACCCCTCACGGAATACCTTGGGGTGTCTTCTTTCTAAAATGGGGTCATTTGTGAGGTGTTTGTACTGCCCTGGCATTTGAGGGTCTCCGCAATCATTACACGTATGGCCAGCATTAGGAGTTTCTGCGATTCTCCTTATATTGAGCAGACGGGTAATGAGATTTTTTTTTCCGTTCAGCTTCCGGGCTGAAAAAAATAAATAAATGAACGGCACAGATTTCTTCATTCGCATCGATCAATGTGGATGAAATAATCTCTGCCAAAGGCTACATGCACACGACCGTTGCCTGCCTCCGCGTCCGCTCATCCTTGAAATTTTGCGTCCGTCAAAAAAAACGGATGACGGACCGTTTTTTTTGACGGACCGTTTTTTTTGACGGATCCATTGTAAAAATGCCTATCCTTGTCTGCAAACGTGAAAAAAATAGGACATGCACTATTTTTTTGACGGAATGAAAACACGGATCACGGATGCGGAACACAAATGGTTGACCATCCGCATTTTTTGACGGACCCATTGAAATGAATGGGGAAGCATCCAATCCGTGAAAAAAAACGGAACGGACGCGGAAACAAACAACGGTCGTGTGCATGGGGCCAAAATCAGTGACTGCGGTGCGGTGGGCTGGGCGCTAACTACCTAACAAGTAGCAAGCTAACTGGCGGTGATAAGGGACCCTTATGCCCCATTCACACGTCCGAAATTCTTTTTGCGGAACGGAATTGTGGACCCATTCATTTCTATGGGGACAGACTTTGTCCCGCTCGGATCCGGAATTACGGATCCGTGCTTCCGGGTCTGCACTTCCGTTCCGCAAAAATATAGAACATGTCCTATTCTTGTCCGCAATTGCGGACAAGAAAAAGCATTTTCTATATAGTTCTGTGCGGATCTGCAAAATGCGGAAAGCACATTGCCGGTGTCCGTATTTTGCGGATCCGTAGATCCATGGATCCGCAGATCCATGGATCCGCAAAACACATACGGACGTCTGAATGAGCCTTACAGGGGGGTGATTAGTGACAGGGGGGGGTGACATGGGTGATCAGGGGGGGTGACATGGGTGATCAGGGGTTAATCAGTGATGGGGGGTGGGGGGGGGTGTGTGTGTAGTGATTGGTGCACTTTACCTATGTTTCCTCTGGTGGTCCCAGACAAAGGGACCACCAGACGAGCAGACAGCAGGCATATCAGACGCTGTTTACAAAACAGCGTCTGATATGCGATTTAAATGCGTTTTCTTCCGCATCTACAGCCTGCCAGCTCATGATCAGCGCTGGCAGGCTGTAGTTTCAGTTGTCCCGGCTCCGATCACATGAACGTTCATGCGAAATCTCAGGTCTCATGAGATGACGCCGATAGGCGTGATTGAGACCTGAGAGAGCCGCCGCGCTGATGCCCATCGGCGTTAGCGTGGCGGCAAGTGGTTAAAAGGGTTCTGTGGGAATAGAAATAATAATAATAATAATAAACATGCCATCATCAACAAAACCACAGATACAAAGTGCCCATTTCATCTAGGGGGTACTCACAGTTCTTAATTAAAATGGTTATTGCTCCGTGTCTGTTACCCATCCTATTATGTAAATGGTGTAGGTTGTGTTAAAATGCACATGCATACTCTTTGTTTCTGTTCAGGCTGATGGGATTTTACAGGCATGGACTGCAACCACATCATCAGTAACCGATTGTGGAACAAGTTTTGTACTATTCCACAGCCAATAACTGAAGCTGCAAGATTTTATAAGCCTATAAGGCCCCTTTCACACGGGCGAGTTTTCTGCGCGGGTGCAATGCGTGAGGAGGACGCATTGCACCCGCACTGAATCCGGACCCATTCATTTCTATGGGGCTGTGCACATGAGCGGTGATTTTCACGCATCACTTCTGCGTTGCGTGAAAATCGCAGCATGTTCTATATTCTGCGTTTTCACGCAACGCAGGCCCCATAGAAGTGAATGGGGATGCGGAAAATCGCAAGCATCCGCAACCAAGTGCGGATGCGTTGCGATTTTCCCGCATTGCTGCTAGCAACGGGACCCAATCTCTATTATTTCCCCTTATAACATGGTTATAAGGGAAATAATAGCATTCTTAATAAAGAATGCATTGTTAAATGATGAGGAAGGGGTTAAAAATAATAAAAGTTAACTTACCTTAGCCACTTGATCGCGTAGTCGCGATCTGTCCTCTCTTTCCCTGCAGCATCTATGATCTAAAGGACCTGTGATGACGTCACATCACATGGCCCAATCACATGCTCCATCACTATGGTGATGGAGCAGGTGATTGGGCCATGTGATGCTGTGACATCATCACAGGTCCTTTACATCTTTCAAGCTAACGGAGAGGAGGCCGGGCTTCGCGATCAAATGGAACAGGTAAGTAATTATTAGTTTATTATTTTAACTCATTCTGCACCAGTTTAAACATTAGGGAGATGGCCAAGGGTATTATTTTACATTATAACTATGTTATAATGTGAAATAATACCAGCGGGACAATTTCTGACCCAAACATGCACTTCTGTGAAGAAGTGCAGGTTCGGGTCTGGGTACCAAAAGTGCCGATTTTTCTCCCGCGCGTGCAAAACGCATGACAGCGCTTTGCACTCGCAGGGAAAAATCGCAGCGATTCCCGCAACGCACCCGCATCTTATCCGGGCGTCAAACATGACGCCCGTGTGCAAGAGGCCTAATGCTACTGAGTTCTGAAGGGACGCTCCATTAAAAAATGAATGCCAGCATTTTAAAAACCTGCTTATCTCAATATGTATATAAATCTACTGTAGGTGACAGGTCCGCTTTACCTGTAAAAGAAATTCCTTGTCATTTCTAGCGGGGATGCAGAGAGCAAATGAAAGTTGTCTGTCTACTTGTTGTCATATACAGTACCTTGTATTCTTACTTTCTCCAGATGATAATCAGAATGATTGACTTGTTTTATATCAACATGTGTTAAAACAGTTGTTAAGTAAAGATAGCACTAATGAAGCTAGAAAATCGTTACAAGACTGGAGATTAGAGTAAGCAGTGATTTCTATACATACAAGTAATACACTTAACAATCACTTACAAGACTAAAGCCTGTTTTCTGTATAATGAAGTTACACATCTTTCTTCACACCTTCCCGACATATAATGTACTATTATATCATAGTGGGAAGTGACTTTCCGCAATTTGACGTAATATTATGTCATGCTGATTGGGCAGGCATCGTGGCACGCCCCCGATCAGTGCAGGGACCCTGCTATGATTGATAGCCAGGTCCCTGTTGTATCCCCCAGTATCTCTGTAAACGACTAGTGTTGAGCGAACAGTTCGAGAATAGTTCGGGTTCGTACCGAATTTTGGGGTGTCCGTGACACGGACCCGAACCCGGACATTTTCAAAAAAGTTCGGGTTCGGGTCCGGTGTTCGTCGATTTCTTCCCGCTTTCTGAAGGGCTGCATAGCAGCCAATCAGCTAGCGTTTTACTTCTTGCCCTAAGAGCCCATCACAGCCATGCCTACTAATGGCATGGCTGTGATTGGCCAAGTGCAGCATGTGACCCAGCCTCTATTTAAGCTGGAGTCACGTAGCGCCGCACGTCACACTGCTCTGACTAGTGTAGGGAGAGGATGCAGCTTCTGTGAGGGCGAGATAGGCAGGGATAAAGAAGTGATTGAATGATCTACCTTTCTACACCTGTGCATCAGAACAACTCAGCTGAGCTGTTCACTGAAAGTCACTATTTTGTTGAGACTGGCCAGAGCGATTTTTACTGGCACATGTAACTGGGCTGACCGGCGGTGGCCATTTTGGGACTTGTGGTGCGCCAGCACTTGCTGCCACAGAGTCTAAACCAAAGCTCCAAAGAAGTGAAACATCTACACCTGTGAATCAGAACAACAGCGATTCAGCTGCTCAGTCAAAGTCAATTTTTTTCTGGCTGGGCAGACTGTTTTCTGGCACATGTTACTGGGCTGATAGGCGGCGGCCATTTTGGGACTTGTGGTGCTACAGCAAAAGCTGCCACAACGTCCATTAATCTCATGTAATAGTCGATTTTTTCATAGATATACTACATCAGGGGTTTGGCTGTGCTTGTGTCACCCCTACTAACTGCCAATATATTTAATATATCAGTGGTGAAACTGAAAGTAACCCACTTGGATAGCAAATCCCATGAATACGTACGAATGTAACTTCTATTACAGCACACCAATACTAAAACTAACTAAGAGACAGCTTTAAGTTCTATTCGAACGCGATTGCAACTTTGGAACTTAAAGTGGTGTACGATTTTAAAAGTTGAGTACTAAAAGTTGGAATCGCAATGCGATTCTTATGTATTTGCTTAATCGCATTGCGATTACAACTTTGAGCTACCGATTACCTTGGGAACGCCTCCTCCAGTAGAATGTACTGTCGGATGTGAGAATTAAGTTGAAATCGCAATGCGATTCTTATATATCTGCTTAATCGCATTGCCGTTTCAACTTAGCATTGCTAAATAATTCCATCCATATTCGTTAACTTACTGACTCAGTAAGTTAACGATATGGATGGAATTATTTAGCAATGCTAAGTTGAAATCGCAATGCGATTAAGCAATATATAAGAATCGCATTGCGATTTCAACTTAATTCTCAGATCCGACAGTACATTCTACTGGAGGAGGCGTTCCCATGGTGATCGTTAGCTCAAAGTTGTAATCGCAATGCGTTTATTGTGGTATATTATCCCTCTGGGTGTCTTTTACAGCCTTTTTAGTGCCCAAAAGTTCGGGTCCCCATTGACTTCTATGGGGTTCGGGTTCGGGATGAAGTTCAGGTTGAGTTCGGATCACGAACCGGACATTTTCCGGAAGTTCGGCCGAACCTCTCGAACCCGAACATCCAGGTGTTCGCTCATCTCTATAAACGACTATGTCAGTGGATTAACCTCTTGTATGCTGCGGTCAAAGCTGACCGCAGCATACAGGGAGTTTGGTGGGTCTGCGGCTCCATTTACTTCCCCATCGGGTCCCTGCAGTGACAGGGACCTGATGGCTGAGTAGGCAGCCCGATTCCTTGCACAGGCATTGGGGCTTGCCTTCTATGGAAGCCTAGGAGATCCAGCCGCATAGGCTGGATCTCCTAGGCAACTGTCAGTGTAATGCTGACAGACAATGCATTACAATACAGGATGTATTGTAATGCATTGCAGAGGGGATCAGACCCCAAAGGTTGAAGTCCCACAATGAAACAAAAATAAAAAGTAAAATAAGTGTTTTTTTATAATAAAATAATAGTCTCAATAAAAATAAAAATAGCCCCTTTCACCGTAATAAACGCATATAAAAATGTAAAAAATAGAAAAAAAGCAAAACAGACATATTAGGTATCTGCTCTATAAAATATCACCCGCTCTATACTTTCTCTATGAAAATATCACATAATCCACCAAATAAAAACGGTGCCAAAAAAGCCACTTTTTGTGACCTTACATTGCAAAAAGTGTAATACCAAGTGATCAAAAAGTCATATGTACCCGAAAGTAGTACCAATCAAATCGTCACCTCATACTACAAAAAATAAGCCCCTATATAAGACAGTCACCCAAAAAATAAAAAATATAGCTTTCAGAAAATTGAGACACAAAAACATAATTTTTTTTTAAGAATGCTTTTATTGTGTACAAAGTACACATATTAATAATACAAAGGTGGCTACACTTGGTATGATATATAATGGTATCCCCAGGTGCTCACCTAATGTGCCCACACCCACTTGGGCATAGAATAAAACTTGATATAAGAAAGGATAGGGGCAACACTGAGCTGTATCTGGGCTGTATTAAAAACTGGATTTATTAATTATTAAAAAACCAATACGCATCAATCAGGTATATAACCGTGTTCCTTGTTGGATAAAACCACCTCCTTGATTGGTATAAACGACACGTGAAGAGAACCTATGCACCTGGACTATGTATATAAACCAGGGCTGGGTCTATGTGCAAATGAGCTGTGCAAACAAATTGTGCAAAAACGCAATAGGCAAAGAGATATAGTGCAAATTCACAATAAGCAAATTTAAGGTGACATTGTGCAAATAGCTGAGCACCTCTGTGCATAAACCAGTGCAAATAATAAAAACTATCGAAAAATGTCCAAAACACGGGTCCGTGATAATAGTGTGAACAAAGTCAGAGATCCGGTTTTGAACGTCTCCTTCAGTAGTGTACAAGCCACCACTATATATTTTATATATGGACAGTTTATGGAATATCCTACTCGTTATTGATAGAGGACCCAAATAGTTTCCAATTGAATGAGAAGGAGTCTCCAATAAAGTGCAATATAGTGCAATATTAGTATAAGTACGATCTTGGCATATCAGAACAGATATTGGCTCCTGTATAACCAAAATATACCGGTGTGAACAGACGTCCACTTTTCCCGGCTTGGTAAGTCGTCGGCCGTTGTGTTCACTCCCTTTTTTCTCTCGTCCATCGTCCCAGCTGCCTTACTCCGCTCTATGCTCGGTCCTGCTGCGAGCTCGCACGCCGGCGTCCAGCTCGGCGTTCTGAACACGTGGCGTCCCACGTGGTTACCTATATGGAGTCGGTTGGCGCTGGGTCCTAGAGTCGTCATTGTATCTTCTTCGTCCATACTTTTTGGGAGAAGATTCTTTGATTTTGTGAGGGACGTGGGGGAACATCCACTGAAGAAGGGGTTAAACCCCGAAACGCGCCTGGGATACTGGCGGTGACCTTGTGACAACTGTTCCCCCACGTCCCTCACAAAAATCAAAGAATCTTCTCCCAAAAAAAGTACGGACGAAGAAGATACAATTACGGACTCTAGGACCCAGCGCCAACCGACTCCATATAGGTAACCACGTGGGACGCCACGTGTGTTCAGAACGCCGAGCGGACGCCGCGGGCGTGCAGAGCTCGCAGCAGAGACCGAGCATAGGAGCGGAGGTAAGGCAGCTGGGACGGTGGGACGGAGAGAAAAAAGGGGAGTGAACACAACGGCCGACGACTTACCAAGCCGGGGAAAAGTGGACGTCTGTTCACACCGGTATATTTTGGTTATACAGGAGCCAATATCTGTTCTGATATGCCAAGATCGTACTTATACTAATATTGCACTATATTGCACTTTATTGGAGACTCCTTCTCATTCAATTGGAAACTATTTGGGTCCTCTATCAATAACGAGTAGGATATTCCATAAACTGTCCATATATAAAATATATAGTGGTGGCTTGTACACTACTGAAGGAGACGTTCAAAAACCGGATCTCTGACTTTGTTCACACTATTATCACGGACCCGTGTTTTGGACATTTTTCGATAGTTTTTATTATTTGCACTGGTTTATGCACAGAGGTGCCCAGCTATTTGCACAATGTCACCTTAAATTTGCTTATTGTGAATTTGCACTATATCTCTTTGCCTATTGCGTTTTTGCACAATTTGTTTGCACAGCTCATTTGCACATAGACCCAGCCCTGGTTTATATACATAGTCCAGGTGCATAGGTTCTCTTCACGTGTCGTTTATACCAATCAAGGAGGTGGTTTTATCCAACAAGGAACACGGTTATATACCTGATTGATGCGTATTGGTTTTTTAAAAGTACACATATTAGCCATCACCATGTGTCACGGGTAATGGGGAGGGAAAAATACCAAATACATACCAAATATGAGCAGATCCCTAAGGTGGAAATACTCATACGCTGGATACCTAAAGCCCAGTATAAACTGACGAGCCCTAGAATAGGGAGCAGAAGACGAGACTGCTGGTTCCTCCCCAGATGAAGGAACCCGCGTCTCTCTGAGGCCTAGAAATAACACACACCAGAGAATAACAAACAGTGAAAGCAACAAGTACTTAGCTTAGAGGAGTATGGAGAAGCAGGAAATACAATACAACCAAGCTCTAGCAACTCCAAGCAGAAAGTATCAACCGCATGGTTAGCAGTGTGAGGCGAACCTAAATAGAGCCTCATC
Source organism: Bufotes viridis (assembly GCA_033119425.1). Classification (NCBI taxonomy): domain Eukaryota; kingdom Metazoa; phylum Chordata; class Amphibia; order Anura; family Bufonidae; genus Bufotes; species Bufotes viridis. Next base: position 357,958,303 of record CM065591.1, on the reverse strand, counting down.
ACTGATAATGAGCGTGAGGTGAGATCCTGCCAAACAACAACAGACATAGAGGAAAACAGAGAGACCTGTCAGATAGCCTCAAGTCTATCCGATCTTCTTACCTGTCTCACAGGAGGGACCGTGCCACCATATTCGTAACGACCTGCTCTATATAAATAAAAAATGATCTCCCCCTAAAGTGAATGCTGGAAAAAAATTTAATAAAAACTATGCAAAAAAACCCAACTTTTTGGTCACCTTGTAAAAGTAAAAAAATAAAAATAAGAAAATGGAGACACAAAGGCATAATTTTTTTTAGAAAATGCTTTATTATGTAAAACTAAAGCAAAAAAAAAAGTAGACATCATTTGATATTGTCGCATCCCTAACAACAGCCATTTTTTAGTTTACCTTGCCTCAGAAAAAGCATAATATACAGCGGTCAAAATTCATATGTACCCCAAAATAGTACGAATAAAACTGTCACCTTATCCCGTAGTTTTCAAATTGGAGTCACTTTTTGGGAGTTTCTACAATAGGGTAGTGCATCAGGGGGGCTTCAAATGGGACATGGTGTCTAAAAATCAGTCCACCAAAAACTGCCCTCCAAACACCGTATGACGCTCCTTTCCTTCTGTGCCCATATAGCAGTTTACAACCACATATGGGGTGTTTCTGTAAACTGCAGAATCAGGGTAATAGATTTTGAGTTTGATTTGGATGTTAACCCTTGCTGTGTTACAGAAAAAAATGTATCTGTGTTACAGAATTAAAATGGAAAATCTGGCATAAAAAAGTGAAATTTTGAAATTTCATCCACATTTTCCTCAATTCTGTAGGTCTTATATATATATAATATATATTATATATAGGATGGATTTGATTTTTTCTCTTTTCAACCACAGTAAATCTAAGATTCTAACATTAACTCTTTATGTATGAACCTTCTGGTGAACTTATAAGGGGGTTGTGTTTTAAAATAAATACTAAAGCACAAGCAGAACTGAGTATAAAGCATTTTGGTCCGAATCTAGCGGCAGCTTGAGCTTGTGAGCAGATTGGATTTCAGATTGCTACAGTGGAGATCAACATACACACAATTAAAGGAGCACTCTTTTTTTTTTTACATATACTACTAACTCACTGCTAATATTCTAGCAGTGTAATTTGTTACACCCTAACTCAGTTGCATCCATATACAGTATTTTGAACAATTGCATTATGGTAACCTAGTCATGTGGCCTCACGCCTGACCATTAGCCCAGAGCTTGCTCTATTGTGTAGCCAGGATCCCAACAGTCTCTCTATATGAATTACAGGATAACATCATCATCAATTAAATCTCTCCTATCAGCTCTCAGGCCCCTGCCCTCCCACTCTTCATGTTTCCCTGTATATCCCTGTATTCTGTAGAAGATATAATGTCTCCCCTATGTAAAAGGCCAGGAGTGCAGATACAGTATATAGTAGACAGGTGTACAGTGATTAGCTGTAGTTATATAAACCTCCTGATTCACACTGACTGTCTATGCCATCTGTGTGTGCTGACTCTCCAATGTAGTTCTATAAGATGTAGCTTCACATGGTTTCCCTGCCTCTTACAGGGATGAACTCACAGGGGAGAGAGACAATACAGGGCGCAAAGAACAGATAGGTTAAAGCTGCATCACATAAGAATATATGGAGACTCGGCAGTGTGAGGGGACAGCAGTTCTGTGTCACTCAGGACTCTTGCTTCTTGTGTGGCAAAAATATTTCCTCTTTGTAGAGAAGAAATAGCTAAAATTCATTATGATATACATTAAAATCTGTATTCCTTAAAGCCCAAATTTAGAGTTCACAAATTCATAACCCAAACATAACCTAGCACATACCGTATTTTTCTCCCCATAAGACGCACTTTTTTTCCCCCAAAAATGGGGGAAAAGTGCCCCTGCGTCTTATGGGGCGAATGCTGTAATTTTTACATCGCCAGCTGCGATGTACGCGCGAGCGGGGAGGGACTGGGAGGAGGAGCTGGGGGCCGGCAATTGCGGAGGGGCCGGTGCAGTGACTGTACTCCGCCCCGCCCCCCGCTCCAGTGCTGCACTATTGAAAAATGAAATATCTAATCCGATTAAAAGTTCCTGTCTATGCCCCCCACCCCTAATATTACCGACACATGGCAGCTTGTTGAAAGCAGGCAGTCCGGGCGGCCGGCGCGTCACTCACTGACGTCACGTGCCTGCGCCGCCTACTTTATGAATGAAGTAGGCGGCGCAGGCACGTGACGTCAGTGAGTGACGCGCCGGCCGCCCGACTGCCTGCTTCAACAAGCTGCCATGTGTCGGTAATATTAGGGGTGGGGACATAGACAGGAACTTTAATTTAATTAAATATTTTGTATTTCTATAGTGCAGGGGGCGGAGTACAGTCACTGCACCGGCCCCTCCGCAATTGCCGGCCCCCAGCTCCTCCTCCCAGTCCCTCCCAGCTCGCTCAGTTTTATGGGGGAGGGGTCTGAGGATGGCACTGTTATGGGATGGGGATCTGTGGATGGCACTGTTATGGGGTGGGGACGGTCTGTGGATGACACACATATATAACAGTGCCATCCACAGATCCCCATAACAATGCCATCCACAGATCCCCCATAACAATGCCATCCACAGATGCCCCCATACAGTGCCATCCACAGATGCCCCCATACAGTGCCATCCACAGATGCCCCATAACAGTGCCAGCCCTGTTATGGGGGATCTGTGAAGGATACTGTTACAGGGGGCTGTAACAGTATCCTTCACAGATCCCACCCATAACAGTATCCTTCACAGATCCCACCCATAACAGTATCCTTCACAGATCCCACCCATAACAGTGCGTCATCCACAGATCCCCCATAACAGTGACATCCACAGATCCCCAGTAATAGTGCCATCCACAGACCACCATTAGTTCCAAAACCACCAAAAGCACACCTTTTGGTTAAAAATATTTTTTTTCTTATTTTCCTCCCCAAAAACCTAGGTGCGTCTTATGGGCCGGTGCGTCTTATAGGGCGAAAAATACGGTAACTTATTTGACTAAACTAAACAAAATATACTGTAATTGCCGTATTCTAATTTGTAATTTGTTGCTAAACGGTAGTTCCAAAATAGCATACCTAGACTTACTAAATCAATCTGATAGACTGAAAACAATTTTTATATTTAGGCAGTTACCAGACAAGCAAACAATATAGTATAGTAGTTTAACCTATATAAGATTTTATGTCATCAGTCTGTATTTGATGTCACTCTTTATAGGATTTATGTAAATTGGAAAATCCATATTCAATGATAACTACATCATTTTGCAATGGTAAATTATAAGTATAACAGCATGTCTCCACATTTCTTACTTATGAGTATACTGTATTCATACATACTAGCAATTGCTACCTGTGGAGAAAAGATGATGAAAAAGAATAAAGAAAAATATCACAAGATATTTAACCTTCGCATTGACTTTTATGATAACTTCCACAGACACCCATCCAGTCCCCCCCCCCACCCCTCCCAACAGACAAGAAATAAAGATACCAGGGAATAAATAAAGACCACAGTATGTATTATGGTTTACAAATTTCATCAATGAATAATTAAATAAATAAAAAGATTTAGAACTGAATTTCTTCAATAACCTATGAAGTAAGCTACAGTCCACAAAATCAATTTACCAGCATAAAGACTCCTTCAGTGTTTTGGTCAGTGATTTCCATAAGTGATTGGGACCTAAAACCAGGATTGGAGCCTCCACAGACATAATGTATAATGGAAAGATCTGCACTTGTTCTGTGTTTAGAGCTGGTTTCACCTGGTTTTGGCTCACAATCACTGGTGTGGCTCTAAACACAGAACAGGTGCAGATCTTTCCCTGGTTTTGGCTCACAATCACTGATGGAAATCACTGACCAAAGCACTGACCTGTGAGTGAGGCATAAAACTTACACCTGCATTAGCTGGGTGACAACCCACAAAAAAAAAAATACAACAATTTTAAAGGGAGGGAGAAGGGGGTTGCTTTAGGATTCTCTTCATCAGACAAGCAGCTGACAGCCTGGACCTCCAGCTTTTATCCTTACCTGGATTCCCACCATTGAGTGTTCTTTACTAGTGTTGGGCGCAAATATTCGAATCGCGAATATTTATTGGGAATATTTTGAATATCGTGCTATATATTCGCATTCGAGAATATTCTGTATTTTTTTTTCCTTCTGAACACATAGGGCCAGATTTATCATTAGCTAGTGAAAAAGTCGCAAAAAAATGCGCAACAGGTAAAATTTCTCATTTTTTGCGACTTTTTCAAGCTCTGCACTAAGCTCTCCAGTTTTGAAAGTGGGCGTGTTGTCTTATGTAAATTAATCTCTAGACATATTTACTATTGCAACCATTTAAAAAGTCTCAAAAAAGTCGCCAAAAATGCACAATTTCACTCCAGGGGGGACCATGCTTATCTTATGCGACTTTTTTATAGAACATGCAACTTTTTTGTAAAGAAGTGCGACTTTTGTAAAGCTGCTTACTGAAGGATAAACTGCTACCGTCAAACCACATTTATCACAGTATTAAAGGACCATTAATAAATCTTACTATCCTAAAGTGACTTTGGGCATATGTAAAAGTGGAGTAAGATGTAAGTGTAATGATAAATCTGGCCCTTAATTCCTCTCTGCTTCTTGCTTGTGGGCCAATGAGAAGGCAGCAATGTCTTTATACTGGTCAGCTCAGTAACTGGGGATACTTCTGATACTGTGGGTGCAGGCCCAAAATTTGCCAGACCTAGCTTGGCTGCCTCTAGTTCTGTGAAAGCAACTCCTGAATGGTGTTCTTTTTTCACCACAAGGCCATCACACAAAACTATTGTCATGTTCAAGAACTGCAGGATTAAAATAGGACGTGGGCATTCAAACATAAATATAGGTAAGACTTCCGGTTCCGGCGCCACCATGACTAGTCGCAAATAAGAGGAGCTCCCGCACCTCTACCAAATAAAACTGCTCCCCAGCAGAGGCACCGAGTCCCCAACACCAGTTTGCATTAATATCGATTCCTGGCTTATGGAAAAGTATTTGCTGACAATGGGGAGCAAGCACAAATCTAAAGGGACCGTCAAAAACGGAAAGGCTATACTGACCGCGGCGGTGCCATTAATAGAGTAAGACATGCTGCAGTCTACTTCGGAGGGCACAGACTCACCTAGGCCGTTGGACTATGTCTGACTAGCGAAAGAGGTGGCTAAAAGGATTTTACCCAACCTGCAAGAGTCACTCACCTCAACGGTCGCGCATTCTTTTAAGCTGCTGCAGGCGGAGGTGGCACAACATTCAAACCAGCTGGACTCACTGGAGATAATTTCCAGCCAAGTGGCGGCGGACTTGTCCCTCACATGCTCGAGGCTCAAACAGTCAGAACTAGAGATCAAAAAGCTGTGCAACAAGGTCGACGACCTGGAAAATAGTCCAGGCAGAACAACCTGCGCATCGTGGGAATACCAGAGTCGGTACCCCTCTCTGACCTAAGATAGATATGTGAAAAAGAGCTGCAGGAGCTGCTGGGCCTGGAGGGCACATGCATGGTGGAGAGAGCACATTGTGTCAGACCCGATCTTAGAGAGGGGAAATCCACAAATCAGAAGGTGGGGTGTGAAGCTAAAGTAAACCTACGCCTGCGGCAGACTATTGTTAAATATCTTGATTTCACCGACAAGACGGCCGTTTTACGCGCCTTTAAGCTCTCCAAAGGCCCAGTTATACTGCACGGGCACAAAGTTCTCGTGTTCAATGATTTTTCAGCTGAAGTTTTGAAGAGGCAAAAGGCGTTTTCACCTATTTGTACCACCCTGTTCAACGGGGGAACCAAATTTTCATTGATTTACACCGGCGGTCTTGAGGATTTTCCGACCAGATGGGCCCACCCTCACTTTTACTTCGCCAGAAGCGGAACTACAACTACGAAAAGAGGGCCTGCTGACAGGAGAAGATTCGGAAGAGATGACGCAGCAGCATTGTGGAAACAGAGAGAGGGACCTGCTGGACACCACCCATGCATCTTTTCCAAAGCTGTGGCCCCCCATAGAAAAACATGTGAGTGACAGACTTCACAGATGACTGGGATGCTGATTTAAATATTCAGCCATCGCCTTCAGGCTAAGTTAACATAAAGCCATGTATTTTCGTTATTATTTTTGGAACTTTCCATTTAAAGCCGCTATATAGTGGTCTAAGTTACAATAGCTCTTTCGCGAGCCATAAAGGCCTTTTCTGCATGACCCTCCCTAGCCTAACGCTTCTTTGTGGCAGCCAGCTTGCATCCAGAAGCAGCACAGTGTCCTCGTCATCATCATCATCTGCTTCTTTTCCTGACCAGACTACATCTCCTTCTGGTCCTCTGATTCATTTTGAGACATCCAAATGGAATATATGGCCTTGAGAAAATGTCTTGACCATCAATTAGCTTAAGTGCAAGCTGAACTCCCACCTGGCCAAGTTGCTGGCAGTTCAGTTGATGCCGTACGACTTAGTTGTGGTAAATGTGATATACTTCCATGCCTTTTTCTAAATTACATTTTTATGGGGTGTGGTCTGGATGGAGTACTGGCAATCTTGGCCAGAAAAGCAAGAGTACTGCTGCTATATGGAAAATTTGACTTATCAGTCCACAAATGTGGAGCTCTTGCACGCCGCCGCCTAAATTTAATTTTTCTAGGATGTGACCTGGGCAGTGTACTGGAACTCTTGGCTATGCAGTCAGAATACCGCTCCTTTACCCTGGGAACACACCTAAGCGTTTTTCAGTGTGTTCAAATGCGCTGTAAAATGCACAACATGTGGAAAGCCATGCTTCCCTATGGGCATGGTTCACATTTGGGCGTTTTACAGCGCGTTTGAACGCGCTGAAAAACGCCAAACGCTGTCGCTTCAGCATGAGCTTCTTTTGGGCGTTTTAACGCGCCTATGGACCATGCTGAAATAGGGGAGAATCACTGAATCGCGCGTATGGTGCGCGTTTCTTAGTTACAAAAACGCGCATCCAAAAACACGCGTAAAACGCGCGTCATACGCGCGATTCAGAAACGCTTAGGTGTGTTCCCAGCCTTATGGAAATCTTGACTCCTCGGTCTGCAAATATGACATACTTCTGTGCATTTATCTAAACTAAATTTTTTCTGGGCGCTGGCTTGGGTAGTGTGGTGGGACTCTTGGCATGTGTGTGTTATCTGGGCAGGCATTTTGACCCTGTTAAGGTATAATTTTCGGATGCTTGGTCCCCCAACAAGCCATTGTTTTTTTTCCCCCATAACACCGTGTTAAACACCATCTACCCCCGATAATGGACAATTTTTGGAAGCTTTTATATATATATAAAAAAAAGCATAACACATGTGCCGGTGTGGTATCTTTTTAAATAGTCTGCTTGTTAACATCGTCAAAGATGCATTTACCCATAGCTATTTATGTCAGCGTTACTCAGATATTATTTGCTATTGCTGTAATTGCGTTCAAGAGCTTAGGGAGAGGAGAGGGAGGAGATAAAAAGCAAAAAATTCATAGAACATTAACAAAACGACATTACATCTTTTCCTCCTAGCAGACTAGTTGGTGGTGTATGCCAGTTTTCAACTGGAGCAACTTTGGTTCAGGTGCGATTGCTTCAGGTTGGAAGCAAGCTTGTTAAAAAATTTGGTGAACCTGAACGAACATTCTCAAATGGCTTGCTCATTTCTAGCCACCACCCTTAAAAAAACATGGAATATAGTGGTGATTAGAGATGAGCGAATCGAAGCTGAGGAAGTGGAAGTCGATCCGAATTTCATGAAAAATTTGATTCGGAATAAATGCGAATTTCCTCGCGCTTCGTAGTAACGAATCACAATTTTTCTTAAAATGGCAGCCACACGTGTGAGGACTGAGGACGTGGGGAAAGGAGCTCTGGTAAGGTGTGATCACCCAGATTGACATGCATGCATGCAGCCAATCAGCAGCCAGCCAGCCCTGTGATGTCACAGCCCTATTAATACGGCGGCCATCTTAGAATCAGACATTTTCCAGCATTCAGAGTGCAGGGACATATGTGAGAAGGTGCTAGGGACAGCAATTAGAAAAACCTCATTGTGAAAAAAAAACCTGAAAAAACAATTTAGGCCTCTTGCACACGACCGTATGGCTTTTTCAGTGTTTTGCGGTCCGTTTTTTTGAAAAAATGGGCAGAATACGGTCTGCAAAATACTGTCGTGTGCAAGAGGCCTTATACAGGAAAAGGATAGGGAGGAATCATTTCACAGCATTTTAGTGCAGGAGAGACGTCAGAAGGTTTTAGGGACAGTGCTAGAAAAGCGATTTACAAGTGCAGGGAAAGATAATTTGGGGATCCAAATAGCCATTATACAGCTCTGTTATTCCAGCAATTTGTTCTTGGGGTGCAAGTGCTATGTTGAAAAGCCTTTAGTGGTTTATATCTGTGGAAAAAGAAAAATATATACGCAGTTCACTTCTGAAGTTATATGTGGTGAAAGCGTTCAGTGGAGTATTTCATTACAAAAAGAAAAATACATACGCAGTTCACTTCTGCAGTTACATTGGTGAAAGCGTTTAATGGGGTATTTTAGTAGAAAAAGATAAATATATACGCAGTTCACTGGTGCATTTATTTTTGGCAAAAGTGTTTAAAGGCCTATTTCAGTACAAAAAGAAAAATATATTGTCAGTTCACTTCTGCAGTTATATGTGTTGAAAGCTTTTAGTGGCCTATGTCAGTACAGAAAGAAAAAAATATATGCACTTTACTGGCGCAGTTATTTGTGGAAAAAGGGTTTAGTGGCCTATTTCAGTATAAAAAAAAAATTATACACACACTTCACTGTTGCATTTATTTATGAAAAAAGCGTTTAGTGGCCTATTTCAGTACAAAAAATATATATATTCTCAATTCACTTCTGCAGTTATATGTGTTGAAAGCATTTAGTGGCGAATGTGAGTACAGAAAGAAAAAAATATGCATTTTACTGGTGCAGGTATTTGTGGCAAAAGCGTTTAGTGGCCTATTTCAGTACAGAAAGAAAAATATATACATACTTCACTTGTGCATTTATTTCTGGTAAAAGCGTTTACTGGCCTATTTCAATACAAAAAGAAAAATATATTCTCAATTTACTTCTGCAGTTATATGTGGTGAAAGAGTTCAGTGTCCCATTTCAGCCCAAAACGGAAAAAAATGTATGCACTTCACTGTTTATTTGTGGTAAAAGAGTTTAACCCTTTGGATGCCAGCGCCATACATGTATGGCACAGAAATGCGGGACAGAAATCCCAGCGCAGTACAGGTATAGCGCGCAGATCTGGTGGGTGCAGGAGCTGTGCCCACCCGATCAGAGGCAGGGGTTCGGCTGTCACTGATAGCCGGACCCCTGTTGTATGCGCCGGATTGGTGAAATCACCAATGTCGGCGCATTAACCCTTGCATGGCCGGGTCAATGCTGACCGCGGCACGTGCGGTATCCTCACGGGTGCCGGTGTTCATGGAGTCCCCTCGCTGCTGTGACGGGGACCCCATGGCAGGGTAGGCAGCCCAATGCCTTCCTTAGGCATCGTGGCTGCCTTCCGGGAGAGCCTGTGAGGTCCAGCCCCCTGGATCTCACAGCCAAGCAGGCTGTAACCGTATTATAGTAGTAATACACTTACAGCCAATAGATTACAATACAGAATTATTGTAATGCATTGTGAAGGGGATCAGAACCCCAAAAGTTGAAGTCTCAGAGTGGGCCAAAAAATAAAGTGAAAAAATAACGTTTTCCCCCCAAAAATTAAGTTTCAATTAAAAACAACATCCTTTTCCAAAAATAAAGTAAAAAAACAATTGTAAAAACTAGGGAAATAGGTAAAAATTGGGAAATAGGGAAGAAAATAGGGAAAAAAAGAAAAGTGGACATATTAGGTATTTCCGCGTCTGTATCGACCGGCTCTATGAAAATATCACATGACCTAACCCCTCAGGTGAATATGGTAAAAAAATAAAAATAAAAACTGTGCTAAAAAAGGATTTTTTTGTCACTTTACATCACTAAAAGTCCTACACCAAGCGATCAAAAAATAGTACCAATCTAACTGTTACCTCATCCTGCAAAAAATGAGCCCCAACCTAAGAAAATCACCCCAAAAAATAAAATAAAACTATGGCTCTCAGACTATGGAGACACTAAAACATAATTTTTTTTGTTTAAAAAATGCTTTTATTGTATTTAATGTAAAAAAAAAAAAAAAAAGTTGAGATATTAAGTATCGCCTCATCCGTAACAACCTGCTCTATAAAAATACCATATGACCTAACCCCTCAGATGAACACGGTAAAAAAAATGAAAAATAAAAACGGTGCCAAAAAGTAATTTTTGGTCAACTTTCATCACAAAAAGTGTAATAGCAAGTGATCAAAAAGTCATATGCACCCCAATATAGTGCCAATAAAACTGTGATCTCATCCCTCAAAAATTATACCCTACCTAAAACAATCGCCTAAAAAAATTAAAAATTTATGGCTCTCAGACTATGGAGACACTAAAACATGATTTTTTTTTTTTTAAAAATGATGAAAAAGTTTTCAGATTAGGTATTGCCACGTCCGTAACAACTTGCTCTATAAAAATATCACATGATTTAACCCCTCAGGTTAACACCGTAAAAAAATTAAATAAAAACGGTGTCAAAAAGCCATTTTGTCACCTTACATCACAAAAAGTGTAATAGCAAGCAATCAAAAAGTCATATGCACTCCAAAATATCAAACCGTCATCTCATCCCGCAAAAATGCTACCCTTCCTAAGACATTCGCCCAACAAAAAGTGAAATACCAAACGATCACAAAGTCATATGCACCCCAAAATATCAAACCAAAAAATCAAACCGTCATCTCGTGCTGAACAAATGAGCCCCTATATAAGACAGTCGCCCAAAATAAAAAAAAAACTTTGGCTTTCAGTATATAGAGACACTAAAAAAATCCTTTTTTTGAAAAATGCTTTATTATGTAAAACTGAAACAAACAACCAACAAAAAGTCATGTTTGGTATTGTCGCATCCGTAACAACCTGCTCTATAAAAATACCACATGATCTAACCTGTCAGATGAACACTGTAAATAACAAAAAATAAAAACAGAGCCAAAACAGCTATTTTTGTTGCCTTGCCTCACAAAAAGAGTAACATATAGCAACCAAAAATCATATGTACCCCAAAATAATACCAAGAAAACTGCTACCTTATCCCGTAGTTTCCAAAATGGGGTCATTTTTTGGGAGTTTCTACTTTAAGGGTGCCTCAGGGGGTCTTCAAATGGGACATGGTATCAAAAAACCAGTCCAGCAAAATCTGCCTTCCAAAAAACATAAAGCATTCCTTTCCTTCTGCGCCCTGCCGTTTGCCTATACAGCAGTTTACGACCACATATGGGGTGTTTCTGACAGAATCAGGGCAAAAAAATACTGTTTTGTTTGGCTGTTAACCCTTGCTTTGTTACTGGAAAAAATTTATTAAAATGGAAAATCTGCCAAAAAAGTGAAATTCTGAAATTGTATCTCCATTTTCCATTAATTTTTGTAGAACACCTAAAGGGTTAACAAAGTTTGTAAAATCAGTTTTGAATACCTTGAGGGGTGTATTTTCCAAAATGGGTCACTTTTTTTGGAGTTTCTACTCTAGGCATGCATCTGGGACATTGTGTCAAAAAAACAGTCTCGCAAAATCTGCCTTCTAAAAACCATATGGCATTCCTTTCCTTCTGCACCCTGCCGTGTGTCCATACAGCAGTTTACAACCACATATGGGGTGTTTCTGCAAATTACAGAATAAGGGCAAAAAATATTGAGTTTTGTTTGGCTGTTAACCCTTGCTTTGTTAGAGGAAAAAAATGGATTGAAATTGAAAATCTGCCAAAAAAGTGAAATTCTGAAATCTCCTCTCCATTTTCCATCAATTCTTGTGGAACACCTAAAGGGTTAACAAAGTTTGTAAAATCAGTTTTGAACACCTTGAGGGATGTAGTTTCTAAAATGGGGTCATTTTTGGGTGGTTTCTATTATGTAAGCATCACAAAGTGACTTCAGACCTGAACTGGTCCTTAAAAAGTGGGTTTTGAAAATTTCAAGATTTGCTTCTAAACTTCTAAGCCTTCTAACGTCCAGAAAAAATAAAATGGCATTCACAAAATGATCCAAACATGAAGGAGACATATGGAAACTGTAAGGTAATAACTATTTTTGGAGGTATTGCTGGCTATTATAAAAGTAGAAAAATTTAAATTTGGAAATTTGATAATTTTTCCAAATTTTTGGTAAATTTTTACTTTACTTTTTAAAGTTATTACCACATAAAGTGACACATGTCAGATTTACAAAAATCGGGCTGGGATTTAAGGTGAAAAGTGGCTCGGTAATGAAGGGGTTAAGTGGCCAATTTAGTAGAAAACGAAAAATATATATGCATTTCACTTTCACAGTTATTATTTCAGTACAAAAACATTCAGTGTTCACTTTTGCAGGTAAATGTGGCAAAACCTTTACTGATGTATTTCAGTCGAAAAACTAATTTTATTCAGCGTTCAGCGCTGTAGTTATATGTGCTAAAACCTTTAGTGATGTATTTTGGTAGAAAAACAAAATATATTCAGTGTTCACTGTTGCAGGTATATGTAGCAAAACCTTTAGTGACGTATTTCGGTCGAAAAACAAATTGTTTTCAGCGTTCAGCGCTGTAGTAATATGAGGTAAAATCTTTTGTAAAGTATTTCAGTCGAAAAACTAATTTTGTTCAGTGCTGCAGTTATATGTGGTAAAATCTTTTGTGACGCATTTCGGTAGAAAAACAAAATGTATTCAGCGTTGAACGCTGTACTTATATGCGGTTAAATCTCTATAAATCTCCATGATGTCGCCATGATAAATCTGCAGGGTGGGGGCCCCATGTAGCTTCTACACACCTCCTACAGTGGAGCGAATAGATGACGGATGACAGGGATGCTCCATGACCTTCCCAGCAGCTACTGTCTGGAGCAGCAGTTCATTTCTGAGACGTCCGTATAGTGCGGGGGGAATGCGAAGACCCTCTCCTTCTCCGTGATCCGTTATATGTTGTAAAATATTTATTGAAGTATTTCGGTGGAAAAACTAATTTTATTCAGCTTTCAGAGCTGTAGTAATATGCGGTAACATCTTTTGTGACTTATTTCGGTGGGAAATAAAATTGTATATGCTGACACCTCCAGACTCGGTCATTGTGCCACTCTGTGGCCTACTCATGCTGCTGCCACCTCCAGACTCTGTCATTGTAATGCTCTGTGGTCTCCTCATGCTGCTGCCACCTCTAGACTCGGTCATTGTGCCACTCGCTGGCCTCTTTATACTGCCGCCACTTCTAGACTCTTGGTGCCACTCGGTTGCCTTTTCCTAATGCTGCGGCTGCTGCCGCCATCTACAGTCTCTGTCATTGGGCCACTCGGTGGCCTCCTCATACTGCTTCCTCCTCCAGACCCTGTCATTGGGCCACTCTGTGGTCACCTCATGCTGCTTCTACCTCACCACTATGTCATAGATCCACTCTGTGGACTTCTCATGCTGTTCCCACCCTCCCCACTTCATGACTGGTCCACTATTTTGGCTTTCGGCCTGGCTGGCATAATCATTTATTTGACACTTCTTCTGATTTCTCATAAGGAAGGAAAAATGAGACGCACAATGGATCCTGTCTGTGTAGCAGCTTTAAGGCTGTATGGTCCCATCAGAATTGGCTTATAATTTGGTAGCCAAAAGCAGGAGTGGGTAGAAAACACAGAAGACATGTAAATATTCCAGTCTCATGTCATCTCTGTTTTAGATCCACTTATGTTTTTTTTTTCCTTTAGCAATGCTGATGGATTATTGAGCAAATGCTGACGGAGTGAAGGCGTATGCTCCACAGACAGGATCCGTTTTTTCTGGGGCATTGTTCTGACGGATCAGAGAATAGGAAAAATTTATCAGTGACGTCAACACAAACTTACTGCTGACACCCTCTCCACTCTGTTGGGGGCTCTACTTGTATAAGCGTTTAGAAGAACAGGTTCTGTAGACATCTATGTGGAATCATCTGACAAGGGTGTAAAAGGAGTGCGCTTCTTCTTGACGCTAACATCTACCTGTAAGGCCTCATGCACATGAACGTGTTTTATTTCCGTGTCCGTTTTTTGCAGACCATAAGCGGAACTTTTCATTTCAATGGGTCCGCAAAAAAAACAGAAGGTACTCTGTGTGCATTCCATTTCCGTATGTCCGTTTTTCTGTTCCGCAAAAAAATAGAGTATGTCCTATTTTTTCTAGTTTGCGGACAAGGATAGGCATTATTGCAATGGATCTGCAAAAATAACGGATGCCATATGGAACATCATCCATTTTTTTTGCGGATCCGCAATTTGTGGACCACAAAACACATACGGTCGTGTGCATGAGGCCTAAGGCTGAGTTGATACTTGAGTTATTTAGTCAGTTTTGGCCCTGTGATTGCCCAAATAAGTGAACTACGCAGTGATTCTAAGCGACACCTGTCATCTGCATGTCATACTGACCCACAGTATTGTTTCACTACCACGGCAGACTCCCTATGCATGTTACTGCAAGGCACAGTGTTCTACACCACTATAAAGGCTTTCTGCAGCCCAGAAATAGCAGTTTTTTTATGCGTTTCGCTGCGAATAAATTTGGATCAAATCAAATTTTTCCGAAAAATTCAGCGAACGGGCTGAATCGAATTTTTGAAAAATTTACTCATCTCTAGTTGTGATTAACTACACCATGGGGAGAATTTATCTTTGAAGGTGTAATTGAGGTTAGTTTCTAGCTGGATTTGCTATGTGCATCTGCACTAAATTCATGAAAATAAAGCACATAAAGTCATAATATATTTGCAGAAAGTGCAATGTGGTTGCACTTATTTCAGTAAGAGTCTGCTGGGGGATGCAATTTTTTTGCCTCTTTTTAAAAAAATCACACTTTATAAATTCATCACAAAGGTGAACTACAAGTAGAACTCAACCAAATTACTGTAAGCAGAGCAGAATGGCAAAACATGGGCCATGCGCCATCAATTGTGACGTTTTTAAGCCAAAGAACTGGCATACCACATTTGAGAAATGTCCCCCTGTGTTTTTCTTTTTACAATAATACAACTTGCTTGTTATTACACAGTATATTGTCACCCATGCATGGCACCACATAGTTGTTTTTTAATGTATCACGATTTCTTTGCACTGTGCTTTCTTCTTACGTGTTGTTTTCAAGGTATAATGCTTATGCATTTCTCTTTGTGTACATTTTTATCAAATTCTGACAAACATTGCTTTGTACTGTGTTTTTTTTTTAAATAGTTTTTTGTGTCTTTAGGTAGTGATGGTCAAATTATGTATAATGAATAAAATAAAGATATATTGATATTGTTCTTTGTATAGATACCTGTTGAGATGTCTTTAATTTAGTTTAATTTAGTTGTGTACATCAGGTATTTTCATAGACTTGAGATATTTGTAGTAAGATCAAAGCTTTTATGATCGGGTCTGCAGTCAACCTAATGTCTATGGTGCACCACATACAATAGATTTCTAGCAAATATGCTTAAGGATAACTACTGGGGCTCAAAAATATTAACTTACCCCTCTGAACCCCGCCAAAAATAACTGGAATTTAGAACAAATATCCATCTATAGACGATAAGAAGAGGACATAACTTGCTGCATCCTCATTCAGTAGTTACTTGTAGGATAATCTAAAAGCAATCACAGGTTGTTCAGTTTGTCCGACAGCTCTCAAAGCCCTCAGAGCTCTGTCAGACTATGCGGACAATGTAGAAAATTAAATAATCAATAGTCAGGAAATGAGTATACCGACTGAGTGGTTTAATTAAAACTAGATGTTTTATCATTTTTATTTTAAAAAAAATCAATTTAACTTCATTTTACAGTTTAATGAAACCGTGTCCCGAGTGAAACAACTTTCAATAAAACTGATGAAATTTTTATACCTGCCTGGCACTGCTGTTTTATCGATATTTCAGAACACACTTTCTCAGGAATAAGTTTTTCACCATGTGTCGATTTAAAAACTACCAGGTTAAGTATCACTGAAAGGCATTTATAATTGGGCATTGCAGGTTGGTGTAAAGAGGACTGACATCATGGCATCATTATAGTTGTCAAAGGAGCCTAGATCAGTAGGTGTATGCAGGAAGAAGTGCAATTTGGCCAGTTCGTAGTCTATGTCATCTTGCCATTGCTCTATTATAACTATTCCGAATAGTAATACAGTAGTTATGTAGCGATCCAGACATCACTAATGCATTTATAGAAACTTGTCATTGTTCATGGATTTCATGATGTGTAATTTGTGTGGCATCGTGTAGCAAGAAATGACTGAGCAATCACTTATGCTGATATGAAGAAGAGAAGAATGATACACAGAAAACTGTACGCTTCACTTACAGTAATTAAGAGTGAAGCATGAGTCTTCAACCTTCTAATGCTGAATGTGTAAATTGGAGGAGAGCTGGAGGAAGATGACAGCTGGGATAGCAGCTTGTGCGCCATTTTGACAGGGTCTGGCATTGCCCTAGAATAGAGATCACTAGACAGAAAATTTTGTGAGCAGAATGTTAACTTCTCAACACTTAGAGGAACATAAATGTTATAATGAAGGCAACTGATATACATATGAAATCTATCTATCTCTAATAATATTTAGAACATTATAGCTTATCTATCTATACATCTATCTATCTATAAAACAGAAAAAGAGGCCGCACTCCGAAAATCAATTTAAAAAATGGGGATGTCTTTATTCACCCATGCATCAGTGACGTTTTAGCTCTACTCAATGGAGCCTTTTTCAAGCTACTCCTTTGAGTAGAGCTAAAACATTGTTTATGTAGGGTGAATAAAGACATCTACATTTTTTTATATTTTGGATTTTTGGAGTGCTGCCTCTTTCTATGTTTGCATGTTTTTGGATCTTTGTCATCGGTCCTGAGGGGGATTGCACAAAGTCCTTTTTATGTGTGCTGCTTTTTTTTTTTTTTATCTATCTATCTATCTATCTATCTATCTATTATCTTATAATATTTAGAACTTTATAAAATATGCATGTATTTTATACCCTTTTCAACCTCTTACCTTTATTAAGATTGGATACTTTCACATGCAATGCAAGAGTTAGTTTTCTATGATTTAAAGGGAGACGACAGGAAACAATAGTATCAAGCCGTATTCGGTTATAGGGGTTTTCCAGGAGTATAATGATAGCCTATCAATATCAGATCAGTAGGGTTCCGACTCCGGACCCCCAATTTGATCAGCTGATTAAAGGGCACAGCTCTGTACATTTTGTAGTGGGGCTTTACGCAGTCCTATAGCTAAGCGCTTCTCGGTCGCATTTAAGTGGGGACTTTTCCCATGTTTTATCTGTGGGATCTATTCCAGATTATTAAAAAGAAGGTTATGTCTGATTTTAGCCCTACAAAGAATTCCGTCATTCTGTTTTTTCACTTTTCTGCAAATTACACATAATAAACAACAGGTAGGGAGAAAATCACTGCAGTATTCTCTCCTTTATAAATAATGAAGAATGTAAGGACAGACAGCAACTGGTCCTCCTGTTGAGATAAAACTATTTTTATTTATTTTTGCCTTACAGAGCGCAGCATGTAGCTGTGGATCATACGCCAAAGCCATATATTAATATATTCAGGTTTTGCTAAGAATGAGTAACTTTGTCAAATCTGTATTTATACAGCTGTTATTGTAGTTAAATGTCTTGTTCCAATTACATATGCACTTTACTTTTTACATTTTTTATTAGATTTTTTAAAATTAAAAATGAACATGAACAGCAAACGTCAGTATACTTCAGAGTACTTCTATGAGTACAATATCACATATAGGAGACATACAAGGTCAAATACATTCCATATATTAGCTAAATGTCATCATTAAAGTGGGTGTCCAACTTATGTGAAAATCTCCATCATTCTGTTCAAATAATTGATGAAGATATACTCACCATTAGCTTTTGTTTAAGTTTACAGGCTGCAGCGGTGACATAGCATGTGACCACTGTAACCAATCACTGGCTCAGGCAGTCTACGGCACGAGACTGCTGAGGCCGGGAATAGGCTGCAGAGGTCATATGTTGAATACAGCTGTGTCACCACAGCAGCCAGTAATTAAGTGTGAAGCATGAGTCTTCAACCTTCTAATGCTAAATGTATAAATTGGAGCGAGAGCTGAAGGAAGATGACAGCTGGGATAACAGCTTGTGCGCCATTTTGCCAGGGTCTGGCATTGCCCTAGAATAGAGATCACTAGACTTTTGACTTTTGTGAGCAGAATATTAACTTCACAACACTTAGATGAACATTAATGTTATAATGAAGGCAAATGATACACATATGAAATATTTCTATCTCTAATAATATTTAGAACACTATCTATCTATCTATCTATCTATCTATAATACAGAAGAAGAGGCAGCACTCCGAAAATCAAGTGAAAAAAATGTGGAAGTCTTTATTCACTCATGCATCAGTAACGTTTCAGAGCTACTCAATGGAGCCTTTTTCAAGCTACCCCTCTTAAAGCCCTCCGTTTTGACTTATATGGATTCCGTTATTTTCCATTATAACCATGTCATAACGGAAAGCCATAACGGAATCCATAACACTTATGTGAACCCACCCTAAGATGAATGGAGCTGAACAGACTCCATTGACTACAATAGAGTCTATTCTGTTTCCACTTGGGAACCTGCTTTTTTATCACACAAAAGTCCTGCAATCAAGAACCTTTTGTCTGATCTTTTTCATGGAACCTGCCATGAAAGCCCCAAAGAGAACTTGAATATCAGATGTAAAGACCTGAGCCATTGAAGCCAGATTTTCCAGGTCTGAAGGAATAAAAAGTGGGACTGAGTTTCCCAGTGTTTGAAGAGATGCGGGATCTGGTTAATGTCAGTGAAGTGGAGTTAGTCCTTTCTTTTAGCAGCGTATACTGTAGATGAGGTAGAAGGAAGGGATAATAAGACCATCTCTGCTGACAAAGGGGAGTGTATCCTGTCATTATGAAATGCAGTGCAATCTGCAGGCAGCATTTTATAGAGCAGGAGGAGATGAGCAGATAGTTTTGTGGGAAAAGATTCAGCACAACTTGTAATTTATACATTTAAATCTCTGCTCTTCTTGAGCTCAGCCGCCATGTAGGCAGTCCTACTCTGTGACTGACAGCTATGTATATATACTATTGGGGTCATTTCTCAAAGTAGTGTAAAGTAGAACTGGCTTAGTTGCCCATAGCAACCAATCAGATTCCAGTTTTCATTTTTTACAGCTCCTTTGGAAAATGAAAGGTGGAATCTGATTGATTGCTAAATCTCCCCCTTTTAGGACCGCCCACTTTGCTATTAACCTCAGAAAGAACTGAAATCTTAACTCTTTCAGCCCCCAGGTTTTTATTTGTATTTGTAGTTTCGTTTTTCACTGCCTGCATTTCTGGGCGATAAAATAATTATTTTTCTGTTCAAATAGCCGTATGAGGGCTTGTTTTTTGCGGGACAAGTTGCACTTTCTAATTCTACCATTTAATATTAATAAGTGATGTAGTAGGGAGCTGGTAAAAAAACTTCTAAATGGTGATAAAACTGGAAAAAAATGCAATTCTGCAACAGTTTATTGGTCTTTGTTTTTACGGTGTTACCTATACTGTAAAACTGACCAGTTACTTTCATTCTCCAGGTCCGTACGATGCGGTGATATCACATATGTATAGTTTTTTCTTGCATTTTAATACTCATAAAAAAAAACTTTGAAAAAACCTCATACATTTTTATATTTTTTAAATGTTTTTACTTTTAAAAACTTTTTATACTATTTTATAGTTCCCATAGGGATTGCTTCTCTTATACACTCTAATGCATTACAATGTATTCCTATGGAGCCCTGCAAAACTTTATGTAAAAATGCTGGAAATGTCCTTAAAAGTTTTTGTAGTATACTTTAACAATGTATTTTGCGAATACTGAAATAGCGATATGAACTTGTCTTCTCCTAAGCACTGTAAATTAACTACATTTGTAAATCATTAACATGTCAGCACTGTGTGTGTGTACAGATTCCATTCTATATGTACAGATCACTGCTCCTGCCTGTGCCCTGATTCTAGCTAAATTTGGGAGCAGCACTTACAGATGCGCTATGCCAGGATTTAGCTGAGCGGAGCAGGCTCGTGTCTGAGCCCGCTTTGCTCACTTGAAAGCTGTAAATAGCAGCTCTATAGGAGAGTTTTCAGATGAGCAAAGCAGAAGACTACTAGCTTCTGTTTTTAAATGGTTGTTCTCATCTAATAGCACCTTGTTTTTAGCAATGGGTGGGTTCCAGAGGTCAGATCCCCCACGTATCACAAAGTGATGACATATCCTAGTGATAATGAAAAGGAAACTTGTTTAGAAGCACAAGACGTCTACTGAGTAGGCTCAATTTAGGCCTCATGCACAAGGCCGTTGTGTGGCCTTTCCATGCATTGGGGAACAAAATTTGCAGTCCCCAATGCACGGGCAACATCCGTGCGGCGGCTGGGATGGATCGAGACCCATTCAACTTGAATGGGTCCATCCGCACCGTAAAAGAAAACTCTGTTCTGCTTCTGTGGGCTGCTGATCTGTGCTTCAGTTACGCACCGCACCGCTTCTCCTGGATTGCAGACCCATTCAAGTAAAGGGGTCCGCATGCGGGATGCGGGGTGCACACAGCTGGTGCCCGTGTATTGCGGACCCGTCGTATGTGGGCCGCAATACGGCCACGGCCGGGTAACGGCCATGTGCATGAGACCTTAAGAACATAAAAAGAGTTGAAAATAACAGTCATTGAAACTTGTTCTGTGTTCCTCATAAGTGGCTAATTCTCAAGCAATCCTACACATATTAATACAGACTACTTGTGTTTTTTGTCATGTGTGGTTTTTAAAATGCACTTTTAGAAAGTCTAGGCAAGTAATGATGAATAATTGGACCAAACGTCCTTATTCCCTGTATGCCATAGGGGAGGAACCTTGACTGAGTGTCTGCTAACATTTATTTGATATGATTATTAAAATGTATGAAAGGCTCAATATTACTCTACCACAACACCCACACTGGTCAAGAAAGCCATGCCTTTGCAGGACAAAAGGACAACCTTGACCACACTGTAGAAAACATGACTGTAAAAGCCTTGTGGCCATCAAGTAATTGTGGAAAAGTTTGCAAAACTCATTATTCTCAGTGCCCATTCACTTTTCTGATATTTTACCTACAGTATGGTATGAAATAATCTCAACAATTTCCAAAAGCCTTGATAAATTTAGGCCCCCACCATAAAGTTTCTTTTGGTCCTTTTGCAATTAAGGGCACATGCACACGACTGTATGTATTTTGTGGTTCACAAAAATGAATCCGCAAAAAATTCTGTGCATTCTGTATTTTGCATGAAACAGCTGGCTTCTAATAGAACAGTTCTACCCTTGTCTGTAATGCGGACAATAATAGGACACATTCTATTTTTTGCACAATGGACATACGGAAACAGAATGCACACGGAGTAACTCCTTTTTTTTTTAGGACCCATTGATGGTTCCACATACGGTCCGTAAAAAAAACGCAGCGGACACGGAAAGAAAAATCATGGCTGTTTTTTTCCAAAAAGAATACTGCATCGGTCCATAGGATGTTTCTGACTGAACCTCCATGATGTCAATGGCACAGATTCTGTATAATATGTAGCACTTGAGCCACCTGTAGCAAATACAAATCCACACCGGGAGCTCTTCTTAACCCAGCTCTAATAGTCTTTCAAACTTGCAGACTTGTGTGTTCCTTTTACCTCATTGTACCAATATTATATGTGAGTGAGCAACAGAAGTCATACTCACAATTCGTTGGTACAAAACCTTTTTTTTCTTTTTATTTCTTTAATTCATTCCAGTATAAAGTAAGGGGGCGCATTCTCCCAAAATGTCGCGTGAAGGGGCAGAGGTGGGAACAAGGTCTGTCTCAGTGTCCCTCATGATGTACCATTTTATATTGGAATGAAGTAAAGAAATTAAAAAAACAAAAAGGTTTTGTACCAACGACTTGTGAGTATGACTTCTGTTGCTCACTCAAATATAATATTAGTACAGTGAGGTAAAAAGAACACACAAGTCTGCAAGTTTGAAAGAATGGCACAGATTCACCTTACCAGGGTTAAAACATATTGTCCTGCTATGCTAGAAATAAATATCTCTTTATTTGAATCCAGCCCAAAATTTACATATTTTCTATTTAGACATGTGTCCATTTGGGCCTATGGTCTTTGTAAACCCATTCTTAGGGTCTATGCACACGTCATTCCTTTAGACATTGAAAGCCAGTTGTATTACAGACATATAGGGGGAATTGATCATGAGGCTAATATTTAGAGTCAGTTTTCCTTGAGTCTGTGTTGAAGAACTTTACACAAAATTTATCAAATGCACATGTTGTTTGTCAAATGTGGCTTCTCTAACACTTTTGTCTAGAAATGCTACTCACTTTTTTCTGGTTTTAGGGCTTTTTTAAGACTTTTTAAAAAGTCCCAGTCATAAATCTCTAGTGAAACTCACTAACATAGCTAACCATGCCCACTTTTCCACCTTTCAGAATTGGAGTGGTGTAAAAATGTAAGAAGTTGCAGAAATGTTGTACAAGGTACCTTAAAAAGTCCCAAAAGCTTAATTTTGTGACTTTTTGGAGATAGAATTTTGGAGAGCAGGGCTTGATAAATTCCCCCTATAGTCACCTCAAGTGCTGCAATGTGGGGCCTTCAAGAGAAATTGTATTCTCCCCTTAAGAGCAATAAAATCTGTAGAAAATAACCATTGTGTGCCAAAGTAGAATATTGTAAGTCCAGTATTGTCATGGCAGGCAATGGGCACGGTATTCTGTGTCTGTATCACAAGTATCCATAGTATTTGCCTATGCACCCAACTTTAAGAGTGACTTCACACGCTGTGGATTTTGTTGCAGAATTTTCAGAGACTACAGTTCCATTCACCTGAATGTGGATTGCAGATATCAATATGCTTTCCTCCCATTCAGATGGCTGATTTGCCGTCACAAAGAATTCTGCAACACAATCCGCAACGTGTGAAGGTAATCTAAGGTGTGAAGGTATCAGGAGAAATAATCTTGTATTGTGAAGCATTTATAAGATGAATTTGTTTTGGGCCCTAAAGTTTATTCCCTAAAGCTACTTTCACACATGCATTTAAACAGAACAGGTATAGCTGGATACGGCCAGAGCACCACCAAATCCCACTGACTATTTAGTCAGTTTCTGGGATTAGTTTTGTGATTTGGCCAAACAAACTGGTGCTTGCAATAGTTTTTGTCCTACCAAATTCCGTCACTCGTGCCAGAAACTGGCCTGATTCTTGCAAAATCCCATTATAACCAGTGGGCTCTAGCAGTGAACGGCTATGCTGTGAAAGTTTAAAAGCATATGTGAAAGTAGCCTAAGAGGGCTTATTTGGACTGCACAGTTGAAGTAAGTGCATTACATGGAGCTGCAGATTGGAAAAATATATGTACCTTATATGAGTGCATTAAAGATGCTTTTGTCTGGTGACAGATGCTTTTTAGCATGAATTTATTTTGTAACATGTTTATAAGGAAATACATAAATCTTCAGATTGTGATAGTGTTATTTTTTATTTACTAGATGATCTAAGCTCCAGAATGAAATGTGTGATATTTCACATGTATGAGAAGCATTACACTTCATCAATTGACTGGAGTAATAATAATCCCTACCAATTGTTCAGTCTCTTGAACTAATAGCGATGTTACAAGTTGTGTGGTTCTAAGTTACTCCACTGCTTTTATTGCTGCCTAGTCATCTGAAACTCTGCTGAGTGAAGTAAGATAAAGCATTGCGCTGGTCTTACATAATGAAGGTCACAAATTAAATTATGTTCTGTTGAGTGATTGTGAGAGAGGAAATTACCTTGATCATACTTACTGGAATAAGTTGTAGCTTTTAGCTAAGGTGTGTAAGTCATAGGGTCTTTCATTTTCTGCACATGGTCTTATTATGCATGAGTGTTGAGTGTATTTAAATAAAGGAGGGTTTATGCTCGGATTATTGTCATTAGCTAGACATACTGCTGCTCCATAAATATCACCTACTTCAGGCTGCTTTGCCATGATGATGACAGTACAAACCTTTCCATTTTGATCATTAAGCAGCCACTATCCATTTGGAAAATGTCAATGGAAGTTTAAGGTAATTAACGTGAGTTACAACTCATTATCATATGTACAAGTCACACCACTAGAGGAAGGAAAGTGTCAAGCATCTTCCGTCTCGTCAATCTTATTTGTTTTTAAATAAATTACTCGTCTCATTTACAGGGAAGTTACTGTGAAAAAACCATAACAGGAATATTATCATATGTCCCATTAATGGCTGCAGTAGCGATGCTAGCGAACGGTTGTTGTTTTCAGAATTTGTTATACGTTAAAATGCAAGCTTTTTAGTGTCTGTCTACCTAAATACAAAGCTAAGATCCAGACCGTGAAACGGCTTATATTGTGTTATAGGAACAAACACCATCTGCAACATTTCACTCTTTAGCAAGGCAAACGATTTTGGGCTTAAAGGGGTTTTCCATTTTGTATCAACATCCTTAAAATGATCATTAATTAATGCAGCTGTAATTTTGTAATATTATTTTACCTTTATTGTGTCTATCTTCCATTATGGACTGTAGCTTCTCCTAATTTCCTGTCATGTTATGTTCATGGGCATTTTAAAGCAGCAACAGGGTCAATGATAGGCCACGGTCTACGTAACTAGGACGGTGGGAGGAGCTACAAACTCGCTGGGTGTTGTTAGGGATGGTGCTGGAGCTGTGGTGGAGAAAGAAGTGCATCATGGGTTTGGTTGGATACAGCAACAGGAAGTGCTACATACAGAGTGGAAACAAATCTGAATGATTTGTTTACATGGTGAAAATGGTTTAGGGGAGCCCAAATTGTTTAAAGTGAGGCAAGCAGGAGATAAGCAACTGCATGCAGCAAGGTGACTTAGTGGTTGTCTTGCAGCGCTGGGGTCCTGGTTTCAAATCCAACCAAGGACAATATCTGCATGGAGTTTATATGTTCTCCCCGTGCTTGCAAGAGTTTCCTCTCTGTGCTCTGGTTTCCCCCCACACTCCAAAGACATACTGATAGAGAACTTGGATTGTGAGCTCTTCTGTGGACAGTGGGTGATGATAATTTCTGTAAAGCGCTGCAGAATATGTTGGTGCTATATAAGTAAGCAAAATAAATAAATGAACATATCTATTAAAAATCATAGCAATTGTCGAAAAATATTAAGGACAAAACAAATGTTTTTGTTTTTGCCTCCCCACATTCCTGCAGCCATAACCATTTATTTTTTGATTGTTAGATAAATAGTTGGTTTTAATGGCACTATTTGGCAGTAGAATGTCCCCCTTCACTATAAACAACATGTGAAGTGTATTGTACAGGTTGGTATGTTTCTAAGGATGTCAAATATGTACAGTATATGCTTTATGTTTAAATACTTTTATTTAATCCCTTAGCGACAACTAGTATGTCTTTTTACAGTGGTCACTTAGGCTGGGCTGCCACTGTTTTATAGTGGACTGGTAAAAGCGGTGCACGGATCTCCCTTGCTGTGGAGATCGGGGCCTGGGCTCTTGCTCTGATAGCCCAGACTGGCAGAAGCACAGATCCAAGCCGTATGACTCCTTAGATGCCATGGTCAATAGATGCCTTGGTCAACATTGGCACTCCATAAATGAAATTGTAGGGTATCAATGTCTTGGCATGGCAGTCTAGGGCCTAATGAAGCCCAGGCCTGCTTTCTGTGCATTCCTAGCAGACTGTGCCTCTCAATAACTTATTGCATTGCATAAACAATGCAATGTATTGTTGAATCAATCTCTTACCTTGGGTATTAGCTAACCAGAAACAATTAACATCTTATCAGGCGCGTTTTTAGGGGTGGGGATATTTTTAACTTGTAGGACAGTTTTCTGGTAGAAAGTTGCAAACTTTGATGCAAGTTTGAGTTTGCGAAAGTTAGTGATTTTTCTCCCTTGGGGGTCGAGTGTGGTTGGTAGTAGGGGGTAGTAGTGCATGGGCAGGACCTATGCTACCTGACAAATTTAGCAACACTTGCACCTCAAAACTGGCGTACACTATAGCTCAAATCTATGGCAGCTCCTTGCTGGCATAGATTTCATTTTCTGGAGCACATACCTCCGGAGATGCACCAAAATTATTAAGAGACATGCGTCAATTAATAAGTTTGGTGTATCTTTGGCCAGTGTATTTTTATTAAGACAGATGCTATAAAACATCAGTCTTAATAAATTGCCCCCCAAGGTATTTTAAGAAGGATTCTAACCTGTTGATAAATTCACAGGGCAATGACAATCAATCCAAATATTACAAATTATCTGATGAAATTTTGGTATTAGTTCATAATTGATGAAGAACACATTTTTTTAATTATATATGAAAAATGCTTATACAAAAAGAAGCAACTCTGTTTGTGTTTGTCTTTACAAAACTGCTTTATTAGTCAATGCAAATTATTTTCAGCCAAATGGAAGTAAATTGCAATTTAGCCAAAAGTTGCTTTACCTCAAACTAGCCCTTTCATTAATAGTTAAATCACAACTTAAACGTGACCCTAATCAATTCTTGATATTTTGGCAAGTAAACAATTTTCCAATCATCCCGGGACCCACGACTGTGATCTCCCCAGGCTAGTGGCAATAGCTGCACTGTATGGGTATGGACTGGTAGGTCCCACTGCCAAACCTACCTACCAGTCCAAAAAAAGTCTGAGCAAAACAGCTCTAGCAAACTACACTTTGCTGAAACAAATGCAGCTTTTTGGATTATCTCTTCCAACACTTTATGACACACATTGTAACAGCATTTAGTTTTTTTTTGTCTTTCTGAGCTTTTCTTTTTTTTTTCCTTGCAGTGTTTTTACCAACTGCATTTTTATGTGTTTTTGTGGTAAAAACTCCAGCTCTAGATGTTAACTAAAGGTCTTTGGGAAATATTAAATGCAGAACACATCACCATGTTTTTCTCCAGGTGTTTTTGTTAATTTGATGCAGTTTATTTTCCCGTTGCTTTTTAAAACCATGTTTTTCCAATACCTTCTTTGTAAAACTGCAGAAAAAAAACATCACAAAAAATACTGCCCCCCTAAAAAATAGAAAATCTGGTGTTTTTACAAATAAAGAAAGGCATAGAAAAATTAATGTGTGTAATACTCTAAAACAGGTTTGTCCAGATATGCTAATTACCATGTTATTAACTTATAGGGTAGCCCCAGTTTGGAGGCAATTTTTTTCAGTAGGTGTATTGTGCCTCAGATTTTAAGTAGATAATGATAGTAGATAATAATATTACAATAATATGTAAGAAAAATTTTAACTGGACATATCCTTGATGTCTTTAATACCCACTTACAATTAGGTTTGTGTTCTGGTTAGAGGTTAATAACGTGAACAATATATAAAATGGCAACTGATAAATTACATTATTCATATACCAGAATTCACTTATTCTTTCAAGTTCTGAACTAATTGCAGTTGCTGTTAGTTACAGAATGTAATGAAGCCTAAAATAAGGCAATGATTTAAGGTTGAGAAGTATGAATAAGAAAAGAAATAAAGTAAGAAAACTATCATATTACATATACAACATTAGACTGAAAATGCGAATCTCTTGTAAAATATGTACAGTAAAATCCCTAAAAAAAAATTCAATGACTCAATAGAGAAGCAGTCATGTTGCAATTCATATATTAACCCTTTCTACCCTGGATGTTTTTTGTTTTTGCGTTTTCGTTTTTCGTGCTCCCTGCCTTCCCAGAGCCATAACTTTTTTTTTTTTATGTTCACATAGCCTTATGAGGGCTTGTTTTTTGCATATTATGTAGTGGGAAGCGGGAAAAAATTCCAAATGAGGTGAAATTGCAAAAAAAATATATATAAATATTCGGTCACAGTTTTAAAGGTTTTTTTTAATTTACGATGTTCAATGTGTGATAAAAAAGACCAGTCACTTTTATTCTAAAGGTTAGTACAAATCCAAAGATACCTTATATGTATAGTTTTTCTTGTGTTTTGATAGTGATAAACTAATTTTAAAAGTTTGAAAAAATCTGTTTTATTTTACCCTATATTGACCACTATAACTTTTTTGTAATTATGTGTACATGTGTATGGGAGCTCATTTTTTGTGAGGCGTTCTGTACTTTTCATTGGTACCATTCTAGGGTGTGTATGATTCTTTGGACACTTTTTATTAAAAATTTATGTAGAAAATGAATGGACCAAAAACGGCGAATTGCCCATTTTGACATTTCTTTCCGTTTCACTGTTTGCCATATGGGGAAGATATTTTAAAATTTTTATACTATGGACATTTTTGCACATGGTGATACCCATGATGTGTATTTCTTTATTTTTTTAGTACTTTTATTTTTATTTTGGGGAATTTTGGGGTGATTTGAATTTTTATGTTTTAATTTTTTATTTTCTAAAATAAATTAGCATTGGAGTCTATGAGAAAATTGCTAGTTCCTATGGACCCCTATTACAGGAAAGGGCTCTATAGGAAATACTATGCAGCAGCCTCCTGTCATTCACAAAGACAAGGGCTGCTGCACACAAGCTCCAGCTACTGAGATCGCCGCATGGGGAATCCAGAGCATCACCGGAAATGCGAACTTCCAATGTTTCGCATGCTCAGGTGCCGTGGTCAGGATTGACCACAGCATTTGAAGGGTTAATTGTCAGTGATCGGCATTACCGCTGGTTGCAAACATTAGTGGCGGGTGTCTGCTATAAGAAACAGCAGGCACACCACGGCTATCGCAGTGCGGGCGCCATATTTAAAGGCCAGTCCAGCTCCATACTAGTACGGTGGTGGTTGGGAAAGGGTTTAAAACTAGTAGAAAACAGATATGAAGAGTTGGTATAACTATAGAAATTATTCTCATCCTATTCCATTTTGTTTCATGGATAGTACACATACAGGAAAGAATGACTGCTTGTGTTAGTTGATGTAGGACATATTATTTGTTATGAAGAATGAAAAGTTGCACACGGTAGCATAGCTTGATGTCTAGATACAGCAGGTACAGAAATTAGGACACTGCATGTAAATATGTTTTTATTTGTGCTGGGTAGAGAGATATACTTTTAGGTTTCAAAAGGATTGTCTCATTTATACATTGTTAAGCCACCACATACTTTACTGTTTCTTTGTATGCTGTACAAAATAGTTGGTCACAAGTGTGTTTTCATAGTGTCAGAAAATTATCCAGCCACCATTTAACTATGTTTACTAGTTAAGACCCGGGTGTCCAACCTATCTGTGAGCCTGGATGCTGAGCCAATCAGGTTCCTGGATCAGTATCCAACTACAGAGTGAGGTGGGGGATTTCTCAGTCTGACACCATACTATGGTGCCAGGGGTCGCAGCATTCCTCCCGCTCCTCCTCCTTGCAGACCCAGAGAAGGCTTTCAGTGGAGTCCTCTCAGTCTTCACTGCCCCTTCTTAGTGGGGTGCCTTCCTTTTTGCTAATAAATGGCAAGAGCCCCCAGCATGTGCTAAAGCAGACAGTCAAGAGAGTCTCCCTGATAACGACTTGTGTGAGGGGGAGGTTAAGGAGGATGCTGGTTACTCTATGCAGAGCTGTGTTGGTGGTGGTAATAGTGGCACCTGTAGCCATGGCATTGGTGGTGGGAGCAGCAACAGTGGCGGGTGGGGAAAATGCAGAGCAATGGAAGGGGGTCAAGGAGCCCACCATGATTTCTCACAGTCTGAGAAAAGTGGCAGGGATCATAAGGACTGAGATGATGTTCTCCTAAAAAAAGTCCTAGGAGACTAGAAGGTGTTGCATACTGATTTCCAGGAAAATTGGAAACAATCTGGTTGGACCTGAACCAATTTGCATCTGAACTTTCTGAAAAATTAGGCAAACATGAAATGAACCGATCCTTGACAGGTTCCTAATCTCTAATTTAGACCCTTTGCTATGATACTTGAAATTTAGCTCTGGGGGCCTCCCATTTATCTTGATAATCTTTGAGATGTTTCTACACCTTGATTGGTAAAATCAGTTGATTAAACAAGATTTGTAAAGACACATCGCTGTCTATATAAGGTCTCACAGCTGCAAGTGCATATCAGTGCAAAAACCATGAGGATAAAAGAACTGCATGCAGAGCTCAAGATTATGTGGAGGCATAGATCTAGATAAGAGGAAGAAAAAAATTCTGCTGCACAAGAGCACATTGGCCTCTATAATTCTTAAATGGAAGACGTTTTGGAAATCTAAGACTTTTACTAGGGCTGGCATCCCTACCAAACTAAGTACTGTAATTGGAGAAGAAGGGCCTTGGTAAGAGAGGTGAGCAAGAACCCAATGGTGG
This sequence comes from Bufotes viridis, assembly GCA_033119425.1. Classification (NCBI taxonomy): domain Eukaryota; kingdom Metazoa; phylum Chordata; class Amphibia; order Anura; family Bufonidae; genus Bufotes; species Bufotes viridis. The sequence continues at coordinate 357,927,755 of CM065591.1, read as the reverse complement.
TAGCAGCATCATGCTGTCATGGCGTTTTTCAGAAGCTGGGACAGAGAGACCAGTCAAGTTTGAAGGAACATTGAGTGGAGAAAAGTTCAGAAATATTCTTAATGAAAACTTAATCTAAAGTGCTCTGAGCCTCAGACTGGGCTGAAGGTTTAACTTTCAACAAAACAGCGTGACCCTAAGCACACAGCCAAAGCAACCCAGGTGTTGCTTAAGTACAACTCTTTTAATGTCCTTCAGTGGCCCAGCCAGAACCCTGACTTCAAACCAATGGAAAATCTCTAGAGAGATCTAAAACAGCTATCCACCCATGGTCCCGATCAAACCTGACAGAGCTTGAGAGGATCTGCAGAGAAAAATCGAAGAAAAACTCAAAATCTAGGTGTGTAAACAATGTGGCATCATACCCAAAAAGACTGGAGGCTGTAATTGCTGCCAAAGGTTCTTAGGGTATGTTCAGACGACAACAATTGTCGCGCGACAAAAAGTCGCGCGACAATTTGGGAACCACTACACTGCAACATTTGTAGCGCGACATTGATGTCACATTAATGTCGCGCGACAATTTTTATAATGGGTGTCTATGGTGGTGTCGCACGTTCAACATGCAACATGTTGCGACTGCGACACAACAGTCGCAAGAAGTCCATCCCGGATGGATTTTTGTCGACTGTCGTGTCGCAGTCGCAGCATGTCGCATGTCGCACTGCGACACCATAGACTCCCATTATAAAAATTGTCGCGCGACAATAGTGCGACTTTTTGTCGCGCGAAAATTGTCGTCGTCTGAACATACCCTTAAACTAAGTCCTCAATAAAAGGTCTGAACTCTGAATACTTATGTCAATGCAATATTTAAGTTTTTACTTTTCAATAAATAGACTGGACGAGAGGGTGGTTCTTAACAGACTGGAAGCATTATCTTTAGCAATCCAACCGACCAACTGTTCGCACTGGTCCAACTTGGACAGTGTTGTCCTGCACTGCCCAGCTAAGTTGGACATGAAGCTGGGTACGGTGGATGTTTTTTTTTTCTGGTGCACTGGCAGCAGCCACAGTTTTCATTGCGGCCATGGCCTCTGTGTGCACCATCAGCATGACGCCCACTTCCCTGTCCCTTAGTGCTCGCCTTCTTCATATTAATGGTTTTGTCACTAGATGTGGTGCAGATTGTTTTACTGTCCGCTAAAGACACAGTTTTCGGATGCAGGGCAGTATATGTCACAGAAACCCACAGAATATGGACCCTATATTAGGCCCAGATTATTGGAATTTGTAATACAGATACTGTTTGCAGATGTTCTACAGTATTGGTTACAGAACACCACAGATTATGGACAATATATGTCCCAGATTTTTAAAGACACTGCGGATGATGTACAGTATATGTCACTAATAGGTATAAAATAAAAATATCTTACTGCTGTCAAACACACACAGTAGCCCATAAAAGGACTTTGGGGTCGTTGAAAAGCTTTTTGTAGTAAAAACAGCAAATGTCTCTCCCTGCACTATCTGTCCCTTCCGAAGCACTGTCCCCGAGACTGCAGGAGGTAAATAGATTGCTGCTCTAAAACACACACACAAAGTAGTCCTTAAACAGACTTTTGGGTCTTGGAAAAGCTTTCTCTGAATAAAAACTGTGAAAATCGCTCCCTATACTGTCTTTCTCTTCCTACACTCTGCTCTCCCTGTCTACATCTGAGCCAAACATGCATCATCAGGTGCTATATATCACCCGATGACACGTTTTGTCCAGCCAATTACTGTAATGCCAGCAGCCAACATGACTACTGGCACTACAGTGAGGGCAGTATTTACCTGCATCTTTAATGGCTGCATAAAACCTGCAAAACGTTTGGGGCGCAGACTCGAGCATTGTGCTTAAGCATATGCAGTACTCGGTCGATGCTAGAGCCGAACAGATATTCGGCCGAGATATTCCATCACTACTTATGATGGAACAGTGTTATTGTTGTGCTCACAACAAAAGTTGAAGAATGCATATATACTTTCACAATGGTACCTGAGCTTCTTTACATTTGTTTTGTTCTATGCCTCAATACAAACTGATTTAAGCAATATATTAAGCTCAATTAACATTCATTCTTAAATAGTCCATTGCCACCATATAGTTTTTTCTTCTGGATCACAATTTCCACTGTCTAGGAAAGCTTAAACAAGGACTTCATCCATGCTCCATTTGTTACAGGTATTACAAGAACATCACCACTGGACCTTTTAAAGATTAAAAAAGGCCACATAGACTTGGTCTGAAATATTGCACATATGGGTGAATAATGAAGCATTTCTACAAAATTTTCTTCAAGCTAGACTTTGAGTCAGGGTTCTTGAGCCTGCACCCTAATTAGTGGCCCACATCATTGTTTTCTTTTGCTATATCACATGTTTCTAAATTTTCTGGTCTATTATCTACTATTTAGAATAAAAGATTTGTTAGAATGCCTGGATCTTTAACAGCTGTATTAGTTTTACTTTGTAGTTCCACGTTGCGTACTCTCTCTCAGGTTTGGACTGGCCCATCAGAGCACCAGAGGGTCCTCCAGGGGGCTTAAGCTCTGACAAAATGGAACCCTAATAAAAAAGGGCTATTAAAGTCCTATATATAAAGAGGGTGGGCCCAAGGGACTTCAGTCTGACTCTGCTCTCTCTGTATCTTGAGAGATGATGCAGCTGGAGCATCAGTCACTATAAAGAATGGTCTTTGTGCTCAAAAGTTTAAGGGTTGCTTCTACTGATAAAATCTGACTACAGATAAGATTGTAGTCAAAATCCATCAGTTATCTACAAACTTGTGAACTATAGAAGTGAATATACCTCTAAGAGAAACTGGACTAAGGAGGTAGCAAAGTGTGTAATCAACATATATTACTGAGTGGGACATTTTTATATTTTATAGCTATGGACCTGGGCTTGTTTAAGGGTGAACCAGAATTTTTTTTTTTTTAAGAAAAGATTAATCTTTTCACAAACGATATACTATGCAATGAATGTTAAGCAGCAAGAAAGGTATTTAGTTTCATAAATTTCCCACTACTGACAGTAATAATTTAGCCTATGTGACACATGCTGTTGTTTATTGTAGATTAAAAATATGAGCATTTACTGGGAAGCAAAATACGAGTAATGTACTTTGTTGGATGATTGGTGTTGTGGGCTAAAAAACTGTAAGGATCCTCTGCTTTGTAGAGGTGTAGAGTATCCAATGTAACTAGGGAAAGTAACAATATAGTAAAAAACAGGAAGCAGAACATTATGACAAACTTTTTAGATACTATTTTGTTAGGACGAGGGCATACTTTGGAGGCTAATTTGGAACTACGCATTAAATAGTTGAATAACATCATGTCGTTTGTGATGCTAATTGAGTATTACCACTTTTAGGCTAAAATTATATATACACTTTTTGGTGTCGTTTTTGGAACTAAAAAGAAGGCAACTATAAAGAAAGACTGATAGTTGTCTCTTTGGTTTACGACTTTGTTTGGCCAAAATGCATTGAAGACTGCCACAAAAACTACATGTGTTATTCCAGCCTTAGGATAATTCATGGGCTTTGTGAGTAATAATATGAAAATGACATGCACTTATGAGTACAATACCATTACAAATTATGGACTGTGTTTTATAGTTTAGTTAGTAAGTATATTAAAGACATATCCATTATTGTAATTAAGACCTTCTGAAAAGCCAGCAGCAGGCGTCTGTATATCTATATCCATTGCTAATGTCAGTAATTACTAACAAGTGTTTCCTGGCTTCTCTGCTACCACCCGCCTAAATTGTTTCCTATAATACCTTTTAATAGGTTATATTAGCTACGTTAAAGCAATGCCGCTTCCTATAAATGTAACAGTATAGCATCCTTTGCCTAATGCACCTTAATGAACATCTAATGTGCTTATAATTGGCCTACCAAGAAATAATCTGCAATGTGGCACAGCAAAGGTTTTTCTTTGCAATAGTTAGATATGTAGCAAAATAATGCATCTGTCATTATTTCTACATTAACATATTAAAACGACCTTGTTCAATCTAGAAATTGTTTTAATGAGCAATATCTATATGTAAATGGATTATGCTTTATTTACTGGTTTTAGTTCTACAGAGAATGTTACATGAATGCAGCAATTCATTCAATAATGGCAATAACTTTAAGTGATTCTTCAATGCTGCCATATAGAGATGGTGTTTTATTAAGCATTAATTATTCTAGTGCTCAAAATTCAATTACAAAGTTACACAATAAAGTAAAGTATAATCATAATACAGCAGATTCCCAGTAACCTGGACAAAAGAGCAGTCAGGCCAAGAAGTTGTGCCTGCATTAAAATTGTGAATTTTTTTTAATCCCTTTTTTTCAAGTTCTAACTCTGCAGGGTGCATATAAAATATGATAAGGGGAGTCTAAATGCAATTACCTCCCATAAGACTACTTTTGCCAGCATGCTGAACCAGGTAGTTTATTGCTTTATATATGGGTATGTTTATGCTAAATCTATACCACTTTAGATCAATGGTTTGCAATCTTTGGCTCTCCAACTGTACAAATCTTACAGTAACCAGGGGGACTATTTAGGACAGTTGGACTGACAATGGCTGACAGGAAGTAACCTTTCTTTTCGTGTGTGGAACTCAAAGTATAAACCCAGGCTTTCTTTTGCCTGGGGTAAATGTTTGGTTTGCCTCTATTCTCCCTCAGAGTAATACTTGACGACACTGCTGCTTTATGATTGCAGCCTCACACCCCTGGTACAAAAAATAAGTTTTGGTGGTTCACTTAAGTTAAATTGCACTAAGTTGCAGGCTGCAATCTTCATTCCTTCATTCATTTTCAAATGCCCTGAAATGCTGTTTAAACCTATTTTTCACGTGGGGACTGCCTTCCCCCTGCTGACTACCTTATTTTTTCTTTCCTCCCTATACCTATTTTTTCTTTCCTCCCTATCTACTGCTTCCATGAGCTGCCCTCCTTGGATGCCTTCCCCCTTCATTAATGTCCTACTGCTATCTCTAACACAAAGAGAAGGAAGGAGTAGAGAAAAGAGAGATAGCTTTTAGAACAGGAGCAGTGTTCTGATTGATTTACAGTAGCATCACCAGCAATGTTGACTTACACACACTTTTAATGAAAACTATTTATAAAGTTTCCTAATTTACTGTAGGAAGCAAATAAAAATAGTATGAAGGTGTCCATAGCCGAACTCTTGCTGTAAGTGCCACCCACTCATAATAAGGACTATTATGGAACTTGACAAAACCTGAAAAGCCCCTTAAAGAGGAATGCTCCCTAGAAGAGGTGGTAAGCGAAACGCGCGTCGGAACATTGCAGCGGTGACTTATACACGTAACCTTTTGTTAGTGATGTCTGCTATACTTTGCACAAATTTTATGGACATAATGTGAAATATTGATTCATGTACATTGTTTAAACTAGGCTCTTTATGGGCATGTATTACTATATATGACATTCATTTATGCCTGAGATTTCGCTCCTAGTTGTTGGAATTATATACAGTTGTTGTTATTTTGGGCGAGTATAAGCCGTGTGTATAATCTTCACCTACCAAACTGTCTTTTAATTATTTTATGGAGAATTAATAAAGATGATATATATATATATATATATATATATATATATTTGACAAACAATTATTGTTTGCCTTTTTTGGAGTTAGGTGTTGAATTAGTAGCATCTCTATTGTTCTCTTGATAAGGCTAGATAAAGATACCCACAGAGGTTGCACTTGTCAGTGTGATGTGTGATGTTTTGAGTCCCTGTCTCCCCTTCACTCTCTGGTTGGAGTGAATAAACTGAGAAAGTCAATCAAGGCTTTTTGCTGAGCAAAAAGTCCAAAAAAGGAGGAAGTTAAAGAGCCAAGACAGGAAGTAGAATACATGGAATTAATTAAAGAAATTATATCCAGAAAACCATTTACCTGTGGGGCTTTTTTTTAAATTAAAAAACAATACAATTCACAAATAGGCTGTTCATTTGTGAAGAAAAATGTTTGTGGTAGTGCCTCTTCAAAGTTTCTCAGAAGACATTGAATTGAGCCAAATAAAAAAGCAAGATAATAGAGAATGTACACAAGAAAGTATGACAGTTCACAGACCTCCTGATGGCCAGGAAAAGAAAGCTACATATATTGTATATATCTTTAATGTCTTTTTCATTTCGCACATAATAGTTTTTGTTGGTCTCCCAGTGGGCTAGCCTGTTATATGATACACAAAGGATTGCCATTGTTATAAATGAGACTAACCACAGACAAATGAAGCATTTCCATGATGGAATCAGTGCTGGATCCTCTTAAAATGACATTGATCTATCAATGTGATGGTAAGAAAACATGCTGTATCTTGTTGGAACAGCTCTTTGTAATACCTGTCGTGTAACAAAGGACAAGGACAGTGAGGCCCTGAACTGAACCACCCCACTCCCCCTACCTACTTGTAGTACAATTCATAAGGGCAGGACCACAACTGGTCGACGGACCATACACTACTAAGTGCAGAGATGGACAAACAAACAACGCAGACAGACAAACACAATAAGGCAAAGTCAACAGAAAATGGGTCAAAACCAGACAAGCTACAAGGCACTAAAATGTGAGGCAAAGAAGGGTCAAAAACAAGCCAAGGTCAGAAGCACAGGAAGCAATCAGGAACACAGGAGCAAGGGAGGATGGAGTAAAAGCTAGTGAGCCACAAAAGACTATCACTGACAATGGTGAAATATGGGGTTTAAATAGAGAGCCAGGTCCCCAGACCAGAACCTGATTGGTCCGGTGACTGGATTCTCCATAGTACAGCCTAACAGCAGAGCATGTATTGCTCACTTCACTCGCTTATCTTCCCCTGTGCACACGTGCTGCGGGGAGAAAGCAGGGCATTGCGCTCTGAAACTAAGGTTACTGCTGCGTGATTGGGGGGCGTGGCTCAGCAGCATATCTCTCCAGGTGCACGGGTGCTGGAGCTGAGGATTGCACCACTGGAGCCTGGTCAGGTAGGTTTCTTACACTCTTAAAGTATTTACTGCTAGTCATACTGTACAGGAATTTATGTACAGAGAGTGGTACTATTTTCTGCTTCAGCATGTCCTCATTTCTGGGGCCAAAAGTTATTTTTAAGAAAGCCTAAAGAAATATTTAATGACCATAAACTACAGGATGTTTTGTTCAGTATGTCCTGGGGTCTTACATAAGGAATTCTTTGAGACTATCTTAGCTAAAATCGATTAACTCACTAAACCTTCCTCCTGTTCTCTACAGTGACCTTGGCCTTTGTATCCTCATTAAATTAATCAGAAGAGTAGCAAATAACAAGAGGCCCAGGAAGATTTGGAACACAGAGCTCTCAGTAATATGGTCTGACTCTGCACACATTCAGCAGCAGCATTATAGTTTAAATCTGACTGTTCCTTTATTATTTTCAGGTTTTAACATTGACAATAGTCCTTAATATGGGTACAGTCAAATCTTGCAGCATGTACTTTTTTAAGAAACTGATTATGGTTGATCAGTCAACATCTATACATACTGTCGATATACACGGTGTTAAATCGCCGTTCCATGCTCACTGCTGCCAGCTACTTTGGGTGGGCACGACCACTGCGCCACTCACTCTGTGTCAGTACCGCAAGGTTAACTCTCCTTTAATTTTGTGCAGCTGCTTCTAATATGTTAATCATCTCTGCTATACCAGTCATAAAACTAGCAATACAGCCTTATCGGCCTGGCCAATTTCACTTGATTGCCTCCATGTTCTACCTCTATCGTGCATATGCCTTTGCTTCTGCCATGATCTGTAAGAACTATCATGATGCATTACATTACCTAGTTGGGTGTCTCTAGTAACCAAAGTAAAGTGAAATTCCACCTTTTAACAAATTTCACAGTTGACATAAAAGATCAATCATGATAAGTTTCTTTACAGGATCTACCATGATACATAACCTCAATAAGTTTTTCTAGTAAGCAAACATATAGAGAAAGTGTCACCAACTTACCTGTCTGAGCTCCAGCGCCATGGTCTCGAGCTCAGGCATGGCAGCACTATGTCAGACATGCCGCCAGGCCGCCCCCCTTGATGCGCAACCTAGGCCACACTCCAGTGATGTGCATCTAAGTGACACCCCCTGGTGATGTGTCAACTAGGCCATGCCTCCTCATGACATCCCACTTAAGCCACACCCCCTGATGATGTGAGCACACATGATTACTGGGGGAGATTAGTAAGTTATTTGTGTCACCCGTGTATGTTTGTAATGCAGGCTGAGTGACTGCTCAGCCAGCCTATCTCAGGACTGCTTGTAGTCTGTTCCAATGGGGCACCGAGTCCCTGGACCTATCATGTTCTGATCCAGGGACTCTGTGCTCTATTAAAACCACCTGCTGGCAATGCACCCTTGCCAGTTATAGTTTTTTTCCTTTCTGTGCTGCAATTGCTATTGTGTATTATTAGATTGCTACTATTTGGATTTGACTTCGGCTTGACTTGGACCTTTCTCTCTGCTTGGTGATTTTGTACCCCGTTTCCCCACCAGGTTTTATCCTTTGCTAGGGTATTGTTTTTCACTCTCAGTCATGTGATTTGGTACCGTATTAAACTCCTAGCATTTGACCCTTTTCTGTACAACCATTCTCTGTGTGTGTTGGGTTCCATGTAGAGTGAACAGGTCCCTGCAATTTTTACTGTGGGTGCTTGGTTTGGTTCCTTGCACTTATCAGTATAGGAACAATCGACTAGTTGTGGACTAGCTGTTTAGGGCTTGCTCTGAAAGTAGGCAGGGACAGCATGTTAGGTGTAAGTTAGGGCTCATCGTGTGAGTATATTTCCCTGCCTACGGTCGTGACAGAAAGCTACTATTTCAGAAAACTTCACAGTTGACATGTGATTTATGTTTTGTTCAAATCTGCATTCTGGCTTTTGTTTCTAGTGGTGTAGTGCTGTACCCACCATACAAGGGAGAACACAAATGGCCAACTAACCACATTAGCTGAAGACTATGTTTACATCAATCTTCAAAGCATCATTAAGAACATCCATCGCATGCTCCATTAAAAATACAAAATAGTACAGCATACAGCATTCTTTTGTCAGACAAAATGACAAACACCATGACAGAAACCAGACTGACTGCATTGCACACCTATGATGGAGCAGGATAATGGAAATAATTTGCCCAGATGTGAGCCTTAGGCTTTATTGACATCTATGTTGGAGGCTAGGAACCTTTACCACTGATTAAATAAAAAAAACAATAGACACCATGATGTCTGATGAAACCATTACAGACAATGGGATCTTTGGTGTCCACTGTGTGACAGATAGATTTTTGGCTTCTTTTTCTTTTTTCTTTTTTTTGTTTCTATGACATAATGGAGGAATGGAAGCCTAAGAAGTTAAATGACTTTGCATTACTGTCATGATGAGTTTCTTTTTGTAATCCATCATCATGATCAGGATAATTTTTTTATCATTGAGGTCAATGGAAGAAGAATAGGAACAGGATAGAAACTGTTATTGATTCAAATTAATGTTCATTTTAAAAAAGCAAGGATACAGAAACCCAGGTGTTTGGAGATCATCATCAGAACAAACAAAATGCAATGGCCTCAAAATTTATGCCTAGTCTATTGGCCAACAGTTGCAATACTTCCTCATTGTGTGCATTTAGGCACATAAAAAGGGGTATTTGGTTACAAAATCACTCAAATTTGATAAATAAGAGCTTTTTGTACCTTCTGTGTACTTTGAAAGCTTTCTTTTCAGAAAACTCATATTTGTGTTTCTATAGATCTATAATGTTCACTTCTACTGTGTATCTCAAAGCAATAGTTAATGGTCTAGCACTGAAGCAGCTAATCTGAAAATGCTAAATTAACTTGACAGGATGGTATTTCCAATTTCTTTTTAATCAACACATTGAATCTGTTGAGTTCCTACAGGATAAATTCTATTAAATATTAATTACCAGGAGTGACTGTGGTTTGTTGTCGTGTTTATAATCCCAGACAGCTTGTAGCAATGCAACACTGATAACAACAAAGCCTCCGAGGAATAGCCACTTCTACATATTGACAGGGATCTATTTCTCTTCTATACAAGTTTTATTTGCTGTAGCATTGCTGTAACATTGAAGAAAATTGCCCATTAATCAAACATGCAATTACTTTTTTCTTAATGCGGGTATAAGCAGGGGATTTATATATATATATACAAAGCTGATATCTGTATCTGGAATTTGTTAGAAGCTATGGACACCTTTGACATGGAAAATGAATTTTACATATGTAAGTAACATAGTAACATAGTAACATAGTATATAAGACCGAAAAAAGACATTTGTCCATCCAGTTCGGCCTGTTTCCTACAAGTTGATCCAGAGGAAGGCAAAAAACCCCTGTGAGGCAGAAGCCAATTTTCCCCACTTAAGGGGAAAAAAATTCCTTCCCGACTCCAATCAGGCAATCAGAATAACTCCCTGGATCAACGACCTATCTCTAGTAGCTATAGCCTGTAATATTATTACACTCCAGAAATAAATCCAGTCCCCTCTTGAATTACTTTATTGTACTCACCATCACCACCTCCTCAGGCAGAGAGTTCCATAGTCTCACTGCTCTTACAGTGAAGAATCCTTTTCTATGTTTGTGTACAAACCTTCTTTCCTCCAGACGCAGAGGATGTCCCCTCGTCACAGTCACAGTCCTGGGGATAAATAGATGATGGGACAGATCTCTGTACTGACCCCTGATATATTTATACATAGTTATTAGATCTCCCCTCAGTGGTCTTTTTTCTAAAGTGAATAACCCTAATTTTGATAACCTTTCAGGGTACTGTAGATCCATTATTCCAGTTATTACTTTAGTTGCCCTCCTCTGAACCCTCTCCAGCTCTGCTATGTCTGTCTTGTTCACAGGAGCCCAGAACTGTACACTGTACTCCATGTGTGGTCTGACTAGTGATTTGTAAAGTGGTAGGACTATGTTCTCATCAGGGGAGTCTATGCCCCTTTTGATGCAACCCATTATCTTATTGGCCTTAGCAGTAGCTGCCTGACACTGGTTTTTGCAGCTTAATTTGCTGTTTATTAAAATTCCTAGATCCTTTTCCATGTCAGTGTTACCGAGTGTTTTACCATTTAATATGTACGGGTGACTTGCATTATTCCTTCCCATGTGCATAACTTTACATTTGTCAGTGTTAAACCTCATCTGCCATTTTTCTGCCCAAGCCTCCAATCTATCCAGATCCCTCTGTAGCAGAAAACTGTCCTCTTCAGTGTTAATTACTTTACAAAAGTGGTTACCTTGAGTAAAAAAAAAAGTAATTCCAGGCTGTACTTCATTAATTTTAGACCCCCTGATAGTCAGTTTGGAACCTGCTCCAACTTTCGGACACTTCTCATGTGTTTGTGTTCCTCCATCTAATGCATGGTGGATGTGAGATTTGTGTGACCAGAATGCTACTGTCTTCACTAGCTTTCACATATCAGCACAGCTTTATAACTGTATTGATTTCTTCTTCTACAACTTATCAAGGATATCCTCTCTCTCTTGTGCTGATACTGATGGCGAGACATGTGTGAGTCCCCGTAGTACACATACCTTTAATTATTGCTTCTTATGTTGCTGTATTAATTTTCCTACACTGGGTGGTAGGGCCCCCATGTTATTCTGTTATGGGACTCTATGAATTATAGTAATGCCCCTGTCTGTTTACAACTACCTTCTTTGCTTATTCCTATATCTAACATTATGCCAAGAGAGCACAAAAGCAGAAAGAACCACCGGAAACAGGAGCAGCGCTCTAAAAGATTTATTTCATATCCATCAGTACCAGAATCTAGGTAAAGAACTTACACACACTCTGCAGATGCAAAATGATAGGATATTTTCTTAATTTTGCATTTAGTAAGCAAATAAAAATATCACTCAATAGAAAAGTTCCCATAGCCTTTAAACAATGTCTACTACTTGTACTAAAGATAACTAGATGATGTTAAAATTGTAACAGTTGTGTGTAGTGAACTAGAAATAAGATCAATCATCTGAATTAGATGTTACGTTTTTTACATATTTTTCTTGTTTTTATCAAATTCTGGTTTGTTCAAAAATAGAGTATGCCTTAGCAACCACTGAAACACAACAGATGTATCACAAACAATACTTCATCAAGGTAGTTTACCTTTATTTATTCATAGAATTGATTCTGCAACTCTAGAACATGCATTGACTGGCTTGATATTGCTAATAAACTATCTTAAAGGAAATTCTATAAGTAAATCAGTAGGCCTTTGCAGTGATTTTATATCATTTTATATGGGTTACCACATTCATATACCATAACAAAAATGGTCCTTGTTTTGTTTGGACCAGACAGCAGTATTGCACCTTTCTTCTGTCTGACATTTGACCTAACAACATAATTTTAAGTGTTCATTCTCAGTTTCCATAAAGAACTTTACATGAGTAGTGCTGACCAATCCAAGAACTGGGCTGGACAAGTAGGACATGCCTTGGTCTAGAAATTCACAGTGTGCATCAGGCAGATTGACAAGTGGTGTGGCCATCTTAGATGGCACAAGAGCAGGCTGGTAATTGGCGAATATGCAGCTTAAAAGATGGAAAAGAGGTAATCAGGTAAGACTTCTGTCTCCCAGTTAATGTAATGTAACACTTAAAATCGATGATAAGGCTACTTTCACACTAGCGGCAGCCTTCTCCGGCAGGCAGTTCACCCGCCTGAACAGCCTGCCAGAGAAGGCTGCAGCTAGTGTGAAAGTAGCTATAGTCAATTTTAAAGGGAGTCTGTCATGTAGTTATCAGGTAGTAATCTAACTAATAGCAATGGCCATCAAAACATTGTACAAGCATGTTAAACATACCTATGGCTCTTTATTGAATGTCCAGGAAAAGCAATATTAATCCTATGAAAAATGGTTCCCAAGTGACTAGCGGGTTGAGCTTTGCTTTTGAAAGTGTCCAGGCCCGACACCCTTTCCTGCTGTGTACTCCTCCCAAGCTACCAAGGTTTCTGACGTGGAGGTGATTCAGACAGCATACATTGGTGAAGAACTGCATTGCCGTGACGTTAGTGGAGAGGAGCGTAAGTTTTGAAAGCTTATGGGAGAAGCAGACAGCTGGGATGGGTGCCAGGTCTGGTCACTTTAAAATGCAAAGCCCGCCCAGCTGGGCACTTGGGAGCTGTTTTTTTCAGGATTAAAAGAGTTTTTCCTGGACATTTAATAAAGATCCAAATGACATAAAGGTATGCTTAGCGTGCTTGTACCACCTTCTGTTGGTCATTGCTGGTAGTTACAATAGAATAGTAAAAACTTCCTGACAGACTCCTTTTAAGTGCTTATTCTGAGCTTCCATAATACAGTAATGCCAGCCAACACTCAAGATTGTCAATAGATCTATTCAAGGGAACTGCCAACTAAAAATCTTATGTGTATGGAAAGCTTTATATATCAAGTAGACACAGAATATACTAGTCTATTTGCATTGATATCTTTTTTTACATACCTGTATTCTAACATGTTGTTCAAGAGCATATTTTCTTAACTTAGACCAAGATTAAAAACCATGGAGGTAATTTACTATTCTAACTATGGTTAGTTGCACCGCTATCTACGACTTTGCCCTGCTCATGCCAGGTCTAAATAAGTGGGTGTGGCGTGGGAAGGGGACATACCGCCAAGCCCGTCTCATTCATCATTTTCTACGCCTGTTTTAGGCGTAGAAAAAGGTCTAAGTGTAAGACAGCTCGGACGCTATCTTACAGTTAGAACCGCCATTTTAGGGAAAAAATGGCGGTCTTAATAAATGTACCTCCATATTCCTTAACTGTTTCTGGCTTCATGGTTGAGGCCAGTCTACCCCGGTTTTTCCCAGACCTTTCTCTGAACTATTGTCTATGACAGTTAGATACATATCTTTGGAAACTATACTGTGTGGCACTAAGACTGCAAGTGAAACTAAACTGTGTGGTCGATAAGGGCAGTAAGATTTTGCAGGCGATTGTCGGGATTGAAGCATTCCTTCCTGGCAATCGCCTGCTAGTTAGTGGAGGAGATTGCTGCTATTACATGCTGTGATCTCCTCCACAGTAACAGAAGGAGAAATCACTAATGCCATTGCTCGTCCCCATACTGACTTGTTGTTTGCTGGCAGCAGATCGTGATTGGACCACCATCTGCCATTGGAAGGCATTGATTTTTAAGCCTCCTTAAAAATCTGGATTGCCTGATGAATGAGCGTTTGCTCCCTTATCGGGTAATTGGCGGCAGTATTACACTGCCAGATCCTATGAGCGTTTCTATGAATGCTTGTTAGCGATGATTTGGTGATCTGGCTGATCGGCCAGCGGAATACAGATTTAGGGCTTATGCGCATGACTGTATGTATTTTGAGGTCCACAAAAAATACGAATGACGACCATTTCCATTCTGTATTTTGCGGAACAGAACAGCTGGACCATAATAGAACAGTCCTATCCTTGTCCATAAAGTGGACAATAATAGGACATGTTCTATTTTTTTGGAACGGACATACAAAACGTCATTTTTTTTGCAGACCCATTCGAAGGAATGGTTCCACATACGGTCCTCAAAAAAAAGGAACGGACACTGAAAGAAAATACGTTTGTTTGCATGAGCCCTAAAGACTACGGGTAATACATTTGACTAAGGGAGAATGCCCACCCTGTAGCTGTATTACTACTACATTTGAATAGAGCAATAGTAGAGGCCATAGAAGTGCATTGGGCCTCTGCTATACCTTCATATGCTTTTGAGTCCATATGGAGGAATACAGAGGATTTTTTTTTTAAAGCGGGGGGATTTGTAAGGAGGGGGATTTGTAAGCGTTAATCATGAAAGAAAATCATGATGTTCTCCATGGTGCTCCAAATGCACATATTCCTACCTAGAAGCACCATTTTTGCAAAGAAAACATTTGTATATACCTCACTCCATAGAACCTGTCCAGCTGCACATGGATCATGTCTGAGTCATGTGAATGAGCCCTTACAGGCAAAAGGAGATCAAAAGAGAGCAAAATGGGATATCGCACAGGAATATGACTGCGGTAATATGGCTTTACTTTTTCTTTCTTTTAATACGGTAAGTCACACGTTGTCACTGAACTATCTCACCATTACTATGTTTTAAGAACTAATTGTAGTGTTCCTAAAAACATTCTGCTAGACCTGCACATGAAATGCAATTGATGGAAACAATTGTTTTTGTGTCCAAAAATCAATATGCATTTAATTACCCATCTTCTTCTAATTGGGTTTGGATTCCATAAAATGATTTTGGACATTTAGAGGAAAAAAAAGCCATCAAATATATTTCTCCTAAAGCCATTTCCCTCCATGATAAACAATTGACTTTTGGTACGCTCACTAAGGATCATGTCCAGTACTTCTTATATCTTCTACCTCTCTTTAATTAGAAATATTTTTTTCTAGATCTAGGATTATTTCTTAAATGCTTAAATACATTAATTTATAAAATTGTATATAAAATAACTGCTATTTTTAATGATGGTAAAAATTTTATACCCACCAAGTGTTGAATTCAAACTGTTGCTTTTCACAGCAATCCATCTGGAGAATCTCAAAGACGGTGGGGTGTTAATGATGCAAACAGTAGAGCTGTATTGTCTAGTAGAAGGATCAGGCAACACAATGCCATCTGAACATCCAATGCTAATGTTAGTGATAATAAATACTCTCAAACTTTAATAAATATTTTTACCTTGTGAGGTAGTTCTTTCCTTTAAAGGCTAACTGTATCTTTAATATTGTTTAGGGATAGGGATGTTAACCTTTTTTGTAGTATACTTCAATAGGGAAAGATGTTTCTTTGTGCAGTGTCCCTGGGGGTCAGTAGTATAGCTTTAGGTATGCTGGGTTTTGTAGTGCAGGGCAACCCACTAACCTGGGACTGACTGTCGTCTTCAATCGGGTCAGCACTGAAACAGGCAGGTGATGAATGTCGTGACGCCAGTGCCAATTGAACGGTGGCACACCGTGTAGTGACAGGTGGAATAATTGAGGAGTCTCTGTATCTTTAAATAATGGGATAACTTTACTGAACGTAGTTGCAAACAGTTGAACAGTTATCAAGTACAGCTCCAGAATGTTCCACACGTTACAATACAGTCACAGAAGTGGTTCAAGTTAGTAATCACAGTCCCAAAGGGCCATCCTCAAGACAGGCCTCTTAAGATCGGGCTTTAATCTTACTCTTAATGCAGCAACACACTTCAGGCAACTGTCCTCTCTCTCCAGGGATACTTGTCCTGCTTGCAGCTTGACTAAGGAGGCAACACTTCTCCACTAGTACTAGGGTCTGGACTACTCCTCCTAGGGCATGAATCTTCCTAGGCTGGACCCTCACAGGCGATAGGGCCTGGGCTGACTTCAGCGGGTACAAGGCCTGGGCCTTGCCTTCACAGGCTCAAGGCCTGAGCTGGACTTCACATGCTCATGGCCTGCACTTCACTTAGACACAGTCTAATCTGCCTTTCCCTCCCCTGACTGGGCCTTTTATAAACTAGGGCTCCCTAGCTCCCTCTAGTGACTTAGAGCTGGAATGACAACCCTAGCAGGCCTGCACATGGCACATTTCACAGTAACATGGAAATACACAGCATTGCATTACATGAAGATATATTACACCAATCTCCTCAACTCCTGAGGGGAACAACAACACACAAGTGACCCTTCTGTAGTGACGGGTATTACAGCTCCCGTACACTACATTTGTACTAGAAAACCAGGTGTAAAGAGTCTTCTATTGAAGCTGTAACTGAGCATTGCTAAGGAGAGCCTGTTTTCAGTCTTCAGCGTTCTACTGAGCACTGAAGCCACCTGTGTGTATCAAGTCAGATAGACAGACTGATTAGAAGTGATAGGTCATATGTAGATAGATTTGGGGTAGTGACAAGAGGCAGGCTGGCAACCTCTGTATGTTACACACAAGCATCTTCAGTGCTCAGTAGAATGCCGTAGGATAGGTCAGCAATATAAACCCACTGCACAAACCCCTTAAAGGGGTTATCCAAGACTGAATTCAGTCTTTCCCGGGCTGGCTCTATCTCTCCCTGCAGAACTTAAATCAGCATCCATCAATGGGGGCCAGTGTCGTGACGCAGGTTACCACGGTGGCCTGTGGTTTGCTGCAGCGGTCACTTATCCCCCCATCGATGGATGTTGATTTCAGCGCTGCAAGGACAGGAAGAGGCAGCCCTGGAGGGACAAAGACTGAACCCAGTAGGGATCAGCTAAGTATGATCACCACGATGGGTTAGCAATGCTGGGAGGTTTGTATTAATCTTGATAACCCCTTTTAGGAAGCAGCATGGATTTTCTGCTAAAATACATAGCATATTTCTAGGATATTTTGATAATTACCCAGAGCCCCCCCACACACACACACATGGTATTATAATGTATAGAGGTATAGAATGTGTATTTCGAATAATGTTGGCCCTTTAATACGTGAAGTATATACTTATGTCCTCCTTTATTTGAAATGAACAATTTGCTGTTCTGCATTGTTCATTGTGTATCTTCAAAAACCCTTCCTGCTTGATTTTTATATTTGTATGTATGTAAGTGTTACCATCTTGATATTATTAAAGATAAATCTACAAGCTAACATTGATTTCAACATGTTTTACCTCCATTAATGCTTTCTCTGACATAGCACTACTCCTGGCCTGATGCTACTGTATGTATTTCTGGTTGTTATGTTCAGCGGGTGCACACCCGCTGTCACAGGAGACCAACTCCCTCAGAAATTAATGTCTATGTATATCTCTCGTTCTTAACAATACCTCTGATGGTTAGGATAAACTTTCTCGAGAGGGGTACCTCTAAGAGGGGTTGGGACATGAGGGAACAGGGACCTGGGTGTGGACACACTGGACTAACCTCCAGATGGATCGGTACACCCAGAGTGTGCTTGGAGGCCAGAGGCTGATCAAGCGGAAGCATAATCAGGGTACGAAGGCTGGTTCAGGGCAAGCAGCAGTGAGCCAAAAGTCCATGACTGTAGTTCTAGGTCAGGGGCAGGCAGAAAATAGGCAAAGTCCAATTAAACAAGACTCAGGGTTTGGTACACAATAAAACAGATTCACACTTAACTCCTTCACACAATAGGGCTAGATAAGCTAGTGAACAAGTTTCTCAGGTGACTTTCTGTAGAAGGAGGCACCTTTAAATGCCTCCTGCAGACCAGCCATAGGCTGAGGAAGATACGAGGCGTGCTGTCTCACATAGGGAGGAGAGACACTCCTGCACACACCCTATATGCACACAAGGAGCTTCTGTCCACTACTGTTAGCATGACATACAGCAGTGGGGAGGAGTGAGGAAGCCCACCACCCATGCCGACTGTACGTGTGGTTACAAAATCGCAGGTTAACACTGATATTGACACAGCATCAAAAGTAAATAGGCTGCTAAACTTAACTTTTGTTAGGGTCATCAGGGGCCATCATGGTTATTTTTGCGGACTTAAACATTAATAGAATATCATTTATATAGAGCATCAACACTCAATTGGTTGGGGTCTGATCCTCTGCCAGTCAGCAGACTCAAGGGCCACTGTGATTCCTGCCAATAATCAGAAGGAAGAGCTTGTTGTGCTCAAGAGAGTTACTCAGGCACCATGGCTCATCCATACAAGCAGCTGAGCTTAGTTCTCATGGCTCATTCACCTTCAATTTTAGGCTCAGCATGGTTCTGGGTAAGAAGCGATCAATGTATTAGTCCTGTTATAGCTAGTTAAATATCTGCATTAACTACTTAAATAACAGCATTAACTATGATTTGGAATTATTATAAATACTATGATTAATAACTATAATATTGTAAACAAGGTATTTTATAAAAAATATGTTCTTTAGACATAACATAATAGCTGTAATAATTCAATGGGGATAATGAATGACAAATGCTGAAATAAGATGCTGTCTGGCATATATATGAAATGCGTAAAATTAACTTTTCTGGACACATTTATTAAGTCATTGAACGCACTCATCAGCTTGAGAAGCGGAGCAGACTTTATTCACACTGTGCAATATGTCTGCAAATCACAACCTCTCACCATGCCATGTCACAGCACACCAGTATCTTAACATTAGCCATGAGTTGTTGTTATCGGTTGAGCAGGAGTGTGGATATTTTGTAGTTGTAGACAAGTGTAGGTTTATGTGTTTATCTGGTGTGGGTGGTTGTTTTTTTAGTTCTGTGTAATCATGATAATGTTTGGCTTGAAGATTAAGGGTCGGTGCACCGAGCTGCAGCTCTTTATTGTAAATACTTTTTATTAGGGATGCCACAGATATGCATTAGGCCTCTATTGCACCCCTGGATGCCTCTAATATTGTATGGAGGCATACAGAGGCTTTGGATGTCAGATTCCTTACAAATTAATAGTGAAAAAAGAAATTTGCATGCTCCATCGGAGCAGGCACAGCAGCACGTGGAGGCTGTATGACTATATTAAGTAGCAGTTCAGGCTCCATGCATGGACAGGCTTTGTTCACTGCGTTCTATCAGCATTTGCCCATATTCTAATTTAAAAAAAGAAACAACAAAAAAATAAACGAATACAAGCAAAGAGTGCTCAGTGTAAATGACTTTCATTCAGGTAGATGCCAAATGACAATAGATGACTTTAGCCACCCTTAATTTGCAGGTGTCAGAATTGATTAATTAGGTAAAGGAATCTCCGCAGCACAGAGAAAGGTAATAGCAACAAAGTCATATAGTATATGCCATTCATTGGAGAAAACCACTGTCACCAAGAAGGTAACTGCTAAATAAACGTTTTGATCAGGGCGATCTACAATAAATGCCAACGGCAACTTTGACACATTAGTTTATAGTGACAAAAGTCACATTGTTCTTTTAGTTTTTGTTCCTGTCCATCTTAGGCCTCATGCACACGACAATGAATAATGGCCGTGTGACGGCCATCTAAGTAAAGTCCATCACGCGTCCATTTTTAGCACCAATGAAAGTCTATTGGTCTATTCACATGGCTTTTCTTTTAACGGCCAGTGAATAGCGTCTGTCCAAAAATAGGACATGTCCTTTTTTAGTCGTTTTCATGGTCAGACGGACCCATTGAAATCATTGGGACCGTTTTTAATGGCCGATTGACAGGAGTGCACCCGTCTAACGGCCATTAAAACAGGTACACAGGCCATTTAGGGGTTAAAAAAAATCACCTCATCCACCTGCTCGCGGTGCGGCAGTCTCTGTTCTCTTCATTGCTGCCGAGACTGCTGCAGAGCGAGCAAGTGGATAAGGTGAGGGTTTTTTTTTGTTTTTTGGTGTGGGACACTATGGGGACATTATAAAGCTGGGGGCGTTAAAAAAAAATAAAAAAAATCACACACTATGGGAGACATTATTTAAAATAGGGCCCTACATTGGGGGCATTAATAATGCTGAGAGCGGTAAAAAGAAAATCCTACACTATGGGGGACATTTTTTAAGATGGGGGCATTATTAAAGCTGGGGGCGGTAAAAAATAAATAAATAATCACACACTATGGGGGACATTATTTTACCAGGGGCCTACATGGGGGACATTATTTTAGCTGGGGGCAGCAAAAGAAAAAAAAAATCCTACACTATGGGGGACATTATTTTAGCTGGGGGCCTACCATCCTGTGGGTGTTCTCAGAAAGGTGGGTCTAGAAATACAGTAACTGCCAATCAAATGTATGAATTTTTCATGATGCAAAACGGACATTAAAAACTGACACACAGCCAGAAAATGGATACACACACTAATACAAAATGGTCATGAAAAACTGACAGTGTGTCTGTTTTTAATGGACTTTTTTTTTTTACTGACGTGTGCATGTAGCCTTAGATAGTGTACAGGATAAGCTTTTAGTTATAGATACTTTGTTGCAATCTTTTCTTTTAAATAACAAAGATATACAATGCTGCCAACAGAACTGGCCCTGGAAAAGAACTAAAAGTGGCCTCATGTTGTAGGTGGGTCTAAATTGACAGAAGGTGGGACAATACAATTAGGTAGGGCAAATACATGTAGTTGGGACCAACAGCTGTCCCTCTCTCTGTGGTGGTTATCAATAGCTGCCACATTCTGTCCTTTCCTCCTCTAATTGGTATAAATTAAGATATTGAGCAGAGGGTTTAGGAGTTCAGATGTGGGCCACAGTACCAAGCCAGCCCTACCTTCAGCATACTGTCTGGACCTTGTAGTGCCCAGTGGTATGCTCCCAAGTAGATAAGGAAACAAGAAAAAATAAATCACCTCAGAGCCGTTCCAATTTGCCATCTACAATGCTGGCCACAGGTTTTTTCCAGCCTGCTGCCTGATACACCTGTGTCCTTGCGCCATTTCTACACTACCTCATATATTGGCCTGTGACGGTGAACAGCAAGGCAGAGAGCCAAGGGAGTCCTGAGGACAGAAATGCAATTGAATACAGGAGGGAGCCTGTGGTCACCTGCAAGGTACATAAGTTACTTGATGCTACCAGCGTTAATTATTGATGATAGCATTAGATCATTATATGCCTGGGCAGGAGCAGTGAGGAGGGCATTGGTCCACCTAAAAATTTCCCTGTAGATTCTAAGGCCAGTCCCCCCTTCCACCGCTGCCAACAATATACAATGTAATAACAATATAGAACACGATGGGCAGTGCAACACAATATCTACCGTATGTATGCCTCCATACAGTGTTCAAATAATACCAATATAGTACCAGCAACATGTATTGTGTTATATGTTTCTGCTGTGTACACCAGCATGTGAGGAATGGTTGGCAATGATTGGCAGGGAGAGGGTAAATCACCCTGATGTTCCCCTCTTGATAGGAGTGGGCTGCTCCTACTTACTGCCAGGAGGGGTAGTTGGAGTTCCAACAGCAAGGAGATAGTAAACACATGCCAGAGCTCCTATTCCAAGGGACTATTCCCAGTTCTCCTGTGAGAACTTTACTCTTAGAAGTGTATCAGAATCGAGAACACTGCTTCCAAAAATGCTTCAATGTGCCTAAACAGTAGAATGATCAGTAAAATCAAAGTTTTAAAAACCCTGCTGCAGGTGACGGACTATGGCTCAGACACCCATCACCTAAATCTCTTCTAGGACAGTCAAACAACAAGCCTGTATCATATTGTGGGCTACTATATCTACAAGTGCCTGCAAGTGCTATTCAATTGCCACCTCACCAGCCACCATACCTGGTGACCAAAACTGCACTTTGTATCTACTACTTCTGAATGAAGTATAAGTCATATTTTGCATAAAACAAAGAGAGACTGTTGTACATTAGCTTATGGCCTACTGTTTAAAACCATCTTTTCACTACACCAATCTCCAGGGAGCAATGGCCTGTGGAAAGCACAACATCTCAGCAGGGTCACCACCCCTCCCATTCTCTGCACTGGCTCCTTAGGGGCTCTCTGCACCAACATGTGCCATATAATACCTAAATCTTTTCCATTGAAAATTCTAAAGCTTCAGGTGTTAGACCATCTGCGGTGGTCTGTTTAGCAGGGGTGGGTAATATGTAATTTGGTAACACCTAGGAGGCATAACCCAAAGGCTTTTCTTGACTTTTGTAAATCTTGGTCGACACCCATCATTCCTTCAGGCAGAGTTATTATGACATGGTGAGTATATGTACCACTGAGGATGTCATCTACTCTTCAATCTTTCAGGTTAATGCCCATCTTGCTCAGCAGAATTATGCTTTACTCCTTGTAGCTGAACCCAGAAGCTTTTACTGCGATTCACTCAGTTTTGGTACATACAGATAGGCTTTTGATTTATAATGAAATATATTTGCTTTTACTGAAGGCAACATTTTCACAACTTGCAAGTTATCTTGAGCTATTGAAAGGATAGCTCGAGCTGGTTGAGATATGAAATATAAGCAATGTGAGCAGAATGCAAATAATCTACACCAGGAGCAGTGAATCATTTTTAGCTATTTCCTATGGTCACATGAAAAGCAGAATGCCCTTATTGGTACTATTGTGGGCAATAGAAATATCATAAAGCAAAATATATAGAGAGCATTATGACATTTACCAAAGATTAATTTCCTCTCCATTTCCGTGTGAGTGAAGATAATTTAAATGTACCATGTTCCACAAGCCTAGCCATGGAGCCCACATTCAGCAGATATACAGGAAATTAAATTCTAAAAAAGTCATATGATGGATTATGTACTTATTTTACAGATGTAGTAGAGCTGGATATGTTATGTGTGAACCTGTTATAGACTGTTTATATATTAAAAGAACTCAAAGTGAAGACGACTCACCAGACAAAGCTAATATCCTGAGAAATCAGTTCCACTGTTGGGTAGGGTGGAATAGGTACTTGGTCGAGTTTTCCTTGGTTCTATTTTTGGGGATACTTTTAATTGTAGTAATATATAGGTCACATATTAGTGATTTTTGTTTTTGTTTTCTATGATATACTTTATTTGAGTACTTCTCCCAGATCTTTGGACCCCCTGAGAGTAGACTTCTCGGGCCTGTGACTCACTAGACATACCTGCAGTCCTATGTAAAAATCCTTTTACAGATACCAATAATGAGACTGATTATTGAGTATGTGAATGTTTGTATAAACACTGATTATTAGTCTGTGTAAAAAGTTCTGCTGATCATCTGATCAATGAGGAAATGTGTATTCATCAGTTGGTCAAAAGAGGGATCTGTTGCCCAGGAACATAAATCTTCTATTGAGACAAGCAATTGCTGCTGCAACACAAATATGAGGCGGCCAAGATGGGACTGCACATGGATGGCTATCCGCAATCCTGCAGTTCCAGGCATCAGAGAGACTGGCGCCTTTTTCTATTGTGTGCACGGCCACCATTGCTGGATTGCAGGGTGATCGTAAACCCTGGAAATTAACAGTGTATAATGTGATGGAAAAATGAAGCAAGTCAGCAATAGAGGCAATATGGATAATCACAGTACATTAGTAAGTGCCTTTAAGTGCCTATTAACTTTCCCTACATGATTAATTCCATTTACTGACAATCCCTTTAAGAGCACAGATAACTGCAATAATAGGATATTTTGTGCCAACATCTTCCAAGCTTGACTACAATAAGTGCTATTATGTATATCTATATAAAGAGTAACATTATGAAGTGGCGAAAATCAATTCAACTCCAACTGAAAAAGGGAATTTTTATTGATAACGAATACGATTTATTGCAATTTAAAAACGTAAAAATCACAGAAAACAATGCACCAAACGGATATGCCACTGACTATACTAGCTAGTCAAACAAGCAGATATTAAAAGCTGAGACTGTTTGCCAATATATTCCTGTCAGGAACACATCGGAGCCCCTCATGCACACCGTCACGGTCACTCAGCATGGCATGGGATCCTACCACTACGCTAACTATGGTGTGAACACGGTCTGAAGCTGATGGAACACTGCTCACAGCCAAGCTTCGACACAACCGCATAGCAGGACAACTAATGCAATGTGAATAAAGCAAGACTGCAAGCCACACCCATATCAGACCGTGTGATGGAGGCTACCAAGTGCAAAAGAATGTGAAATGCCAGATGAAGGCACATTCAATACATATGGAACAAGAATCACAGAAATATAGTGGCCAATATGGGGGAACTGCTCAGACCCCAAACACTGTAGCGTGTTTCTCAATGGGGGAGCAGTCCCACCGCATGTGGACCGCAGCAAACGGCCATCCCCAGCAAAAATCTCGTACAATGGAGGATGCCGGCGCGGACCACATGCACCACAAAGGCATCCTACACAAAACGGAGCATTGTGCGGATGAAATATATAATATAAAAATCACTGAAAACAATGCACCAAACGGATATGCCACTGACTATACTAGCTAGTCAAACAAGCAGATATTAAAAGCTGAGACTGTTTGCCAATATATTTCTGTCAGGAACACATCGGAGCAGGACCCCGGCTCCAAACAGCTAGCGCGCGCGAATCCAGCGCTCAAGCCACGAGGGACGCCGTCCATCCACTATCAGACTGTGGAGATCGCAGGAGGAAAAGCTGGTTCAAACCGAAGCCCCAGGCGGTGGGTAAGTGATCTCTGAGCCTAAGACAGCGCGAGACGCCGTGCTCAGGCTGCAGAGCTCCTTCCTTTCCCACAGTTTGTTTATCAACCAGCCATATAAAAACTAAGAACAATTCGCGATTACAATCGCAAATAGACATATGTCTGTGGATCAACGGAATAAGTAGATATTGTGCGGCTGAAACAGCCAATTGCAACATTGACACATCTATAGATCACAGAAATATATCTATGAATCACCGCAATAAGAAAATACTGTGAGATTAGAACGGTCAGCTCAATCATTGATCAAAGAGAGATTGTAATTTACTATACCGACGCAATCACAGGAGACCATTACTGTCATTTATCGAGGAATACTCTGCACCTATTAACGAATACTCTGTTTATCTTATCCTGCGCTTGATGAACTACATATGTAATTTTTGTTCTTGATTTTGTTTTTATGGACATTGCTTTTATCTATCTAATTTTTCATACATTTTTTACTATATAATTTGTTTTTTTATATATTTTTGTAATATGGACTATTAACCGCCTACGCCTAAACACCATCATCTACCTGAATTTATTTCTTTCATTTTTTATTATCAGTTTTATCCACATTATACCACCTCCTCCACATATACATCTCCCAACACTGACCACTTGCAACTTTTTAAATTATTTTACCTTTATCCAATACAGCCATCCACTTCACCCCAAATAAGAGTGTGTCTGCATGTTTGTATATCTGTCTGTAAACACCATGCCTCCTGCTCTGCCTAGGTTTCAGGTATGTTTGTATAATGTCTTTATACCCTGATTTGTCTGTAAACGTCATGCTTCCTGAATCCCAGATTCTCATGGGTTCCAGGCATATTTGCTTGTTTGTCTGTGAACGCCATGCTCCCTGTATCCTAATATGCATGGGTTCCAGGTTATGTAACCATGTTTCTATGTTGCAGTGTATTCATGTCTTGTCTCTGAGTGCCATACTTCTGGTTACACATGGGTTCCAGGGATGTTTGTATGTTTCTGTGAATGCCATGTTCCCTGTTTTGCATGGGTTCCAGGCATGCTTGTGGTTCTCTGATTATGTTCTGATCTGTCTGTTTTCATGGTGGTTTCAGTGTTTTACTGTAAAGTGTCTATTCAAATATACATTATACTACATACAATGGTGGAATTGAACGTGAGGGGAATATTTGAAGTCAGTATTGCTTGAGTCTGCGTTGGTGTACTTTATGCCACATTTGTCAAATGTCACATATTGTTTGATAAATTTATCTCAACCTTAAACCTAACACTTTTGTCCAGAAAAGCCACTCCAGTTTTCCTACTCCTACTCCACCCTCCTACTAGAGTGAGATTGTGATTTGATTTTTTTGCAACTTTAAAAAAAAGTCTAAATGGTAAATCTGGAGTGAAACTCATTAAGCTAGCTTACCGCACCAACTTTTCCACCCACATTTCAAAACTTGAGTGAGTGGTATAAAAATGCAAAAAGTTCCAAACTTATTCCGCAAATGAGTGCAAAAAGACTTTTTAAAGCCAGAATACTGCAGTGAAGACATGATAATTCAGGACCAATGTCTTCTTTATTGCGGCATTTGGTGCCTTTTTCACACTGACTTCTCTATATAACTTGAAAACCAGCAGAAATAAAGCATGTTTGTGCTACCATTAGATGTTATTTTAATATAACTTAGCGCAAAGAACTAGTTACTTTTGTAATTTAATTTCTTTAACAAAAAATGCTCCAGTTTTCAGATGTTTGTTCTACTTCATTATAATGACGCTTCCTGATTTTTAATCTATTTAGTAATGTCCATGTCCACTTCTTAAGGCAGACACGCTTGATCAGTTCCATTCTTTAACTGGCACCAGCCATATCTACTGTTAGAAATTGTGATAGTTACAATAAGAGAACTGCAGCAGAAAGAACACAGCTCCCTGAGCTGTGATAGGGAGGGATCTGCAGCAGAAAGAACTCAGGAAAGACACACCTCTTGAGCTGCCAGCCTGAATAGAATCCAGCAGAGCAACTGGAGCAATGAATGGAGGCAGCTCTGGAACCATGCCAGAGCTGTGATAGATAGTTCTAGCTTTGAAAGAGAGAGGCTATCATGTACCATATGATGTCTGATTTCCATTTTCTTACTTCAATGTTGGCATAACCCCTTCAAGTGTAAAAATTAAATTTGCATGGCTATGTATGACACAGTGATACTGGTTTACATTGTAATATTTCCCTATTACCACTTATCTACATACGAAGCTGTCTTTTCAGCATATGCCTTGCTATTCATCATTTGTTATATTATTTTTACATAATATGGCAGCATTTCCATTATATTCCTCATGTGGTGAGTGAAACATGTGATGCAATATGTTTTCATAAAAAAGGCCACTGAATCATATTTTAATGTCTGCCTTTAACTCATCCTAAGCATTAGTAAGTAATGTATTCAGCCAGATACAATTAATCATCTACAGTATATTATACATAAGTAGCGGGTGGTAGTGGTGGACAATAACATTACAAAGCCTTAAAATTTTTTAACATTAATAAATAACTAATATTTAACCCCTTTGATTTCAGCACCGTACATCAATGGCAGAAGTGTGGGGTCAAATGAGAGCACCAAAACCAGAAGCTTACACATCCCAGCCTGGTATGCCTTCGCCTGGCTGACATAGAAGAAGGCATTCTGTAGTTGTAATAGGCCTGAGCCTGTATTTGGCTTCTAGGCCAATTACTAGTATATTCCAATGCTGGCCTGCAGATGGCAGCACAGTTTTTGAATATACTGAATTCTGTATTCTGTAATGGAAAAAAAACCATTACAGAATAAAAGATGCAACAAAAATAAAAAAATTGAAAATATATAAAAATTCTAATCATCCTACTTTCCTCCAAATTAAAAAACAAAACAAAAAACATCATAGACATTGCCATGTCCAAAAACACTTAAAATAGATTTAATATACTATTAGAATACAAAAAAAATGCCATATGTCGAACTGTGTAATGTATGGCTGATTCACCGTTTTATTTGTTTTTTCACCTTCCAAAAAATTGAATGGCGAAGCAAAGAAAAATTAGTTTATTTTCAAACTTTTCAATTTTTTTTAGGCATTAAAACTGAAGAAAAATGTAAGCAAATGTGATATCACCATAATTGTACTGACCCTGAGAATGAAGGTAATAGGTCAGTTTTACTGCACAGGGAATGCTGTAAAAACAAAACCCATAAAACTGGCAGAGTTGCATTTTTTCCCAGTTCCACCCCATTTGAAACTTTTTTCCAGCTTCCCACTATATTGTATGCAAAAGTAAATGGTACCTACAACTTGTCCTTCAAAAAACAAACTCTATACTTCTATGTTAACATAAAAATAAGGCTGCCTTCACACGTCCCTTTAACCGGACGTGAACTATCCGTGGTAACCGGGGCTGGATTCCTGCTTAGAGCAGGAGCGCACTGCGTCATTGGTTGCTATGATGCCGTGCGCTCTCTGCAGCCGCTGCAGTACAGTAATACACTCATATAGATCATACCAGTGTATTACTGTACAGCAGCAGCAGCAGGAAGCCCACGGCGTCATAGCAACCAATGACGCCGTGCGCTCCTGATCTACGCTACTGTACAGCAGCGGCGGCAGGAATCCAGCCCAGGTTACCACGGACAGTTCACGTGTGAAGCCAGCCTAAGAGTTATAGCTCTGGAAAGGTTGGAAGTAAAAAACGAAAAAAAAGAAATATCCTCCGGGATTGAAGGGGTTCATATATTTCTAATAAGCTTTATTTATGTTTGGTTAAGGGGCACCTGTCATTTAATCTCTTAAGGACTGGGTGCTTTTTAATTTTTTAATTTTCATTTTTTTCCAGCCTTCCCAAAGCTATAACCTTTTTATTTTTCTATTTTATTTTTCCATTCACATAGCCGTAAAGAGCTTTTTTTTGTGGGACAAATTGTCCGTTTCTAATGGCACCATTTACAGTTGCATACAATGTATTTGGAATTTTTTTTCCAAATGGGCTGGAATTAAAAAACACACATTTAGGCCACAGTTTCATGAGTTTTATTTCTACAGCATTTCCTATGTGGTAAAACTGACCTGTTACTTTCATTCCACAAGTCAGTACAATTACAATGATACCACACTTGTATAGTTTTTATTACGTTTTAATACTGAAAAAAATACTTAGGAAAAAACTATTTTTTTTGCATCATCATATTCTTACTATTTTATTTTTGTGTTTATGGAGCTGTAAGGGTGGCTCATTTTTTGCAAGGCGATCTGTAGTTTTCATTGATATAATTTTGAGGTGTGTGACTTTTTTATCACAATTTTTTGAGGGAGGCAAAATGACCCAAAAAACTGTGAATTGGACACAGTATTTTTCTGTTTCACCGTTTGCCGAATGGTATACATAGTTTTATATTTTAATAGTACGCTGCTAAGCCCATGATATTTATTTCTTAATTGTTTATCTATTTTTATTTTGTGGAAAGGGGAGCAATTAGAATTTTTATATTTTTTAACATGTTTTAATAGTTCCCCTAGGGAACTATAACAAGCAATTATTAGATTGCTTGTCTCATAGACTCCAATGCACTAGCACTGGAGTCTATGACAATTACACTATGTTCTTATTGAGCCCTGCCACAGGCAGGCTCTCTGTAGGAACTAATGTGAGGTTGCTACACTTCGCATCTGGCTCCCCCGATCCTCACTAGGGGGAGCTGGTGCATGGCTGGGAGCGCACTCTCCCAGTTTTTGACAACCCAGATGCCGTGATCATCAGCCGGCGTCCGGCAGCCAGGTGCTCGCTGCGCTCACGTGTAGGCGCCGTATTTACAGTCCCAACCGATGATGTATATATTCGTATGATGATCAGGAACAGGTTAATAAATGTTTGAGATTAAAATCATAATATTTAATCAATGGAGTTCAGATACTTTGACCCCAACCAATTGCTTTCTAGGAGTCTGTACAGCACTCACTCCACTCTCTGAGGCGAACCAAGTAGGGTTTGTCAGAAAACAAGGGGCACAGGGCTTAAATGAATATGTCTGTTCCTTCATTTTGGCAATTGATCAACTTATTAGAACTGTTAACATGATATGTCAAACATTTTATTATAATGTTAAAGGGGTTGAAGAAGAGGTTATGTCCTGAGGGGTTGTCCTGGGTGAAGAAGAGGTTATGTCCGGGTTCAGCTCTGAACTCAGACAACCCCTTTAAGTACCCTTTAAAGGAGTTGTGTGAGATAAAATAATGTCTACTTTTTCTCTATAACTTATTCCACTCTTGATTATGGGCTGTGTCTAGTATTGCAATGTAAGGTAGCTCTATTCAATTGAGTTGGGTTTAGCTGTAACTTCAGATGCAGTCCATAGACAAGTGCATTTTTTATTCTTTTTTATTTAAAGAGGACCTTTCAACGCTCCTGACGTGTCTGTTTTAAAGGGAGTCTTTCACCCCAAATGTGCACTATCTCACACTAACACCATTGCGTCGATAACAGTCCCCACATTAAAATCCTACTTACCATAAGGTTGTCAGTTGCATAGTTCGTCTAAAAAACACTTTTATTGTATATGTAAATCAGGGTCTGAAGGTGCCCAGGGGCGGCGTTCCAACGGCCGGTGCCCAGGCCCTGTGCTGATTTCCATGTGCAACCCCTCCCCTTTCACCCATTTGGCCCGCCCTTTCTCTGGCTGACCTCCTTCTCTTCTTTTGAAATCCAGCGCCTGCGCCGATGACAGCCCTCTGATGCAGCGTCGGCTGGAGCATGACGTATGGGCCGGCGCATGCGCAATGTACTACCCATTACTGGCAGATGCCTCAGAGTATCCAGTGCGCTTGCACCGGCCAGTACGTCACGCTCCAGCCGATGCTGCATCAGAGGGCTGTCATCGGCGCAGGCGCTGCATTTCAGAAGAAGAGGAGGTAATCAGCCAGAGAAAGGGCGGGCCAAATGGGTGAAAGGGGAGTTGTTGCACATGGAAATCCGCACGGGGCCTGGGCACCGGCCGTTGGAACGCCGCCCCTGGGCACCTTCAGACCCTGATTTACATATACAATAAAAGTATTTTTTAGACGAACTATGCAACTGACAACCTTATGGTAAGTAGAATTTTAATGTGGGGACTGTTATCGACGCAATGGTGTTAGTGTGAGATTTTGGGGTGAAAGACTCTCTTTAATAGCTAAATGCATTCCCCATGTAATAATAATTCTGGAACATCTAGTCTTATGGCTCTGTGTTGTGCCATTCCTGTATTTTGTTTGCTAGCAGTTGTGAATGAATTGCTAGCAGTCTGCAATAAGGGTACAGAGGGGTGGTAACAAAATAGGGATTACCTTTAAGTGGGCCTACATATTTTGATCATTTTGAGCCTATCAGCAATAGATGAATGCATGGTATATGGATGTGTGATCCTTTGATATTATTTTTTATACAGTCTAGTATTTTAAGTGACTACTATGTATTATTGTGCATACCTTGCTTTCATAAATGTCATCTTGTACATAATATAAAACCTAAATGTCAATAGAAATGATTACTTATAAAATGACAGATGGTGATATGAACATGGGACGAACACAGATGCCTTCAAGCGCACATACAGGTCAACCATTTTTAAGTGTACAAATCTGCAGACAGATGCCCTTTAGTAACAATCAAACTTCATAGGAAGCATTCTTACAAAAGGTGATGTTGGAACATGATGCTTAGGAGGCTAATGGCACATCATAGCATGTCACATAAACAGTAAAGGTCATCATCTTAACATTGAAGACACTACCAGAAATGGGTGTAAGACATACACATGAATAAAGAATGCTTAGACTTGGTTCACATCACCACAATTTTTCCATTGTTCTGCTCTGTTAGAGGAGCAGAACAACAGAAATGACAGAAGTTTCGGATAAGGCACTTAACCACCTCAGCCCCCCCTAGATTAAACACTCTTAATGACCAGGCCACTTTTTACAATTCTGCACTACACTACTTTCACGGTTTATTGCTCGGTCATACAACTTACCACCCAAATGAATTTTACCTCCTTTCCTTCTCACTAATAGAGCTTTCATTTAGTGGTATTTCATTGTTGCTGACATTTTAACTTTTTTTGCTATTAATAAAAATTTAACGACATTTTTGCAAAAAAATGACATTTTTCGCTTTATGTTGTAAATTTAAAAAAAAAAAAAAAAACTACATTTCTATATAAATATTTCTCTAAATTTATTGTTCTACATGTCTTTGATAAAAAAAAATGCAATAAGTGTATATTTATTGGTTTGGCAAAAGTTATTGCGTTTACAAACTATGGTGCAAAAAAGTGAATTTCCGCATTTTGAAGCAGCTCGACTTTCTGAGCACCTGTCACGTTTCTTCAGGTGCTAGAATGTCAGGATAGTATAAATACCCCCCAAATGACACCATTTTAGAAAGAAGACACCCCAAAGTATTCGCGCAGGGGCATGGTGAGTTCATGTACCATTAAAAAAAAATTCACAAGTTAGCGGAAAATGACACTTTCTGTGGAAAAAAAAATAATAAAGTTTCCATTTCTACTAACTTCTGGCAAAAATCACTATGCCCCTAAGTGAATACCTTGGGGTGTCTACTTTCTGAAATGGGGTCATTTGTGGGGTGTGTTTACTGTTCTGGCATTTTGGGCTGGGCTAAATTGTGAGCAACCCTGTAAAGCCGAAAGGTACTCGTTGGACTTTACGCCCCTTTACGCACCTAGGCTGCAAAAAAGTGGCACACATGTGGTATCGCTGTACTCAGAAGAAGTAGGGTAATGTGTTTTGGGGTGTATTTTTACATATACCCATGCTGGGTGAGAGAAATATCTCTGTAAACTGACAACTTTGTATAAAAAAAATTAAAAAGTTTTCATTTACAGAGATATTTCTCACACCCAGCATGGTTATATGTAAAAATACACCCGAAAACACATTGCCCTACTTCTCCTGAGTACGGTGATACCACAAGAGTGACACTTTTTTGCAGCCAAGATGCGCAAAGGGGCCCAAATTTCAATGAGTACCTTTAGGATTTCACAGGGCATTTTTACGCATTTAGATTCCAGACTTCTTCTCACGCTTTAGGCTACTTTCACACTGGCGTTTTTGGGTCCGCTTGTGATCAGTTTTGCCCCAATGCATTCTGAATGGATAAGGATCCGTTCAGAATGCATCAGTTTGGCTCTCTTCAGTCTCCATTCCGCTCTGGAGGCGGACACCAAAACGCTGCTTGCAGCGTTTTGGTGTCCGTCTGATGGAACTGAGCCAAACGGATCCGTCCTGACATACAATGTAAGTCAATGGGGACGGATCCGTTTTCAATAACACAATATGACACAACAGAAAACGGATCCGTCCCCCATTGACTTTCAATGGTGTTCAAGACAGATCCGTTTTGCCTATGTTCAAAATGCCAGAACAGTAAACACACCCCACAAATGACCCCATTTTGGAAAGTAGACAGATTTCTTCAATCGCATCTATCAATGTGGATGAAAAAATCTCTGCAAAAAATCAATGACTGCGGTGCGGTGCGGTGGGCTGGGCGCTAACTATCTAACAAGTAGCTAACTAACTGGCGGTGATAAAGGACCCTTAGGCCCCATTCACACGTCCTCAATTCTGTTTGCAGAACGGAATTGCGGACCGATTCATTTCTATGGGGAAAGACTTTGTCCCACTCAGATCCGGAATTGCGGATCCGCATTTCCGGGTCTGCACTTCCGTTCCGCAAAAATATAGAACATGTCCTATTCTTGTCTGCAATTGCAGGGTGATCAGGGAGTCTATATGAGGTGATCAGGGGTTAATAAGTGACGGGGGGGTGTAGTGTGGTGCTTGGTGCTACTTTACAGAGCTACCTGGTCCTTTGGTGGTCGATCCCAGCAAATGGGACCACCAGAGGACCAGGTAGCAGGTATATCAGACGCTGTTAACAAAACAGCATCTTATATACCTGTTTGATTTAATTTATTTTACTTCTACAGCCTGCCAGCGATTGATCATCGCTGGCAGGCTGTAGTATAACTGCAGAGCTGCGCGCCGCTGTGAACGCGCACGCGCGCGCTTTCACAGCAAATGTCGCCTATCACGAGATGACGCGCGGATGCGTCCAGGAGGAATAAACCTGCCCCCTGGACGCATCCGTGCGTTAGGCGGTCGGCAGGCGGTTAAAGGGGTATTCCGGTTACTATAAATATAACTTCTGTTTTAGACTAATTCATCATCAATAATTACCTAATATAATGTAAATTTCACATATTTACCGTTCAGCAGTTATAAAAGTAGTTTTCTTTCTCTGCTACCCACTGTGTTTCCTCATAAATCACCATGGCATCGACCTATAGTTTTGAGCCTTTGTTAGGTCAAGAATGCTCACTGCGTTACTATCAATTCTCTAGCTAAATGTCTTGCTGATTACTGAGTAGAGGGGGCATGACTGGACTGTATATCAGGCAGCCAATCAATAAACATCAACTCACAGCAGGAAAGCTAGGGATTGTGGGGATTGTAGTTTTAGGAAAGAAGATCAGGCGCCATGCAGGCTCACATAGGAGCTAGACAAATGGATTGCAAGGTAAATTGAAGCTCTGGTTATATGTATAGGTATGGGTTCTGGTTGGGTCACAGCTTGCAGCCTTAATGCAGCTTTTTAAAAACTAAGTTACTTTACTGGAATATCCCTTTAACTGACTAGAATGGAGCCGAACAAACTCCGTTGACTATAGTGGAGTTCGTTCAGTTTCCATTCAGAATCCTATTTTTTTTACCTGACTAAAAAGTCCTGCATGGAAGACTTTTTTCATCTGGTCTTTTTAACTGAATTTGCAAGGGTTGCCCCAAACTGAGCCTCCAACACAGATGTGAACTCGCTTTTAGTAGGACTGACAATTTCTGCTGCCCTCTGACAGTGGGCTCATAGAGATCATTTATTTTTCTTCCTATATCAAATTGGTATTTAATTAAAGCTTCACTGACAACAATAAATGTGAATAAGTAAACTCTTTTTTTTACCACCATGGTGGTGATGGTAATAACCACGCCTCTACCCCTACCTACTAGTACGATCCGTCCTAGGTAACGGGGGGCAACTGGACGGCAGTCCCTAACTTAAGTAAGTGCAGGGGAACAAAAGGCAGGACAAACAGAACACAAAGCAAGTCAAACTAGCCGAAGTCAATACCAGGAAGTCAAGTCAATACCAGGGAGCAAACAAGAGCGAGTCCAAACACAAGCCGGAAGTCAGTACCAGAATATCACGACAAGCAACAGGGGATGAGCAGGAGAGAGGTCAAACAAGCAGAGCCCAGGTCAGGATACAGGAAAACAATGGCAGGAATACAGGAGCATATAAAAACCTTAATCACAGGCAACTAGTGGCCAGCAGACTGCCTGTGTTCTGCTGAAAGTCTATAGTTTGTCGAAAGTATATAGCGGAAGTCACGTGGCGCGCTGGGCAAGCACACAAGCGTACTTCCGCGAATCATTCCTGCAGCCTCTATTGCAGTAGTTCGATAGAGACTTCTTAAAGTGACAGTCCTCTCCATTAAAATACAACTCTGCTGCCACCCCCCCAGCGCTCATTAATCTACATTAATTTGTACCCTCACGGGCTCTCTTCGCTCGCCACACATCGGGTTCGGCATTTAGTAAAACTAACATTGATAGTAAAGAAGGAAATGGATGGTATAGAAATGGCGGCATAGAGTTAGTTTTACTAACTGCCGAGCGCAGCGAGGCCGAGCCTGATGCGTGGCGAGCGAAGCGAGCCCGCGAGGGTACAGATTAATGTAGATGCTGTAGTTTACTGGAGATGACTGTCACTTTAAGACGTCTCTATACCCTTAATTGTGCGCACGTGTGGTGCGCAAAGTACTTCATGGAGGCTGCAGGCATGATTCATGGAAGTGCGCTTGTGCGCTTGCGCAGCACACCACGTGAATTCCGCTATAGACTTTCGTCAATGTATAGAGATCTGGCAGAATACCTGTTTAAATTGGTCTGGCTGGTGAGTCACATGACGTGGCCAGCGTCACGTGACTCACAGCAGCCCAACTCAGCCGAGCACCGATCATCATTATCGGCGCTCAGTTCCCCTGCTGCTCGCCTGCTGCCATGTAGATGAGGACACAGGCTATGTCCTTGCCCCTCTCCTTGCACTGGGTGCTGGCGGTGCGAGGAATCATGGGTTGCCGTCCCCTCCTTACAAATACATAGCTAAAGAGTAACAGAACATTACTTTTAATAAACACTGTAATTTGATATTTCACTAGAGGGACATTATTAAAAACCAAACATGTTCCATGAAGTAAGGTAATATAGATTGAAGCCAGTGAGTTATGAGCAGGGGTCATTTTTTATTTCTTCATGTTTTAGCTCTTTGTCAAGGAATAATAATGTTTACAACATAGTCTCTGACATAAGTGTGAACAGAACCTCCCAAATGTAGTTAAAAAACTAGAGTTAGGGCCCTTTCACACTTGCGTTTTTGGTTTCCAGCATAGAGCCCTGACGATGGAACTCTATGCCAGAAAACAAAAACTCAAGTGTGAAAGTATCCTAAGCAGTGTATAGTGTCAGTGATTCCAAGTCCAGTTATGTAATTTTTATCTTCATGCTCACTTGCATAAAGACTCTGTGCTCTGACAAACCAGCAGACTCCTATGCTCATGCACATAATGGAGAGGACTCAAGAAGGAGTCCTCCCAATCCATTTTACTGCTGGTTTGTGGGAACACAACATGCAAGTGAGTATGAAGATAAAGATTACATAACTGGACTCATTCACACTGTACACTGCTTGTGCTAGTTTGGGAGGGAGTTTAGGAGCTGACTGATTCCTGTAAAGGATTTAAGCAAACAAGTGAAGAGCAAATAGTCGGGAGCTGTGCCCCCTTTTCTACAAGAGCT
Source organism: Bufotes viridis (assembly GCA_033119425.1). Lineage (NCBI taxonomy): Eukaryota > Metazoa > Chordata > Amphibia > Anura > Bufonidae > Bufotes > Bufotes viridis. The sequence continues at coordinate 357,890,661 of CM065591.1, read as the reverse complement.
GGCAAGGAGATGATAGGCATGGCTAACAAGTGTCAGCCAATCTATCCGATGAGTAAGACAAGAGCAGCATTCTTAACCACTACCGAGACAGGAAGTACTGTAGATCTTAGAAAGCATTTGAGTATATGCAGAGGATAGATGTTTGAGGCTGAAAAGTTCAGCACTGATTTAAAAGAAATCTGTAGCAGAAATGTAAGGCCGCTGACCCTTGAGTTTTTGGAGTTTGCAAATATGCCATAATTTTCCAGTTTCCTTGTGGGACTTGTCTAAAGAAAATACATGTCATGAGGCTTTTAAATCCACATGTGGAAAAATCCATATGAACTAAGTTGATAGGGGGATGCCAGAGATGCCATCAGAATCATTTGTGTGAATGTACCTTTACATCAGGGATGCACAACCCTGGCTGTACAAAAATGTATTAGATGGGAATCCTGGAGGTGTAACCAGTAATTTATAGTATATACTGTATGCCATAAATACAGTATTTCAGTTGGAAATACCCCTTTAACTTTTATTTTCGGCCCTTGGGATTCCTTCAGTCTGACAATGTGGCCCCCTAGCAGAAAAGGTTGTGCAACCCTGCTTTACATGTCCTAAGACGGGACAATTATGTGGCAATCATCCTGGTGGAGAAGCTGAAAATCTGCCAAAAGGTTCAGAAGATGAAGAACAATTGTTACCAATAGGTAGTTACTTGAATATGCTTTTAAAGACAACAACTTAAAATCTACTGTATAGAATTATATTGATGAGGAGACATCCTTAACCCCTTAAGGACGAAGGGCGTACATGTACGCCCTTCGTCCGCACTTTAAAGATGGCGCCCGCTCCCGCACGGAGCGGGCGCCCGAGCTGCGAGTAAACGCTTGATTCATCAAGCTGACACCCGCAGCTCATGTCCGCGACCGGCAGCGATGCCGATCGCGGACATTTAACCCCTCAGATGCCGTGGTCAATCCTGACCACGGCATCTGTCAGCGCAAAAACCGAAAGTTTCACTTTCGGTTTTGCTCCAGCTCCCTGATGGCCACAAGGGGAGCCGGGCATGCATGTAGTACCCTAGGTTTCTGTGAATGAAACCTAGGGTTACTACAGTATTCCTATGGAGCCTATGACTGTAATAGGCTCCATAGGAAATATGCGATTTTCTCATATATTCCAATGCTATTGCATTGGAATATATGAAATAACAATCTGATGATTGCATCTTATAGTTCCCTATGGGAACTATAAGAAAGTAGTAAAAAAAAAAAAAAGTTTAAAAAATAAAAATTAAATAAAAAAATATAAAAATTCAAATCACCCCCTTTCCCCAAAATGAAAATAAAATAAATAAAAAAATAAAAAAATTACACATAATGGGTGTCGCAATGTGCGAAAACGCCCATACTATAATAATATTAAAAAATATTCACCATACGGTAAACATAAAAACGGAAAGAAAGCGTCCAAATGGCTAATTCGCCATTTTTGGGCGCTTCATTTCTAAAAAATGAATAAAAAGTGATCAAAACATCATACGCACCCCATAATGGTATCAATTAAAAGTTCAGATTGCCCCGCAAAAAATGAGCCCCTACACTGCTCCGTACGCATAATTACAAAAAAGTTATAGGGGTCAAAACATGGCGACAAAAAAATAAAATAAAAAATTCCCACTTTTAATTTTTTTCACTATCAAAACGCAAGAAAAACTATACATATTAGGTATTGCCGGATTCGTACTGACCTGAAGAATAAAAGTAACCAGTCAGTTTTATCGCAAATCGAACGTTGTAATTTAAAAACCCGTAAAACTGTGGTGAAATTGCTTTTTTTTGCAATTTCACCCCATTTGGAATTTTTTTCCCGTTTCCCACTACATCACATGCAAAAATAAATGGTAGCGTTAAAAAGTACAACTTGTCCCGCAAAAAATAAGCCATCATATGGCTATGTGAGCGGAAATATAAAAATGTTATGGCTTTTGGAAGGCAGGGAGCGCAAAACAAAAACGCAAAAATCCCAAAACCCCCGGTCCTTAAGGGGTTAAAAACTCTCTGCACTTCAAAGTTGATGTGGGTGAAGGTAAACATCTATTACCCTGGGTTCAGACCTGAGCGTTCTTGAAACGCGCGTTTTATGCGCGTTTTTGTCACGCGTATTACAGTGCGTTTTTGCAAATAGGAAACGCGCGTCGTACGCGCCTTCTTGTGATTGACTACTGTGGTGTCAATCACAATACGCAAACGCCCCCAAAAAAGCTCAAGTACTTGTTTATGCGTAGGGCGTTTTACAGCGCGTTCGAACGCACTGTAAAACGCGAAAATGTGAACCAGTCCCATAGGGAAGCATTGGTTTGCATGGGTTGAGCATTTTACAGCGCGTTCGAACGCGCTGTAAAACGCGCAAGTGTGAACTAACCCTTAGGTATGAAATATAAATTACCTTAACTGCTGCTATTTGAACATTGTATTACAATTTTTCTGTTTTACAATGTCAGGAAACAGAGAACATTCAGAATAAGAATGATATATTCATTAAACAATGTCTGCCAATAAAACAGCAGGCACTTTGTCAAAGTGAAATGACGTGCTCTTTATAGCAAGTGAGGTGTACAAGCTGTAAGAATTGTGAGGGACAACTGCTTTGCAGCTGAATTCCAACATAGAATATCTCCATGGAGTTGTCTCATTAGTTAATACATGGGAGATTTTATTCTTTAATTATGTAAAAATCACTGTCACATTTCTTAATCATTTTATGGTTTATTATTGGTCGCCACCTCTATTTGTATTTCAGTGTTATTAAGTAAAAAATGTGGCTTTTGATTTATATTCATCTATCTGAAGGAATCTGTGGTTTATTTCTATATTGTTAAGTTTTTGAATTTGCACATGAGTCATTATTTCCAATGTATCGTTAATTATAATATGTTCAATTACAGACCAAATTACATGGCCCATTATAGTTCAAAAAGTTGAGTTTTTTTTGAGTAATGATAAAGGTAATTGTCATAATAATGCAGATGTGCACATGACTCACAAGTTCTGGAGGTGTCTCAAATTGGTCAGATATTGGTAGGATATGTAACATACATTACAGAGCATATTTGATTTGGGTATAAATAAAAGTGTTCAGATTGCCCTGAAAAGTCTTGACACTCTGAGGTCTAGGGCATTATCCAACCCCTTTCAAGCTCTTTAATGCCAAGACAGCTTTCATAATGACAAAGTGACAGTGACATACAGTATATGTCTACAGGTAAATGGATGGGGGCCAGTGGTAATAACTAGCCTGTTCAAAAACACATTGCACTGTCAGATTTTATTTTTAAATTGTACATGATCCACAAACAAAACCATGTTTGCCATAGTTATATTGAAATACTAATAAGAAGAAAGGAGATCCGACCACTTTTCAATAGTGTACCATGAGTCCAACCTTTGGGACCACTCCTGTTCCTGAGAATGAAGGGACAGAAAGTACTTTGACATTTTCTTTGGGCAGAATATTTTTCACATTTTTTATTTAGACTCTGTGCACTTAGGTGAGTTATGTGTTGCCATTTAGGGAGGATTGTCCAAGTTGGTAGGGACAGTGGTTTGCCGGAGCATCGGGGATGCACTGTTCCATACCTGACATTATACCTTCAGTGACAGAACCCTTTAGTCACTACACCTTTACTACAAAATACATTTATAGTTGAATTAGCCAAACAGTTCTTAATTTATATGAAACAAGAGTCATTTAGACTGATTTAGCATATACTGTAGAGATATACTATATATTAGTTATGCAGCACTGAACATATGGCAGCAGTGGAAACACTATAATATTGCTGTACTGTGCTTTATAGGATATTATTTATTGATAGAACACGAACAGTTCAACATTTTCAAGCACAGTAATGTTTCTAACAACATGATTTCTAATAAATAGGTATTCACACAGTCATCTGCAAAAAAAAACTTGGCAAGGCTTGAATAAATAAAATGAGTGGATGTATTTCAGAGTTTATGCTGGTGGATCTGAAGATGTTCATGAGAATACAATAAACTTGAGTTTTAAGCAGCACAGCTCATATATTTTAAATATATAAACAATATCTATATATATATATATATATATATATATATATATATATATATATAAAATACGCCCTAAATGGAGATGCCAAACAAAATAATAGTTATAGATTGAGTACCTGACAGAAGATCATATTGAATGAAAAGAATCTATACATCTCAAAATCCTATGGCACGTAATTAAAATAGATGATTTTATTTTTAATATGTTTTTAATTAGATAATTTTGTGCTGCCATTGTCAGACCAAGCAGGGACCCACCTCCAAAAGTTAAAACATAACCATAACTTTCTTGAGAATATCCAGTCCTCTGATTCTGAGAAATGTTCCTATTTAATTTTATTCAAATAAGGTATTTGATACCTGTCTTTAATCACTACCCAGGGGGAGATGCTGGGCAGCGTTATTGGAGCTGCCCACTCACGAAGCACTGAGAATTTTATTTGTACTAACATTACTCAGAATTATAACAAGAAAGTTATGCTTATGGTTTGGGGCACCTACCCTACATGGCAGTGTGTTTACTTTGAAACCTTTTTGGTTATGCTCTCTTCAATGAAGGAAGACATCAGACTGCTCCTGTTTCTTAACTGTCTTTGTTTATATCTTTGTGAAATGCTTTAAAATACAAATCACGTTGCAATTCTGGAATGCTAAATGAAAGACATATGAACATAGCAATCAAAATGTTTATTTACAATATGTCATAATGGTTACATGGATGTATGTGCATGGAGAACACTCACTGAACTACTCGGTTCTCTATAGCTTTACTTTCATCAATAACTATGGGGAGTGTGTCACATTCAGAATTGATTTCATTTAAGCCTAAGCAAAAATAAACATCAATTTCCCAGCATGAAAATAAACAATAAAAGATATGGATATTTTAGCTTAATTCCACCTTGTTCATAATGATGATGGAATAGGATATACCTAGAAGCTGAATAATTTATATGTAGCACATAGTAAGAAGGAATGACAGACTCCTAATGTGGACATTATTTTTGTTGCTAGGTAATGGTTTTATGGGTTTATTATAAGATTTCCTGATGCAGTTTTGGAAAACAAAACCAGGAGTGAATTAAAAAAGAGGAGAAGTTGTATCTGTCCTTTATATTTTCTCTGCATTTACAGTATGATCCACTACTAATTTTGCCTTCCAAACTGCAGGCAGAAACCTGACTGTATGGCCCTACCATAATACTTTTTGTGGCAAGCTTAAAACTTTGGCTTATATCCATACTTCTTCTTGCAAGCGTCCAAAGATATTCACACACACAGTAGTTAAGCAGCTATGGAGGTAATTTTAACACACCGTGAAGTAAATTGCCATTATGAAGACTCCACCCAAAACAACACAGTTTGGTAGCCTATGTAAATTCACCTCTCATACCCGGAAGCCCTTGAATTAAACCTAGGATAGGGGGCCATAGCAAGAATCCTAATGGGCACCCCCAATTAAGGTGGTCATCTGACTAATAATAAAGAGGTCAAGGTAGGGAACATGTTAAAATAACTCTGCTCTTGCTCCGTTACCCCTGCCACCCATTACATGACTGTAGCGGTGAAATACTGCACATGACTGCTGTAGCCACTTACTGGGCTCAGTGGTCTTATGCTGTATACTGCTGAGGCCAATGATTGGCTGCAATGTACAAGACAGATCAGGACAGATAGGAGAGGACGCTAGAGCAGAAGGGGATAACCTTTGCTTGCTAATAATGCAGTTCCTCTGGAGAGGGGTGTTCACTTTTATAGTATTGATAACAATTGTGTGAAGAGGTCAATAAGGGCGGGTTCGCATTGAATTCCATCATAGGTTCAGATATAACTGAGTTACAATGGAATATAACAGAATTCTAGGATGGAAGGTGAAATGGAAGCCTTTAAGTCCTAATACATGTCTATGGGGACAAATAATGGTTCCGCTTGGTTTCATATACACAGCTTCCATTTTACATACCATCCTAGAATTCCGTTATATAACATTATAACTCTGTTATAACTGAACCTATAATGGAACTCAATAACCAATGCAAATTCGCCCTAAGAAGTCTATTAAAGGGGTTTCCCAGCTTTCTAATATTGATGGCTTATCCTCAGAAAAGGATAAGCCATCAATATTAGTGGGGGTCTGACTATCAGATTAGCTGTCTGAAGGGTCCACAGTGCTCATGTGAATGCTGCAACTGTTTTAGTATTTCCATTGCTCTGGGTGATGTTAGTACTCAGAATGGCATCTTTTTCAGGGCAGCTGTTCAAATGAAGGAAACAAGGCTGCAATACTCAGAACAGCCACTATCAAAAATATGGAGTTTTGAGTATCAAGATCTTAAAGTGCCATCCCCTGATCAGTGGGGGTGCCAAGAGTTAGACCCCCCCCCCACTGAGCTAATATTGAGGCTAGGCCATCAAATATTAGAAAGCTGGATAACTTCTTTAATTTTCACACACCTTGAATCCAGGTAAAGGATATTTGCCTTTTTTGAGATTTACTCTTCTCTAGATAACATATCAATTTTAAATGTCTTGATTTTGTGATGGGTAAAATGCAATACATAATATATATGGAACAAACCTCATCAATTTTATAGCATTTTTCCCAGAGGAAGACAAATATAATAGCGCAATTCTGTGCAATATAATTTTAGTACTTAATTAAATACCTGTAAAAAGACATCCCAGTTCTAGTTTTGCCATCACAGTCCATGAGTAGACAACATGTTATTGCAATGCTGTACATTGCTGATTTTTTCATTTGGGAATTGTTTTTAGGTAATTAATGGCGACAGAATAATTACAGGCACAATCTGTGTGATATTTAGGCTTTTGACTAGCAGGGACGGTGGATCCACAGTAACTGCAGCCACATGAGGTGATTTATACCAAGTTCTAGAGGATAAGAGGAATAATGTGAAGTGCTATGAGGCACTAAAGGATGGGAAATGAGCTCTGATACAAAAATATGGGGCAACGTTACTAATCCAGTGTAATTTTAGACAATGTAAACCGAAGGTGACCATACACATAAGACAGAAGTAGGTTGATGGACGAAAAATCATTGAATAAATGACTGGTGAATTATCTTTTTTGGTCCATATGAGACATTACAATTAAGGTTGAGCGAGTTTATTTTATCTGTTCAGGATTCTTTTCACATCCAAGTTTTTTCTCAAAGAGAGAAAGAGAGAGATGTTTTATTAAAATGTCAGTGTGGTGGTATCTGTGCCTCTGCTGCACATTGCGCCCATGCACTAGACGTTTATATGTAGTATTTATTGTTCTGTGATCCAGCCTGCGCTGTGTCGCGGTATACTGTTCGAACTTTGATGACTGATTGAGAATTAAAGCTATTTTCAATAAAAACAGAAAACTAGGGTGCATCTTTCATTGAAAGAAGTGTAAGCTTGGTGGGATGTTTTCTAGTTCTCTTGTCTCACTTTCAGTTGAATGTTACTTTTGGGGTCTCTCTCTGTTTGATGTGAAATTAAGCCCAAAATGGTAAAATGGAATCGCTCATTCTTAAGGGAGTGGTCTGCTTTTATTATACTGATGATTTTTTCTCAGGTGAATAAGAAGGAGCCATCCAACCAAAGTGAATGGGGATGGTGAAGCTGTAATTACACCCGCTTGCTGATGCACAATAAGCAGGTAAACAGTGCAGAGAACACAGCACTTGTATGAGCACTGTGTTATTGTCACACAGCTAATTAGCAGGGGTGCCTTCCAGCCTTTTAAACATGCTTATCTAGGAAAATTGTTAAGTTTGCCTCGTATCTGCAACAAGTTCTTTCAGGGTAATAGCTCTCGAGCAGAGCAGAGGAGAACAGCTTTTCTAGTTGCACGGCCTTGGAGATAACCTCTGGGTGGGTACTATTACTATTATGGAGACCAGTTAATATACATGATGACTATTGTAGGGTAGACAATGCTCATCTTGATTTCTGGGAAAATACATGCAAATTATCATGTTATGCAGACATCAGATAGGCTTAGGAAAGCTAATTTAAAGATATTTCCCTGAAACCGAGAGGGCCATCAGATGCCCTAACATACAGCGCACACATACTACGTATAATAGGAGCTCTCCATATTGAGAAAGAATAGCCCTTAGACAACACATGTATATTGTTGAGAAACACAGAATAGTATACTGGTCTATATATCCTTGAAGCTGGTTCATTAAATTTCACATCTCATATATCCGTCCTCCTTTCAAATTATTCAACACAAGAACTACAATAGTGAAGTAACGCAAGATATTCATACATTTCATACGCTTTATTATACTCACAGACTACAACCTTGATAATTAACATATAAAATATTAAAAGACCCAACTAACTTCAACCCAATGAGCAAGTAAACAGTGAAAAGAAAGCAGGGCCTTCAAACAGCTGATTGGTGGGGGTGCAAGAAATTAGACCACCAATGATCTGATATTGATGACCTATTCTGAGGATAGGTCATCAATATTGGAAACCAAACAATCTCTTTAAGCAAATTATGTCCTACTGAATATGCACAGAAATCCTTAACTGATAGTTATAGAAGTTGAATATCAAAATATGTTACATATTTTTTACTCACCTTATGTATGCTTCAGTACACTACCAATTAAAAATAAAGGTTTTTTAATGAAGCTATATCTCCAGTGAACCTAGCAATCACAATAAATCATGGCTGTTCTAACACAGTACTTAGACAAGTCACATACAAAACTGTCAAATTTCTAGCATCTGTAGAATAATGAGCTCAGAGTATTAAAGCTCCAAATGACAGCCCACCTTTTTTTTTAGAACAGTCTTCAATGCATGGTAGTATGAGCCTGCTCTGTCTGTTTTGTCTTCCAAGAAATAAGTCAGTTTCTATCTCCTTCATTCAGATTTACTTGATGGATCATCCTCAGTTTTAGCAAATGTAGAAAATGAATTGTGATATGATTTCACATATTTATTGGGGCTATTTACGAATTTATAGATAGGTAATATATCCCCTGATAGACTCTTCTTGTTAGAATAAATACATGTAATTTGACAGCCTTTAGTCATAACTGAACATTTCAATACCTTATTAATTTGGTTGTCCTTTGAACTTTCTGCATCTCTCTGATATCTTTTAACCGACTGGAGCTGAATGTGGGACTACAACTGCATCATGTGTGGATAAAATTAGACATATGCCTATATCAGTGATGGTGAACCTTTTACAGACTGAGTGCCCAAACTGCAACCCAAAACCCTCTTATTTATTGCAAAGTGCTAACACAGCAATTTAACCTGAATACTACAGTCCAATAAAGTATATCTTCCATGTACTTTATCATTTAGCTATAATAGCCTGCCTACATTCAGTGTGCTGCTTGAGCCGTTCATAGCGCGCCCTGCGCTGATGAATGGCAACAAAAGACTAAGGCATATTGGTATACTACAGACTTTTTCCAGGGTGTGGGTGCCCACAGAGAGGGCTCTGAGTGCCGCCTCTGGCACCCGTGCCTTAGGTTCGCTACCACCACTGGCCTATACTGTAAGGTAGCCAGTGGTACGTTGTACACACAATGGAGATACACATGATAGAGTGGATTCTGCCTCCCCACCACTCCTACCACTGTCATGCCTTCTAGATGCCTAGACTGCCAACTAGCGATGAGTGAACTTCATGTTTTACAAGTTCGAGTTCGGTGTTAAGATTTTATTAGAATTCCGATATGGATTCCGTTAACCACGGGACATAACAAATTCTATGATGGAATGCATAACGGAATGCCTTTAAGCGGCATTCTGTTTTGCATTCCATCATAATAGAAGTCTATGGGCCACATAACAGATCTATCTGGTTTCTGTGATGCAGGACTCCTTCATTACTGAATAACATTGCAGTCCCTTTGGTGGACATTTATTTCCCATTTCCAATTTTTGCAACAGTTTTATTAGTATGCAGTTATGACATTAGGTTTTTATGCTACATTATCATTATAATTGTTGTTACCATAATATTAATGTTTTCTATAGACAGACCACTGAGGAAGGTCTAACTGACTGAAACATCCTGTACATTGGACCTCTTATATACTGTATTTGTTTGCTTTATAAGAGGCATGTTTTTCTCCCAAAAGTGGGGGGAAAATGGGAGTGCATATTATAAAGTGAATACTAATAAGTGCTTCCATTAGAGTGAAGAAGTCGGCATTCCGTCTGGCCCCACGCTGTACAAAAACTGCCAGCCAATCAAACCAATATCCTGCATAACCCCTTTAATGCTTCTAGATGAGCTGCTATTCTACAGTAGCAAGGCATGGGAATCTGAATATGGATCAGGGAAGTGGACAATAGTTTGGATCTGTCTACAACTTAATACAGTAGGGAAGGCAATCTACAGCACCCCCTTGTTTCGAAAAATGTAGTTTCATTTTTTTTAAATCCAGGCTTGGTAAATACACTACACATGTAGAGGAAGGTACTGTATTTTTAGCCTTATAAGACACACCTTAGACCAGAACCCCAGTTTTCACCAGACCTCAGATCAGACCCTCAATCTCCATCAGACCCACAAATCAGACCCCAAATCTCTATCAGACCTCAAATCAGAAGTCCCAATCTTTATTAGACCCCAAAGACCTCAGATAAGACCCCCAATCAGACCTCCAATCTTTATTAGACCTGAGATCAAACCTTAATCTGTTTCATTCCTCAGATCATAAATGACCTTACCTCTGCTGCCCTGTCACAGCACCAGTCTGCAGATCCAGTGGGTTTTTTCTGCACTCACCACTCCCTGGTCCTCTGCCAGCCCCATGCTGTGACTTGACGTCGCACAGCAGGTTATACACAGTCAGGACACAGTGCAGCGCGACTCCTGGAAGAAGACCAGGGAGCAGTAAGTACAGACAGCACTAGCAGAGTTACATTCACCACTCTTCTAACCTCCTTCACTCTAATGGAGGCACTTATTAGTATTCACTTTATAAGATGCACTCCCATTGGCCCCCCCCCCCCCCCACTTTTGGGAGAAAAACATGCCTCTTATAAAGCAAACAAATACAGTATATAAGAGGTTCAATGTACAGGATGTTTCAGTCAGTTAGACCTTCTTTAGTGGTCAGTCTATAGAAAACATTAATATTATGGTAACAACAATTATATGATAATGTAGCATAAAAACATAATGTCATAAATGCATACTAATAAAACAGTTGCAAAAATTGGAAATGTCAAATAAATGTCCACCAACAGGGACTGCAATGTTCTTCAGTAATGAAGGACTCCTGCATACCAGAAACCAGATGGATCTGTTATGCAGCCCATAGACTTCTATTATGATGGAATTCAAAACAGAATGCCGCTTAATGGCATTCCATTATGCATTCCATCCTAGAATTTATGTCCCGTGGTAACGGAATCCATATCGGAATTCTAATAAAACCTTAACGCCGAACTCGAACTTGTAAAACATGAAGTTCACTCATCACTAGTTGGCAGTCTAGGCATCTAGAAGGCATGACAGTGGTAGGAGTGGTGGAGGAAGCAGAATCCACTCTATCATGTGTATCGCCATTGTGTGTACAACGTACTACTGGCTACTTTACAGTATAGGCCAGTGGTGGTGAACTTAGGACACAGGTGCCAGAGGCGGCACTCAGAGCCCTCTCTGTGGGCACCCACACCCTGGAAAAAGTCTATAGTGTACCAATATGCCTTAGACTTTTATTGCCATTCATCAGCGCAAGGCACACTATGAACAGCTCAAGCAGCACACTGAATGTAGGCAGGCTATTATAGCTTAAAGATAAAGTACATGGAAGATATACTATGTTGGACTGTAGTATTCAGGTTTAATTTCTGTATTAGCACTTTGCAATAAATAAGAGGGTTTTGGGTTGCAGTTTGGGCACTCAGTCTGTAAAAGGTTCACCATCAGTGGTATAGGCATATGTCTTATTTTGTCCTCACATGGTGCAGTCATAGTCCCACATTAATCTCCAGTCCGTTAAAGGATATCAGAGAGATGCAGAAAGTTCATAGGGCAACCAAATTAATAAGGTATTGAAATGTTCAGTTATGACTAAAGTCAGGGAATTAGTTGGATATACACAAAACAAGGTGTGTAAACAGAATGTATCAAGCATATGAAAACAATATTTGAATATAATACCTTATAAAAAAATAGAGCTTTCTTCTTTGTACAATTCATCCACATCCATATAATGCTTGTACATATACAAAGTTCGGCATCATAAAATACACCAACTATCAGTATAGATCTACCTGCCTCATCTCAATCACTGTATGCAAAAACAACAGAGATATTCACACATGCAAGAGAATATCCCAACATAAAGAGTGCTTGCGCCAATAGATAAATTGACATAGAAATTAAGCAATAGAGTGACACAATGTTATAGTAACGTCAGTAGTGTCCCACCTGCCACTAACAGTCAGAGCATGCGCAGGTAATAACATTATCAACACATGTGCTAAAGCATACCCATATTAAAGCATGCATATGCCAATAGATAGAATGTTGTCTATGGTGTCACCAATTCTAAATGCATCCATTTAGCAAAGACGAGGTTCACTTAAAAATTGGACATTTATGTTTCTTGTTCTTTTACAACCTGGTCAGTGGCAAGTGCTAATAAGCAGCCAAAATGCAACAATAAGCATTACATTGGTTTCCTAGATCTTACTTCCATTTGAAATAATATTTGCTAATTGGCTTTGAAGCAAACATATCCACAGCTCTTAAATTCCTGAGCATTTGCTCTCCTAAATGCTAACTCATTATTAAATTTCAACAGCTAGTAATTGCAGTGACAGACATCAGGGTTACTAAAGCAACTGCAGAACAAGCAAAACAAATGTATTTACTCAAATTTACTCTTGGTGAATTTTACATGGGTAATTATGTAGAACTAGAATTACTGCTATTTTAGCTCTTCTATTAATATCATCAATAGCTGTATTTCTTTTATTCTGCAATTTCCAGCTCAGCACTAATCTTGCCATGAGTGTTTCATTTTGACAAATACATAAATATTTCAATGTTAATATATTATTACAGATGTAATTTCTTCTTGACAGTTTCTACAGTTTTATAGAATTGTTTTAATAATAGAGAGTACTACACTGTGGACCCACTGTGTCAACTAACCGGTTTGACTTTGGGCTAGTCCTGAGGATGTTATTCTGGCAAGCAAGTGAGGCCTATGAGAGATCTAAAAGATTGCTCAGACAAGGGGTGGAACAAATAACCCAGCATATATAGAAGGGCTGGTGAGCTCATTAGTTAAACAGCTAAGCACAGAGCAAAAAGGGGAATTAACACTTGCAGTGCTGCAGAGAGAGGTTCTAAGAAGAGATACTAACAGACACACAAAAAGAGACCTGTCTGAGTCTGTACCATAGGACATGGGAGTCAGACGACCAGCCCCGGGCAGAAGCTAGGTAAGTGATGGGGCGCCTGTGCCTGCCTCAGGTAGCTAGATGGTGGCAGGCACAAAATATAAAGAGAAAGATCTTTATCTTTGACTACTAACATCTACACATAAAATATGTTTTTAAAATAGCTCTACACAAGACTCTGATTGTCACCATGAGAAGAACCTATTTAAATATGCTCCAAAGTTTGTAAAGTCCTTGGAACAAATAAAACATGCCAGTTTTGTATTGGCCACATATATATGTAAGGCTTCTTTTTTGTTTTCCAAGCTGAACAAGCACAATTCCTTATGAGAGACCTTCCATCCCATTTAATAATCTAGTAAGTGACCCTATGTTGTAATCAGAATCTGACATTGGTTGTATGTTGCCTTCTAATGGCAGATTCCAATTCAAATCTATTCCACTTTGCTGCTACTGTAGTATGATGTGGATCTTACACCCAGAATTTTGTTTATAGTGGATCTCCAGGTAGCAATAAGTTGAGCAATGTCATCAGAAAGGCATTGTTTCGTAAGTGATGCACTGTAGAGATCATACCCCTTGACAACATAATACCTTTATCTTTGTTTTCTGCCTATAAAATAACCCTATATCCAGCTGCTACCAGACATACAACATGCCCCACAGACAAGTGAAGGTCACAATCCGACTGCTCATGTATATTCACGATTATGTCAAAAGCTAAAATCAAACAAAATGCTATACTTGTATGTGAAAATAAACTGAGTTACCATGGCAAATAATTTCCAAGAGATTTCTTACAATGCATTACAATCACAATACATCAACCAAAACATAGTTATTCAGTTGCAATCTATGTTGTTCATTTATTTTGTTTTGCTCAATCAAAAGCAGAAAAATTAAGATAATGCGATGCCAACATACACCAGTTAAACCCAAAGATCCTCATTGACTATAATCCATAGAGTTCTTGTTATGGTGTCCATTAGAGATGAGCGAATTTTTTAAAAAATCGATTCAGCCGATTCACCAAATTTTTCGAAAAAAATTTGGTTCGATACGATTTTATTTGTGGCGAATTGCATTAAAAATGGCTATTTCCTGTCTGCAGAGAGCCTTTATAGTGGTGTAGAACAACGTGCCTTGCAGTAACACGCATAGGGAGTCTGCTGTGGTAGTGAAATAATACTGTGAATCAGGCCACAGAGTGACACAATGACAGAGTGTGGAGGTGGCGGCAGCATCAGAAGGTCACAGAGTGGCATAATGACAGAGTGTGAAGGTGTCAACAGCAGCAGCATCAGGAGGAGTCCACAAAGTGGCACAATGACAGTGTGGAGGTGGCACTAGGAGCATCAGGAGACCACAGACTGACCCGGTAACAGAGTGGGGAGGTGGCAGCAGCATCAGGAGACCACAAAGTGGCTAGGTAACATAGCGTGGAGGTGACAGCAGCATCAGGAGACCACAGAGTGGCTGGGTGACATAGTGTTGAGGTATATTCAAAGCAACTTATAATAAGGACCAAACACTCACAGCCGGATATAAGATTACAGTAAATTTATTTTAAAAATAAAGCATAAAAAATCTTAAACACATAAAACACTTTAAAACTAGAGGACAGTCGTTCATGCAAAAATGGCGATAATTTCTACAGATTCTTTTCAGGAAAACCTGAAATGGAAGTGATGTTACTTCAGGCACAATCCAGGTGTATACTTAATAGGAGGTGTAATGTCTTGCTTTAAATGGAAGTATATCTTATACTTTATGTATTCTGAGTGGTATCATAAATACAGTCCTAGGAGATATCACATATAACCTCCTTTTAGGAATATAGCTTTCCTTTGGAAAGCAAGATGGCAGCTTTCTTTAGAAAACAAGGGATGCAATTTACCCTGCTCAATAAACATCAGCCATTGCATTAACATACTAAAATAGATGTTAGTCATATAACACAACGTGGTATAGCCTGGGCTGCCGATACCGCGATGACCTCTTCTGACGGTTTTCGTTTTAGTTGTCCTTTCCCGATAGACAAAGTAGGTAGATAGAGTATTTTATTGTCCTCAACACTCGTAGTAATCTCATGCCCTGCTCTGGTGAGGTGCGGAAGGTCTGTCAGGTTGGCAGCACGTGTGTAGCTTTCTGTTTACTTGAAGTGAGCTGTACCTGCCTCCCTTCAGGTGCACTGGGTGGGGTCGTTTGTGTGAGTTTAAATCAAGCACCTACCCAGTGTCCCTTGCGGGTTATAGATTTTTTCTCACTCTGAGGAAAGTTGGATTGCTGTTTCTGCTCTGCTTCAAAGATAAGTGTGTTTTTGGTTTCCATTTGTGAACTGTCTAGGCTGTTAGTTAGACACTTGCTTCCTCCAGGATTAGAGGAAGCAGGCTGCCTTTTTTACCCCTTGTCCACTATCTCAGGGACTATAGGGTTAATTCAGTCTTAGGCACGGGGGCACGTTTATTCCCACCTTTGGGGTCTAAATGTGTTCACAGCAGTCTAGGGTCAGCTGATAGGATCTTGTCAGGAGGTGACCATTATCCCCAGCTTTTGCCTAGACGCTTGTTTGTTGTTTCTTGTGTTTCTATTGTATATTGTACCCTTCCTGCAAGGTTCAAGTACCTGTAGTATATCACATGCTGTGTCACGTGATGTGAGCTAAGGGCGAATCTTTCCAAACAAAGTAGTCACAAGTTGAATCCTTCCAAGCAGAGTAAGCGTTTGGCTAGCCAAAAAGGGGAAATAAAAAACAGTCCAGAGTTAAACTTCCTATCAGTCCTTCCTAGTTAGGCAGGTATTGACCATACACGTTTTGGGGCCCACTCTTGGCCCCTTTCTCAGTGGTAGCCTGTCATAATGACCATTACCCCTTTTTATATTAAATTTGGGTTGCTTTCAAAATCCGGAGTATATGTTGATTTCAAAATCCGAAATGGAATGTATCAAACATCCTGTACTGCTACTTTGCTCATTATGATACACCTGCAGGGTAAGAGATTAAAAAAAAACATATGTATTTATGTATTTATGATCACAAAAATATCCAAAAACACATAAAAAAGCATGTGCGTTTCTGATGCATTTTCAATCCGTTTCTGATGCGTTTTTTATGCAAATCCCTATTCCTATGCACAAATTCCTATGCACAAATATTCAAAAACACATATAAAACGCATGTGCATTTTTAATGTGATCTCAATGTGTCTTTTGTGTTAATTGCGTTTTTTCTACCAATACTATTTAAATGATCCTAATATGATACTCAGCTCCACAAATACATCTTACAAGAATTATATTTAAAGGGAACCTGTCACCTCAAAAACACATTAAACCGTAGCCCACATTATGTTCCACATCTTGCGTTTCATTCCCCTATCCGTGGCTGCATACTTTATGAAAAATGCAGTTTGAATCTTCATCAGCGCTATCTTCTAAACCAGCTTAAAGTCAAGATAAGCCCGCCCCTTACCCGTCCTCTCTTCAATTTGATAGATATAATGCCCTGAGGCCGGGATCACGCCATCCTCGCCCATGCGCTGTGCGCTCCCTCTTACAGCGCTATCCCAGCTCCGGCTCCCGCACTCACCTGGCTGCAATTGTCTTACTGACGCTGAGGCCAAGAATCGATGGGCGGGCAGTTGCAATGTCCAGCGCATGCGCAGCCGGGTAAGTGCGGGAGCTGGAACCGGGATCGTGCTGTAAATTGAAGAGAGGACGTGTAGGCTTAGCTTGACTTGAAGAAAGGAGGTGTCACGGATGATGTTGCAGATTGCTTGAACTTATAAATAAATGACTGACTGGCTTAATCCCAAACTATGGAGCATATAGGGGAGCCCTATAAAACCCTAAGAGCTCTCCCTAACTGCTACACCCATGCAAAGGCCTCAATGGTAGACGATTGCATGCCCACGTACCTAAGGCTGTGTGACACCTGAAAACCATATAATTGTGAGGGGACACGACCACCGGCTCCCCGCTCTGAATACGGACGGAGTCAGGGTCACCTAGAATCAACACAATAAAGGGAAAAGACTTATTTGAGCAAACAGCAGAAGCAGCCTCCAGCAATGAACACTTCATCCAGGAAGTAGTATAAACCGAAAAAGTGAGGCAGCATGGGAGGGAATATAAAGGAAGACGATTAGTCTAAATAAGTGACACCTGGCAGAAGGAAAGGAGCTGACAAAGTGAAACCAAAACAAAGAACGTCATACAAAAGGTAGGGGAGAACGTCTGTCTTACCTTGTCACAGAACTGGCGGTGACAGGAGGCCGCTGCCCCCTTGACTTCAAGCTGGCTCAGAAGATAGCGCTGACAAAGATTCAAACTGCGTTTTTATAAAGTATGCAGCCACGGATGGGGGAATGGAACACAGGATTAGAAACACAATGTGGGCTACTGTAAGGTAATGCTGGCGGTTTAATATGTTTTTGAGGTGACATGTTGACTTTAAATCTCCTTTGTTTTCATTATTTCAACAACATTCGAACGTAATATATATTTTTGTTTTGTCAACAGCATTTGAACGTAATATATATATATTTTTGGTCCTTTGTGGATGGATACCCCCTGACTGATGTGGGACCAGAGGTGCTTTATCTTATGCACTTTCGGTCTATTTTTATCATATATAGTTGAGATATAAACTCAACATTACTAAATATTATTATGTATAGGTTTTTATATATTTTGAATTGTAACCTTAGTTTCTTTGAGATGGTCGAAAAGCTGAGTATCATATTAGGATAATTTTAATAGTATTGGTAGAAAAAAATGCAATTAACACAAAAGACGCATTGAGATCGCATTAAAAATGAACATGCGTTTTATATGTGTTTTTGAATATTTGTGTATAGGAATTATATTAAACTCTTTTCTGATATATGTTTACAATATGGAAAAACCTTTTGTAGATGGATATCCCCAGGTTGATGTGAGACCAGAGGTGCTTTGTTCTATGCACTCTGGGTCTCTCCGTACCGTGAGGCCTCCTTCTATCTATTATTATTTTTTTATATATTGGATATATAGATTCAACATTGTCTGATATTAGCATATATAGGATTTCATGTAAGTTATAAATTAAGTTTATTTGTGATGGTTGAAAAACTGTACATAGAGGATCATATTGGGATCATTTAGGCATTTAGAGAAAAAATGCAATTTACATAAAAAACTATATTCCTCCGGTCAGACCTGTGAGAAGATGGACGATGGTGCAGATAGGCAGCTCCAAACTCACTACATAGAGTGTCGCTATAGTAGTTCAGTTTGAGACTGCACTCCATTTTTTTTGTATGCTTGATTGATTTTTATTATTTAGCCGGACATGGTGGTACACTGAACAATGTTTTGGGCAAAATGAATGACCTTCATAAGGCTAGTTGTGTGCACTTGTCGGGGCGGACGGCTAACCACCATGTCTGGCTAAATAATAAAAATCAATCAAGCATACAAAAAAAGATGGTACTGAAAATGCATAATACCAATCAAGTTCCAAGAGGTGGAGTCAGGAACACACCACAACGTACACCCACACCAGTCAGAACAGATAAAGTGCTGTGATCATTTGAGATTCCTATATAGTAGTTCAGTTTGTCCTCCCTTTCAGTGGGTGTAAAAAAGGCCCCCATTTTGGACCAGTAGCGAGGGTCCAACAAGGTGGAGAGCCAGACGTCATCCCTCAGCCAAATGGTGAAAATTCGTCTGTCACTACGCTAGCAAGTGAGCATGCATCGGGCCATTTGTGCAAGTGACTCAGGGGACTCCCTGCCTCCATCTCCGCTGCATACTGCCATGGTGTGTCTGAGTCCTCTGCCTCTTCTTCCTCATCTCCCTGTAGCTCCTCTGGCTGCTCCTGCTCCTCCTCTCCTGTCACCTATGTGTAAAAACCACCCATTTCACTACACATTGCTTGTGCTTCAATGTCCTCCTCCTCCAGTTCAGCCCCCACAGGGCTCATGTGGCCATGAGATCTAGGTGTCACGTCTCCAGTCCCCTGACCAGCCAGATTTACCAGCATCTGTTCCAGGACATGAAGCAGTGGAATTATGTTGTTCTTCCCGTACTCCTGGCGACTGACAAATAGCGTGGCCTCCTCAAAGGGCTTGAGCAAACGGCAGGTGTCACGCATGAGCTGCCAGTGGCTGACATCGAAGATACACAGATGTCCGCTTGGATCATCACAAAGTTGTTTATGGCCTTACTCTGTTCGTATAGTCGGTCTAACATATGGAAGGTGGAATTCCAATGGGTAGAAATGTAGTATATCAGCCTATGTTGGGGGATGCCGTTTTGCCGCTGCAACTGAAGGAGGGTGTGCTTTGTGGTGTACGAGTGGCTGAAGCGCATGCAAAGTTTCCTGGCCATTTTTAGGATGTCTTGCAGATGGGTGGAAGACTTCAGGAATCACTTGACAACCAAATTTAACACGTGTGCTATGCAGGGCGCATGGCTCAGCCCTCCTTGACGCAGGAGGTTTCGATTTTGAGTTATCGCAGACAAAGCCAGGATTCGATTTCTTGCTGAAGGACATGGAGCAGTTCCTCCCCTGTGTGAATCCGTTCACCCAGACAAATGAGGTGCAGAACAGCGTGACACTGCTATGCCTTGCACATGTGGTATGCTGGAGGGAGCACTGTGAATTGTCCCTGCAGTGGAGGCTGAGGACACGGTGGAGGATGAGAAGGCAGAAGCGGGCATTGTCACAGGACCAATGGCGTGACAACGTGTAGGTGGAAGCTGCATCACCTGGCCAAGTTGCTGATGTGGCTATGCAGGAACCACATTCACCCAGTGGGCCGTAAAGGACATGTATTGTCCCTGACTGTAGTTAAAGCTTCACACGTCGGCCCTGCCATGCACTTTGGCAGACACCAACAGGCTCAAGAAGGGGTCCAACTTCTGTTCTACATTTGTGTGCAGGGCTGGTACAGCCTTTTTGGCAAAGAAATGATGGATTGGGACTCTCCACCTCGGCTCAGCACAAGCCATCAGTTCTCTGAAAAGTGCGGAGTCCATCACTTGGAAAGAGTGGGACTCCAGCACCAGCAACTTGGCCAGGAGCACATTCAGCTTCTGTGCCATTGGATGAGTACACGCATACTTTTGTTTCTTGGCAATTGCTTCAGTAGAAGGAGCAGGATCATCAGGGCCAGCAGATAATTGGAAGGATAGATAGCTTCCTTCGACTGAGGTGGTGGAACCTTGACTGCCTCAAACCGGGTGCTTTCCACTGGGTGATGCAGCAGTTGCTGCGGCATTCTGGACCTTCCACATCGGAGCCAGGGTTCTCAAAGGCCACTTTATAGCAATGCTGCATATGTTGACACAGGGCCAGGGGGCCAATATTGGCACCCTGGCCATGCTTTATCTTCTGCCCACAGATTCTACATATGACCATATTCACATGCTCTGGCAGCTTAACAAAAAACTACCACACCACCAAGTAGGTTATTTTACCCCCAACAATATGGATTGACTTACTGCTACCACCGCTGCTTCTGTGAACCTGTGCACTACTACTTTCCGGGCAGGTAGGCTCTTGAGAAGTGGGTGGTCTTCCCCGGGCATGTTTGGCTACCAATCTTCCACTGCTGCCACCCTGCTGACTCCCGGCCACCCTAACAACTTGCTGACTCCACAGCTGCCTCAAGGGCAAGCCGCCACCCTCTTTTCCCGATGATGATGAAGCCCCTAATTCACCAGGCTCTGAAGTGCGATCAGCTACATCATCATCATCGAGTACTGTCTGTATGTCACTGATGTTCTCCTCAACGGTCTCTGTGTAAGGAGCCTCACAACTCGCAACACCAGCTCCCACGCCACTCTTCTCATCACTACTTCCCCACCTAGTGAAGGAAGACGTAGATGTCTCCTTCACAACTTGGCTGGCCAGTAGCTGCTGACTGTCCTCTAGTAGCTCATCCATGCTTTATAGTGGGGCTGAGCCCACAGCATATAATACCTCTCTGGCTGAGAGAACAGAAAAGGACAGAGGCAGGTTGAGGACAGGTGAGGGCACAAGGCCTGCTCCCAGGCCATGCCAACTAAGGGTTGTGGCTGACGAACCCACCGACTCTTGGCTGGGGATGTCTGATGTCACTTGGGATGAAGTGAATAACCGAGTTAACCATTCAAGAACTTGACCGCTAGATGACACTGGGAGTTCAACCTCTCATTACGTCTACTGCTTCCACGCCCCCTTACTTTGCTGCAACCTGTGCCTGTGCCAGAAACATTTAGGCCTCTTCCACTCCCCTGTGCAGGGCAGGGCACTTCTCAGTCTGATATACTTTTAGGTCAAATAAATAAATAAAAAGGAAATTAAAACACCCTAAAAAAGTCAGTATTTTATCACTTAACCACACAACAGCAAATACATTTTTTGTGACACTAACAGACGCAAAAAAGGGCTTTAGAGCATATAACTGCACCGCTGAACGACAAATATATTGTCTTTTGCCACTAATACACAACAAAAAGGGCTTTAGAACATGTAACTGCACCGCTAAACAACAAATAAACCCTTATTTTTTTCCACTTATACATGACACAAAAGGCTTTAGAACATATATAACTACACCTCTGAACTGCAAATAGGCCCTTATTTTTTTCCACTTATACACTCTACAAAAGGCTTTCGAACATATAACTGCACCACTGAACGGCAAATAGGCCCTTATTTTTTCCACTTATACATGACACAAAAGGCTTTAGAACATATGACTGCACTGCTTAATGGCAAATAGGCCCTTATTTTTTTTCCACTTATACACGACACAATAGGCTTTAGTACATATTATTGCACCGCTGAACGGCAAATATATTTTTCTTTTTTCCACTTACTGTATACACTCCACAAAAGAAAAGGCTTTAGAACATATAACTGCATCGCTTAAATGCAAATATATTTTACATTTTTCCTCTTATACACTCTACAAAAGGATTTAAAACATATAACTGCACCGCTGAACGGTATATAGGCCCTTATTTTTTTCCACTTATAGACTCCACAAAAGGCTTTAGAACATATGACTGCACTGCTTAATGGCAAATAGGCCCTTATTTTTTTTCCACTTATACACGACACAATAGGCTTTAGTAACATATAACTGCACTGCTGAACGGCAAATATATATTTCTTTTGCCACTAATACATGACAAAAAGGACTTTAGAACATATAACTGCACTGCTAAACGGCAAATATTATTATTTTTTGTGCCACTAATACACGCCAAAAAGGGCTGTAGTTTTTGCACTTCACCATACAATGGCTAATAAGTAGAGATGAGCGAACATTAAAAAAAAGGCCGGTGTTCGGCGTTCGGGTTGTGGTAAGTCGCGCATCCCGTTATGGATTCCACTATAGCGGCATATGGAATCCATAAGGGGCGGCTGCCACCAACCCGAACTGTTGAACAGCCGAAGGACCTGGGGTGACGTCACTGTCATGTGATCAGTGCAGGGGGTGTGGCTCAGCACTGGATTTGGTGGCAATCAATTACTTTTTTTTTTCCATGAGTTTACTATGGCTGTCAAGCTGTAATATCAGAGAGGGACAGGTTCTCATAAACTATGGAGTTACATTATTTAACAGTACAATGCCCCTTTAAGGATCCATAAAATGTGCATGTTAGTTTTCTATGTGAAAGGAGAATTTTTAGTCACTTAACTTAGTAACCAAATAAAACTATGTTAAATTAGTCTGCATTCAAGATGTACTGAGCAAAACCTTGAGGAGCATAATTGACAGTCAGATCACACTCAACTATGCTATAATCTCTATCTTGCAGTTCCTGTAATGCATGTGTGAATTTAGAGAACATCACCAAAATGATTTAATAGGTAGAAGTATGTTATGTGAGATATAACATAATACAAAATGGTACTGTCCATAATTGTACAGATTTCCATCCTTTTTATTTGAATAGAGAGTCTAGCTTCATGCTGCAGTAAGAAACAGCTGAAAGGACTGCAGAAAAAAAACCATAGAGAAACAATGCCCATAGTCAAAATATGAGAATGACTAATTCTTTTAATTTTTTTCAGATATTTAACCCTTTTTAGCAAAAGCCAGTTTAGACCAAATGTCCAAGCCCCTTTTTTCAAATCTGACGTGTTACTTTATTTAGTAATAACTGTGGAATGCTTTTACTGATCTAAGCAATACTAAGACTGTTTTCTTATTACACATCATACTTCATGTTGGTGGTGAATTTGAATTCATTTTTTTTACATTTATGTATAAAAAATCTCAAATTTACAGAGAATTTGGAAGCATTAGCAATTTTCTAAATGAGAATTTCCCTGATTTTATGGATAGGCTTTAGTTTTTATTGGTATCATTTTGGGGTACTTTTTTGATCACATGTTATACCATTTTTTGTGATTTAAGTTGGGCAAAAATTGCTATTCTGTCAGTGTTTTTATGGAGTTAATCATGTATTATATATGATATGATAATTTTATCCTATGGCTCGATACAGTTATGGCAGTACCAAATTTATATAGTTTCTTTGTTTTACTATGTTTGTATTAAACATAAATTAGATTTTGCATCACTATATACTTACATTCATAATATTTTTATTTTTTCACCAATGTAGCTGAGTGGGGGCTTGTTTCTTGTGGGGTGGACTGTAGTTTTTATTACTATCATTATGGGGTACATATGTCTGTTTGATTACTTTTTATACAATTTATTGGGAGGTGAGGTGGCATAAACAGCAATTCCATCATTGTTTTTTAATAGTTTTTTTTTATGTCGTTTACCACAGAATTAATTACATGCTCCTTTTATAGATCAGGTTGTTATGAATGCGGCAATACCAATTATGTGTCATTTATTTTATGTTTTTATTTTTGATCAATTATAAATGAGTGGAAATGGGAAAAGGGAATTTATTTTATAAATGCTTTAATTTATTTATAGAAATTGTATTTATTTATTTTAACTTTTTTATTTTTACACTTTTTTTTATTTAAGTCCCACTTGGTTCTTTAAGATCCAGTGGGGCTGATGGCAGTGCCCTTTATTATCGGCACTTCGAGAATTCGCGAAGATGTAGAAGATAGTGCTATACATTCGTAATCGCGAATATTCTAGATTTTTTTTCATCAGTAACCTCCCTTCTTGCTTGTGGGCCAATGAGAAGGATGCAATATCTTTGTCAGAGCTTAGCAACATCCCTAGCAACCAATAGGAAAGTTGCCTACCCCTTTACTATACAGGAAACTCCACTCCCCAGCAGCCATTTTTTGCAGTTTTTTTGAAGTTCTGAGAGAGAGAGAGAGAGAGAGAGAGCAGTGACATTGCTATGCTCTGTGCTTTAATCTGGATCCTATTCCTTATCCAATCACATTAGATAGTTAGTTAGATCCTATATATAATACAGGTAGTTAGTTGGAGATAGTCATTGTAGGTTAGATAGTGATATAGTGTAGCTTATAGGTTCAGTGCAGGGTGGTAGGTACTGTGATAGTAATTACTGTAATTACTGTTTCCTGTAGACTTGAGCAGACACCTAGAAATTTGGGTTTGACGGGTTCGGCCGAACTTCACAAAAAAGTTCGCGTTTGGGATCCGAACTCAACCCGAACTTGACCCCGAACCCCATTGAAGTCAATGGGAACCCGAACTTTGGGGCACTAAAATGGCTGTAAAAAAGTCCTGGAAAGGGCTAGAGGGCTGAAAAGGGCAGAAAAATGTGGGTAAGTGCCCTGCAAACAAATGTGGATAGGGAAATGACTTAAAATAAAATAAATAAAAATATTTATCTAGAAGGAGGAAATGGATGTGGAGTAGGAGGTTGGGGAGGCGTCAGGTGGGAATGCCATCAGCAGCGCATCTACCAGCCTGGGATTTTAGTCACGCATCTTTCGATCATTAACAGATGTTTTTAACAAATTTGGTTCCCTGTGAGCAATGCACAGCAGGGGTTTTTAAACAGGGTTTAAATCTTCCACTAATGGAACAGACGATTTAAAAAATTGTAGGCCCTTGACACACAGACAGGAGGGGTTAATTCACGGCAAAACGAGGTTTGTGTCACCCATCAATGGAAGAGACGATTTTTAAAAATGTAGGTCCCTGGCACCCAGGCAGAGGAGGGGTTTATTCATGGCAAAACGGGGTTCATGTCACCCACCAATGGAACAGGTGATTTTTAAAAATGTAGGCCCCTGGCATTTAGGCAGAGCAGGGGTTTATTCACGGCAAAACAGGGTTAATGTCACCCACCAATGAAACAGACAATTTTTTAAAATATAGGCACCTGGCACCCAGGCAGAGGAGGGGTTTAATCACAGCAAAACGGGGTTCATGTCACCCACCAATGGAACAGGTAATTTTTAGAAATGCAGGCCCCTGTCACCTACAGGTGAAACTCGAAAAATTTGAATATATTGTAAAAGTCCATTTATTTCAGTAATGCAAATTCAAAGGAATTGCATTAATGCAGCTTCAAATTAGAATTTTGAGAAAAGGTTTAATATTCTAGGCTTAAATAATGGCTTGAAATATCTCACTTTGCATGTAATGAGTCTATCTCATATATTAGTTTTACCTTTTAAATTGCATTACAGAAATAAATGAACTTTGCATGATATTCTAAATTTTTCGAGTTTCACCTGTATGCAGAGCAGGGGTTTATTCACGGCAAAATGGGGTTCATGTCACCCACCAATGGAACAGGCGATTTTTTAGAAATGTAGGCCCCTGGCACCCAGGCAGAGAAGGACTTAATTCATGGCAAAACGGGGTTAATGTCACCCACCAATGGAACAGATGATTTTTTAAAATGTAGGCCCCTGGTACCCAGGCAGAGGAGGGGTTTATTCATGGCAAAACGGGGTTCATGTCACCCACCAATTGAACAGGCGATTTTTAGAAATGTAAGCCCCTGGCACCTAGGCAGAGGAGGGGTTTATTCACGGCAAAAATGGTAATTTGCACCCAACAATTTAAAAGAAGATTTTTTAAATTTTCGGTCTGTGTCACCTATGCGGAGCAAGGGTTTGTACCTGACAAAAATGGTAATATTTCACCCAACAATTTAAAAGAAGATTTTCCTAATTTCAAGTCACTGTCATCTATGCAGAGCAGGGGTTTGTACCTGGCAAAAATGGTAATTTTGCACCCAACAATTTAAAGGAAGATTTTTCAAATTTCGGCCCCTGTCACCTATGCAGAGCAGGGGTTTGTACCTGGCAAAAATGGTAATATTTCACCCAACAATTTAAAAGAAGATTTTCCGCATTTTCGGTCACTTTCACGTACGCAGTGCAGGGTTACTTAACAGCCAAAATTGGAATATGTCAACCCCTGAACTCCCAGACGGATTAACTATATTATTGTCCCCAGCACATATGGCCTTAAAAAATATGATTTTTTCACCACCCCTGAATAACATGGATTTAAGTGGAATATTGTGGAGTGTAGGACCTCATCGTTCTTAACATTATCTTCCACCCAGTCTTCACCCTGCCCTCTTTGTAGGTTTGCACCTGTGTTTCATCATCATCAGAGACATACTGCGTAGTGATGAGCGGGTGCCATATTCGATTTTGCGATATTTTGCGAATATTTGATTGAATATTCGTCATATATTCGTCGAAATCGAATATTCGTCATTATTTTATATATTGCGAATGTTGCGCGAATTTATATTCGCATCGCAAATTAAACTTAGAGCTGAGTTTCTAATGGTTGTAACTTGTATTGCTAGAATTGACGAAGATAACGAATATCACGAATATAGCACTATATTCTCAAGCTTTGCTATATTCTAGCAATACAACCATCAGGAACTCAGATCTAAGTTGAATTTGCAATGCGATTAATATAACCTGCATTAATCGCATTGCTAATCAAACTTCCTAATGGTTGTATTGCTAGAATATAACAAAGATTGAGAATATAGCGCTATATTCTCAATCTTCGTTATATTCTAGCAATACAACCAATGGGAACTCAGATCTAAGTTGTAATCACAATGCGATTAATACAGGTTATATTACTCGCATTGCTATTACAACTTCTGAGTTCCTAATGGTTGTATTGCTAGAATATAACAAAGATGACGAATATCACGAATTCACGAATATAGCACTATATTCTCAATCTTCGTTATATTCTAGCAACAACCATTAGGAACCCAGCTCTAAGTTTCATTCGCGAAGCGAACATACACTCGCATTGAGAAATGATCTTAAAGCTAAGTTCCTAATGGTTGTATTGCTAGAATATAACGAAGATGACGAATATCACGAATTCACGAATATAGCACTATATTCTCAATCTTCGTTATATTCTAGCAACAACCATTAGGAACCCAGCTCTAAGTTTCATTCGCGAAGCAAACATACACTCGCGTTGCGAATTGATCTTAAAGCTAAGTTCCTAATGGTTGTATTGCTAGAATATAACGAAGATGACGAATATCACTGTGGCAGTGGAGCCGCCAGAAGGCCATAGGAAGGCCATTCAAGTGGCATATCTCACCCAGAGAAAGCTGGGTGAGAACAAGAAGGGTTGGAAAAATAGTTTTTTCCCACTGTCTGCAGCAGTCAGGCTGGTAATGGGGATAACACACTCCAACAAATTATCAATATTGATTCGGGGAGAAAAACAACAACGAATCTCCAGCTTAAATACCCCTTTTGGTCAATTATTATTAAAATATATCACTTTATTCATTATGCTATTAAAACGAGACATACCGTCCCACATACAACATATAAACAACCCAAAAGATAATCAAATTCACAGGATACAAGGGTAGGGGCAGTACCAGAGAAGGTAAATAGGAGGGATCCGGGTGTTGATGACTCACCCTATCAATTTCCCTATATTACCCCTCTGCCCAGGGACATCCCTGAAGGTGGAGACTCCCTGTCCTCCTTCCTACCCCTGTTTTCCTTAACTCTCCCTGTGTTCCAAAAACAAAAAATAAAAAATATATATATGCCTCAAAAAGCCGTTATGTCGCCTCAACGCGTTTCCCCAGTGTATCTGGGTTCATCAGGAAGGCCAATGTTTCGATAGTATGATTGATAGTTGTATACACAGTAAACATATAAGTCATCCACAAATGCATAGGTGTCTCCTGTGTGGAGTATCAGGCCCTTAATTAAGGTATAACCACCAGAATGCTTTGATAGGCAGAGACACCGTATGTGTTATATATCAAGTATGTTTTAAACAATACATATATAAAACCTGATATGGTATCATTGCCACTGGAAGAGGGTACAGTCTCCAATTCAGTCCACAAAGCACCGCTAATACAGATTATCCAGGGCTCAGTAATGGTGAGGGTGGTTATTCCCCATCGATATATATGTACATGCCACCTGATCCGAGTCTCCACGTTTGTGGTGCTGGTTCAGACCTCCCTCCTCCAGTGCGCCTGAGTCAGGCATGTACATATATATCGATGGGGAATAACCACCCCTCACCAT
Source organism: Bufotes viridis (assembly GCA_033119425.1). Lineage (NCBI taxonomy): Eukaryota > Metazoa > Chordata > Amphibia > Anura > Bufonidae > Bufotes > Bufotes viridis. Next base: position 357,861,721 of record CM065591.1, on the reverse strand, counting down.
TACTGAGCCCTGGATAATCTGTATTAGCGGTGCTTTGTGGACTGAATTGGAGACTGTACCCTCTTCCAGTGGCAATGATACCATATCAGGTTTATATATGTATTGTTTAAAACATACTTGATATATAACACATACGGTGTCTCTGCCTATCAAAGCATTCTGGTGGTTATACCTTAATTAAGGGCCTGATACTCCACACAGGAGACACCTATGCATTTGTGGATGACTTATATGTTTACTGTGTATACAACTATCAATCATACTATCGAAACATTGGCCTCCTGATGAACCCAGATACACTGGGGAAACGCGTTGAGGCGACATAACGCTTTTGAGGCATATATATATTTTTATTTTTGTTTTTGGAACACAGGAGAGTTAAGGGAAACAGGGGTAGGAAGGAGGACAGAGTCTCCACCTTCGAGGATGTCCCTGGGCAGAGAGGTAATATAGGAAATTGATAGGGTGAGTCATCAACACCCGGATCCCTCCTATTTACCTTCTCTGGTACTGCCCCTACCCTTGTATCCTGTGAATTTGATTATCTTTTGGGTTGTTTATATGTTGTATGTGGGACGGTATGTCTCGTTTTAATAGCATAATGAATAAAGTGATATATTTTAATAATAATTGACCAAAAGGGGTATTTAAGCTGGAGATTTGGTAATGGGGATAATTATCAGCCAGCTGAGGAGCTTGGATTAATGTGGGTTGAGCTTCTCAATCAGGGCTCCCAGTCTGGGAAAGGAGCAGGCTGTGTCAAGGCCTGTGGGAGCCGGGACCCTCTAACCCTGTGTGTAGGGTAAGCACTTGTGATGTGTCTTGGGGAGCTGGGTGGTAGACCCAGATCCTGATAGAGAGGGAAAGACTGTTTAGTCAGTGGCCAGACGGCCGAGGATTTATTTTTATGATTTTGTTGTACTGCTGTTGTGACAATAAAGCTGGTCGTGGCCAGTTTGCACCCGAATCTACAGTGGTGGAGTGGCTTCTTGATGTGTGCCAACCGTCTAAGGCGTTAAGACGGCGATCTGGAAGAGCTAAATGACCCCGTGTTGTTACATATGGTGGAGGATGCGAGCATGAAAATGGCACACGAAGCTGGGTGCTGCAGAGCTAAAAGGGCAGGACAACAGGTTGCTAAGGGCACCAGGAAGCGTTCTCTGTGCTGAATGCTGTGGGATTGCTGGACGGAAAGTGTCCGTGCTGAAAAGTGGAAAAAAACTGTTGGTTGCTAGGGGCAACGACGAGGCAGCAGGTGATGCTGAAAGTTGTTTTTTACTGTGTGTGAAGTTAAAGGGCCGGAAGCTTTGTTTGTCCAGTGGAGCAGGTGCTGCTCATAAGCGTGTGGACTATTTTGCTGTGGAGCAAGTAAAACTGCTGTAAATTAAAGGGCCAGTGCCCAGAAAAGGGGACTAGTTGCTGACAATTTTTCCTGCTACCATGGGTCTTATGGAAGAGTACGTCCGGCGGCGCTGGCGCATACAGCAGGGAGAAGAAATGGCCATAGCGATTGGCTATACTAAAAATGAATTGGCGAAATTTGATGCAGAGCGAGAGGCTCTGGAGGCGCAGTTGCAGCTGGCCCTGAGGAAAGGGTTCTGAACGCTGTATGGTCACTGTGAAAAAGTACCAGAGGTCGGTGGTGTCCCGGGAGTGCCAGAGGACAAGCCAAGATATGCCGTTGCCAAGGGCAACCGTCGGGAAGATAAAGAGATGGCGAACGGTGTGATTCTCAGGAGTTCCTATATTCCCTGCGACTGTGCACATGATTCTAAAGGGTGCGGCTGGAATGTCCGTCCGGAAAAAGACAGGAGACAAGTCCAAGGCGTCTCCCGTGGCAACTACTGCATTGAGGAGAAGGGAGGTGACCATGCTGGAGATATTCCTGGACTACCCTTATCTTCCGGGAGTGCTGAGTCAGTGACGACAATCGGTAAGACTGTTCCTGTTGATAATTTTGTGGCAGTGAGCCAGCGGCAGTTGCTACCTGCCGGGCCAGTAAGTGATACAGGGCAGCGGCGAGAAAATGTCTCAAAAATGAGTGACTATGGGAAAAATGCTGTGTCTGAACAGGCTGTAAAGCCTGTTGCAGTTGCTCCCTCGCAGGAATCTGCAGGGGAGAAGCTCAATGTGTTGTCTAAAGTGCCTATGACCAAGGCTAGATTTGGGATGGTGAAAATCAGAGATCCCATGCTAGCCCGGATAAGAGGTAGAATGATGTCTGTCCAGGACAATTATGTGAATACTGTGGACTATCCGGTGGTCTTCACGGAGGGTGAGACCATGGTGGGAACAGACACTGATGGACTTGATGTTGCAAATATGCTCATGCATGATGTAATGTGGGGCAATGGAGACACTTCTGTAGGAAGTAATGAAGCTCCTGCAGAACCTGTACCGGTCCCTTTAAATGAAGGTGTAAGAGAAATGCAGATAGAAAGCAATGGTTTAAGTGAAATGACCATTAGAAACAATGGTGCAGACACGGTGCCAAGTGAAGGTGCAGAGTTTGTTGAAATGTATAATGATAATGTGGATCTATGTGCAAGAAGTGATGAGGATGATGACAGTCCTTTTCCTTTGCAGGCTGTGATTGGGGAAGAAGCTTCCCCTGTTGGTAAAAATGTGGATGGTATAAAAATGCTAATTGATGTTGAGAGCTCACAACTGAGGGAAACCACTGTGAAAAATGTGCAAGTACATGGAGCAGTCCTAGAGGGTGTACCACACGTACTAGAAGTGGATATGCAGTCTCCACAGGTTTCTATGATTAATAAAATGTCCCAGGTGGGGATTAGCTCATCGGTGCCCCTAGAGGACAGGATTGAGAATGACACGAGCGGTATATATAACGCATGTTCTGTGACCGATAGTAACTCGGAGAGAGAGGCTTCCATGTCGAGGTCTTGCCAAACTAAAGTGGTTACTAGTAGCGACCAGATGACAGTTATATCTGACGAGATGAGAGTTCAGTCGGGTGATGTCAGCCTAGTGTCTGAAGCTCCTATCCAGTCAGTCTTGGATGACCTGACAGGAAACTACAGCTGCAAACAGGAGGCTGATCTCACTCTCGCCACACGGTCCCTAGATACGATAGAGAAGGGACTAGCTGTTGTCACAGAGTCACTAAAGAAGGCTGCAGAAGGGTCAAAAGAGGAGACCCCGGAAAAGATGAGTGAACTGAAGGGTCTACCGCCTGGTGTCCTGGGGATGGGAAAAGACTCCAGAAAGACACAAAAGTCTATAGTAGACCTCAACAATAGGCTTGAAGAGTCCCTGGGTGGAAATCCCACAGAGTGTTTAAGGAAGAATGGTGGTACTCCTACAACTGCTGTTACACCAGAACAGAGTGAAGAGCAGCTAGAACAGAAGGCCCAAGAGTGGGGCGCTGCTAACAAGCTGGTGCGAAAAACTAAGAAGACCAAGGCCCTCGCCTTGGCCAGAGCACTTGAAAAAGCGCTTAAGGAGCGAGATGAATTGGAGAGGCTGAACAAGCAACTCAGAGCAGAGTTGGAAGTTCTCAGGAGCTCAAAAGATGAAGTCTATGAGTTGGAGAGGCCTAAGCGTGCTCCTGCGCAGCAGGTGGAAGAAAATGAGATACCTTAAGAAGAAGATCCTCTAAAAGATGCCATGAAGTCAGAGCCGTTAAGAATGGGTCTGGAGGTGGTGGCGCTGTGGTGCCAGCCGAGGCAGAGAAGAAGATGGAAGATGTATCTGCTGAACCAGATGATGGTGCTGAGGTGGATGCAGAAGCCCAGAGACTTGTAGCAGTGTGTGGCCAGGACCTGGTCATGAAAAACATTCCCTCTGCTGTCAATGTGTTCCAGAAAGCCAGCAGTCCGCTGGGGAAGAAATACGGGGAGACCGACGACCAGTATGAGGGTCCTGTCTACTCCAATGGGCTGGCTCTCCTAGATCCTGCCCGAAAGGAGAACCATATCCTGGGTGAACCTCTGCAGGGATTGCCAGAAGACGACGAGTCTGAGGACCCTGATGTCCCCAGTACCTCCAACCTTGATGAGGAGGAGGAGGAGTTAAGAATGCAAGTATATGATTCCGTGTCCGAGAAGGATGAGAAGGCTAACAAAGTGGATGAAGACTCCAAAGGAGTCTCAAAGGCTGAAGAAACTAAGGCCGTTGAGTTGGAGTGGGGAAAAACCTCAGATGTTTCCCAACGTAAAAGCTTTGACCCTGGAGGGGGTTTAAGTAAGGTGAAAAGTCCTACGGCCTTTATCGGGGGGGGGGGGAGGATATGTGGCAGTGGAGCCGCCAGAAGGCCATAGGAAGGCCATTAAAGTGGCATATCTCACCCAGAGAAAGCTGGGTGAGAACAAGAAGGGTTGGGAAAATAGTTTTTTCCCACTGTCTGCAGCAGTCAGGCTGGTAATGGGGATAATTATCAGCCAGCTGAGGAGCTTGGATTAATGTGGGTTGAGCTTCTTAATCAGGGCTCCCAGTCTGGGAAAGGAGCAGGCTGTGTCAAGGCCTGTGGGAGCCGGGACCCTCTAACCCTGTGTGTAGGGTAAGCACTTGTGATGTGTCTTGGGGAGCTGGGTGGTAGACCCAGATCCTGATAGAGAGGGAAAGACTGTTTAGTCAGTGGCCAGACGGCCGAGGATTTATTTTTATGATTTTGTTGTACTGCTGTTGTGACAATAAAGCTGGTCGTGGCCAGTTTGCACCCGAATCTACAGTGGTGGAGTGGCTTCTTGATGTGTGCCAACCGTCTAAGGCGTTAGGACGGCGATCTGAAAGAGCTAAATGACCCCGTGTTGTTACAATCACGAATTCACGAATATAGCACTATATTCTCAATCTTCGTTATATTCTAGCAACAACCATTAGAAACCCAGCTCTAAGTTTCATTCGCGAAGCGAACATATACTCGCATTGCGAATTGATCTTAAAGCTAAATTCCTAATGGTTGTATTGCTAGAATATAACGAAGATGACGAATATCACGAATTCACGAATATAGCACTATATTCTCAATCTTCATTATATTCTAGCAACAACCATTAGCAACTCAGCTCTAAGCTTCATTCGTGAAGCGAACATATACTCGCATTGTGAATTGATCTTAGAGCTAAATTCCTAATGGTTGTATTGCTAGAATATAACGAAGATGATGAATATCATGAATTCACGAATATAGCACTATATTCTCAATCTTCGTTATATTCTAGCAATACAGCTATTAAGAACTCAGCTCTAAGTTGAATTGAACTTAAAGCTGGGTTCCTAATAGTTGTATTGCTAGAATATAACGAATATCGCAATGCGAATAATTCAGGTTATATTAATCGCATTGCGATTACAACTTAGTCAAATTTGTGAGATCATGATTCTCACATCCGACAGTACATTTTAGCATGGAAGCGTTCCCATTGCGATGGGGACTCTCCATGCACACAGGAAGTCGGCAGAAGCGGCAACAGGCATTAACTGGAGCGGGCAGGGAGCCAGGACTTCTCCGGACAGGTAAGAACAGCTTTTGGGAAGTGGGAAGACAACCAGAGAGCAACAAAGATTAACAACTAAAAAAATAAATAAATAGCGCTATATTCGCAATATTCGCAAATTATCGAAGTTGCGATATTCGCGATAAAAATTCGCTATTTGAATATTCTTGCTCAACACTAGTACTGCAGTGGTTTTCCCATGTCTTCATTCTCAAACCTAAGTGGTTGGGCATCCGTGCACGCAATCTCTTCCCCTTCTGGGGCAGGGCTATGGTTATGGCCCTGGGATACAGTACCAGCAGAGTCATCAAAAAGCAGACTGCTGTATGAGTTGGGGCTCAGATTACTTGGATCATTTGCAAGGGAGTGAGGTGAAAGACTTATGAGCATGGGCTGCAGGTGCCAACTCTGAGCTTTCAGCAGTGGGAGACAATGTTAAGGAACTGGAGGCACTGTCGGCAGCCCAATCTACTAGCGCCTGTACTTGTTCTGGCCATACCATTCGTAGAGCGGCATTCGGGCCTACCAAATAACACTGCAGGTTCTGTCGCCCACTCACACCTGAGGAAGATGTTTCACTTGGACCTATAGTTGGCGTTGAACTGCCACGTCTTCTCCTAGCAACAGGAGCTGCACCAACACCACTACAACCATGCTCACGTCCCTTATTTGATGTTCTACTCATTATTTGCATTCACCCACCTAACTAACAGATGGTTTATCTCTGGTATCAATTTAACTGCTAATAGTCAATAATTAAGTTCACTAACGGTAAGGCAGGTCCCGTGTCATAAACAGAATACATTTCTTTAGGTCACACAACAGTGTAACGGAACAATTCAATACAATTACTTCATTATCACCAAACATTTTATTTTTCAAACCAACAATGTAAAAGCAGAAGTGAACGGTTTAATTTGACTGTCAGAAATGCAGCGTACACAGCTAATGTGCTATCTACCACAAAACCTGTGTCTTTGAAAACCAAATATGTAAATGCAGAGTTCAAAAGGTTACTTAAAATGACTGAAATACAGGGTAGGCTATGTAGCACAAAACCATTGTTAAATGCAACAAACTACAGAAATGCAGTTTGTCACTGCTAAATTTTAAATTAGGTTTTTGTGCGTTGTATGCCAAACTACTCTGTGGAACAAACATACGGGTTTATTTCCCCCAAATACAGGAATGCAGTATGTCACTGCTAAATTTTAAAATAGGGTTTTCAGTGTTCTATGCAGAAGTGCTCTGTGGAACAACAATACGGGTTTATTTCCCCCAAATACACAAATGCTGCATGTCACTGCTAAATTTTAAAATAGGATTTTGTGCGTTGTATTTAAAACTGCTCTGTAGAACAACAATATGGGTTTATTTCCCCCAAATACAGGAATACAGTATGTCACTGCTAAATTTTAAAATCGGGTTTTCAGCGTTGTATGCAAACGTGCTCTGTGGCACAACAGTACGGGTTTATTAACCCAACTGCAGAAATGCAGTATATTACCTCAAAAATTATAAAACAGGTTTTTCAGAGGTGTATGCAAACGTGCTCTGTGGCGCAACACTATGGGTTTATTAACTACAGAAAAGCAGTTTTCACCACAAAATTTTAAAATAGGTTTTTCAGCGGTGTATGCAAACGTAGTCTGTGGTATGACAGTACGGGTTTATTACAGCAACTACAGAAATGCACTATGTTACTGCAAATTTTAAAATAGGTTTTTTAGTGGTGTATGCAAACGTGCTCTGTGGTACGAGAGTACAGGTTTATTACAGCAACTACAGAAATGCACTGTCACTGCAAAATTTTAAAACAAGTTTTTCAGTGGTGTATGCAAATGTGCTCTGTGGTACGACAGTACGAGTTTATTACAGCAACTATAGAAATGCGCTATGTCACTGCAAAATTTCAAAATAGGTTTTTTAGCGGTGTATGAGAACGTGCTCTGTGGTACGACAGTATGGGTTCATTACAGCAAACAAAGAAATGCACTATGTAACCGCAAAATTTTAAAATAGATTTTTCAGCTGTGTATGCAAACGTCCTCTGCGGTACGACAGTACGGCTTTATTCCACCAACTACAGTTTTGCACTATGTCACCACAAAATATTTAAAATAGGTTTTTCAGCATTGTATGCAAACGTGCTCTGTGGTACGACAGTATGGGTTTATTCCACCAACTACAGAAATGCACTGTCACCGCAAAATTTTAAAATAGGTTTTTCAGCTGTGTATGCGAACGTGCTCTGTGGTACAACAGTACGAGTTTATTTCACCAACTACAGAAATGCACTATGTCACCACAAAATATTTAAAATAGGTTTTTCAACGATGTATGTAAACGTGCTCTTGTGGTACGACAGTATAACCCCAACTACAGAAATGCACTATGTCCCCCTAAAATTATAAAATAGGTAATGTAGGGGAACTTGACCTGCGAGAAAAAAGGAATTTTTCCTCCACTGAGCTACCAAAAAATAATTAGACTGATGTCCCTGGCAGGCTGGCACACATGCAGGTCACATGCAGCTCCAAGGACACTGCAGTTGCTAAAATGGCCACCGACTTCCACCTTAGTAACAGATGGATTAAAAATTATTTTGCAGTATCACTTGGCTCAGGGCTGGGTACAAATATGTAGCATAGCACCCTTAAAATATTGCTGTAGTTTGAAGAGTTAACAGCCACCAAGTTCAATCAACAGATTTCTTCCCTAATCTGTCCCTCACAGAAGCGGCAGCATCCCATCACTAGACTGAGAAGAGCAGAGTGACGTGCAGCCTTACGTGACTCCAGCTTAAATAGAGGCTGGGTCACATGCTGCACTTAGCCAATCACAGCCATGCCAATAGTAGGTATGGCTGTGATGGCTTTTTAGGGCAAACTAGTGAAACGTTGCCCTGCAGCCTTTTAAAAAGCAGGAAGAAATCGCCAAACAACGAACCTGAACCCAAACTTTTAAGAAAATGTTCGGGTCCGGGTGCGAAAAACCATAGTGTTCGGGAGCGCTCAACCCTATTTCTCTACTGTCCATGCATACATGCTACAGACATAGTGCTGTGATGTCACGGGAATACTTAGTGCACCAATCAGTAATATCTACTCAGACCTGATAAAATGTGAAGTTGCATGTATTCTGCAAAAAATATGCACATCATAAGTGGCGATTTGCGCAATCGTGAAAATAAGTGGAGATCACAAATTATAGAATTCGCTAATTTTTTGCGAATATTATGTAAAAAATTCATGAAATATCGTGAAAACAAATATTGCCTATGCAGCTCATCAGTAGTCAGTTAAGCCAAATCAGACCCTCAAGATCTATCAAGCTTAAATACTTGGCCTAGCCTGAATGCCTTTCTAAGGCATCTGGTTGCCATGGTAACTACCAGGTCTCTTAAAGTGGCAACAGATTACCCTCTCTCTTAACTTGTGGTGCATCCAGCTTCCCTGGGAGTTGACCCTTTGCCAAAGCATCAATTGGCACCAACAGCTTTCAACAAGCACTCCAACTGTAGGTTGCACTGTGCACACTCTACACAGTCCCAATACTGTTGTAGCATCCATTTTCTCGTGACAGAGTACTCTGCACAATTCTGCATCTGTATTGCATACTGGCTGGTCTTGGTCACATACCTGTTTTCTATAGTACCATAACTGCTTTTAGGATGTGGGGTCTATAGGACCTTTTTCCAACCATAGCTCTGGCCTCAATCCCTCTGTGGTGCCCAGCTATGTTCTTGACCTACACTATGTTGGCCTTGAGGTGGAGCATGTACACACAAAATTATACATTTCATAGCTACACACAAGTCAATTAAAACAAGAGGAGAGAGGTCCTTGCTCACAAAAGCTTACAAATTTGCAAAATGGCACAACCTAATTATATATTTGATACATGTCCCCCACAGTGTGTTTCAACCCTTTTATTGCATTTCTATCTGGTTACCACATTGGCATTTCCTTGTGGCATAGGACACAGAATATGTCAGAGCACATAGCATTAGAAAATAGTTACCACAAATGAGTGAAAATTACATGGCACACTTATAGGGCTTCTGTTATCAGGAACTTGGTTATTAAACTGGCTGACTTTAGCCATGTGCTAATGTCAACTGAAGCTAACAGTCTTTGGATTCTTTCTATGTGCCTCTTTTTTGTGTGAAAAAGGAACTTTGTTTTTATTCAAATGAGCCTATAGGTGCTATGGGGTGTGACCCCAACTCCTGGAGGCTCTGTTGTCTCTCCTTTGGCCACACCCTCATCATGCCTCGTCCAGGCAGGATGATATGAACAACATGATGAGGGCATGGCCAGAGAAGGGAGAACAGAGACTCTAGGAGTAGGGGCAACACCCCCATTGCTCCTAGAGGCTAATTTTTATAAAAACAGAGGCACATAGAAAAAAGGGACAAAGACTGTTAACTTCAACTGACGTTTGCACATGGCTAAAGTCTGCCAGTTTAAAATCCACGTTCCTGATGACAGAAATAATTTAAGTGTGGAAAGATTTAATAGCATGCATAAACATAGCACACATGTATTATTGGGATGCCCTCAGCACCAGATACTCAACAGTCAAGAATTCATTATTGTAACCCATGGCAAAAATATACTGAAAAGTATATTTTTTCTTTGTATTTGTAAGAGGGGTAAGGCTCTTTTATATGATGCTTTACCTTCTAGTCCACTTTAAACAATATATTAGGTATCTCCAAAAATAGCAGTTTACGTTGTTACAGACCCATTATTTTTTTCCCTATAATTGTGCACTCATTACTCCACAATGACAAAGTGAAAACAGAATGTTCAAAATCTATGCTAATTTATTGAAAAGAAAAACTAAACTAGCATTGATATAGGTATTCAGAACCTTTACTCAGTACTTAGTTAAAGCACTTTTGGCAGCGATTACAGCCTCTAGTGGTCTTGGTTGTCATGCCACAAGATTTACACACCTAGATTTGGGGATTTTCTCCCATTTTTCTCTACAGATCCTCTCAAGCCCTGTCAGGTTGATGGGAACGAATGATGGACAGCTATTTTCAGGTCTCCCCAGAAATGTTTTATTGGATTCAAGTCAGGGCTCTGGCTGGGTCAGTCAAGGACAATCACAAAGTTGTCATTAATGTATATAGTAGAAAAAGACCGGCACTCACTGAATCTTCTGAAATTTCAATGCTTTTATTAGTCACATCAATGCAGAACTCTGTGATGCATTTCAGCTCACAATATGAGCCTTTCTCAACAGATAGTATATACTATCTGTTTGAGAAAGGCTCATATTGTGAGCCGAAACGCGTCTGTTTGAGAAAGGCTCATATTGTGAGCCGAAACACGCCACAGAGTTCTGCATTGATAAAAGCATTGAAATTTCAGAAGATTCAGAAGATTCAGTGAGTGCCGGTCTTTTTCTACTATATCCATTGGGACTGCTGCCTCAGACACGTGCACCATGCCTATTAAACAGACTGCCGGCTGACCTCTACCTGGTTTCCAAAGTTGTCACTAAGTCACTCCTATGGTGTCTTACTTGTGTGCCAAGGGTCATAGTCTTGTTGGAAGGTGAACCTTCAGCCCACTCTCAGTCCCAAAGCACTCTGGATCAGCTTTTCAAGAATATATCTGTACTTTGCGCCATTGAGCTTTCCCTCAACCTTGACCACCCTCACCTGCTAAAAAAAAACACTCCCATAGCATGACACTTCCATCATCATTCTTTACTGTAGGGATGTTATTGAGCGGGTAATAAGCAATACCATCAGTGATACTTAGAATTAAAGTCAGAAAGTTCAATCTTGGCTTTATCAGACCAGAGGATATTGTTTCTTACAGTCAAAGAACCATTTATTTGTTTTTTTGCAAACTGCAGGTTAGCTTTCATGTTTCTTTCACTGAGAAGAGGTTTTTGTAGCCACTCAGCCCAGATTGAAGTGAAGGTTGACCTACTGGAAGTTTTTCCCATCTTCAAACAGTATCTTTGGGCTCAGCCAGAATGGCCTTTGGGTACTTGGCCACCTCTTTTACCAAGGCCTTTATCGCTTGATTGTTTAGTTTGGTGGGGGAGTGAGCTCTAGTAAGAGTCCTGGTTGTTCCAGAGTTCTTCCATTATGGAGGCCACTGTGCTTTTTCTACCCTTCTCTAGATCTGTGCCTCCACATAATACTGTCTATGAGCTGTAGGGGCAGTTCTTTCCTTTTCATGGTTTGGTTTTTACTCTATGAGTTGTCAGCTGTGAGACCTTAAATAGACAGATATGTGTTTTCAAATCGCGTCCAATTTACTGAATTTACCACAACTGTACTCCAATAAAGGTTTAGAATCATCTCAACGATGATCAACAAGGAAATGGGAGGCCCCTAGATCTAAATTTTAAGTGCCACAGCAAAAGGTTTGAACAACTATGTCCATGCAAAGCTTTTCCGTTTTAATGAATTTGCAAAACTTTCTTTCATTCTGTTTTAATGGGGTATTGAGTGCAGAATGTTGGGGGAGAACTTTTTCTTATTTTTTATTTTAGAACAAGGCCGCAATATAACAAAATGTGAAAAAGTCTAAAGACTTTTTGAATGAATTGTACCACATGCTTCTTCTATAATTAACCCTTATTACTATAAAGAGACAGATAATGTTAGGTAAAATCCTATTTTACATTTTCAAAATACTGAAATTTGTGGGGAAAAAAACATATGCCACTAGGTAAAACTACTATCTAACTTGAATATGAGATGAGGTTTTCTGTAATGTACATATTTTCCAGATATTTTATTCGAGGAACAGTATGTACAAAAACACATAAAGCATTGCATAATTTATAAAAATGCAACATTTTCATTACATTCATTAGATTCATAGAATATAAATAAATCCCTTGACATTTATAAGTGAAGTTTGTAATCAGATTTGGGTTTTGTTTATCTACAAATTCTAATTTCACTGAGACCGATCAAGTAGGTAGGCGTCTCACTATTAGAAAAAGATTCTACAATAATTCTTAAAGAGTTATTCTCAAGTGTCCCTCTTTTGAGTGACAGCCCCATATTGGAACCATAGTCCCTCTTTGCCTTTTAAATGTCCCCCTTTTTAACTTTGGAAATCATCGGGCACTAATAAACTCATTATATTGTTCCAATTTGAAGCCTAAAATGTCTATATTCATATGATTTTTATTCTAATATTTAAATAAAAAAGACTATATGTATCCATATACAAGGAAAAATGTACCTTTCACATAATGAATCATAAGTGTCCGTCTTTGACTGTGGAGATGTATGCTACATCTTAACAACATAACTTTTAATAGTTTCTCCACTAGATGATACAGTCCATACATTTTTTTACTTCTTTATGAAGTAATAAGTTGAGTAACCTGGTTGAAGCTCAAAATCAGGTAGAAAAAGTCCATTGTTCTTACATGATGTCACCCATTTTAGCAGTATTGTTCTCAAATTCTTTGCTATATCTAATTTCAGACCTTCAGGGTTTAGAGAATATCCAAAGGATAACCACTGTAGCAGTTCAGCACTTTCCATTCTTTAACAATAACATATAACATCATTCAATAAAAGCTCCTCAAATTATTTTACATTCCTCTTAAAAAAAAACTTTAAGGGGCTCATTTATTTACATGGTTGTATAAATGTCAGCCCGCCCTCTTCCCTGCCCATGCCACACACCCTGTTTCTCGACCTCTCGGAAAAGTGCAGTGAGCAGGCAAAAGTAGCAGATTTTAATGCAAAAAGGCAAAAAGTTAATAAATGAGCCCATATGGTGTGAACTTATCTGTTTTAGTGCATTGCTGTTTAAAGTCTTATGGGTACATTTATTAAGAGCGGCGTTTTAGACGCCGATCTTAATACCACTTGCACTTGTGCATGACTAAGTTATGTAGATGCACTGGCCTCTACATAACTTAGGCACATCCACTGCTGGCCTAAATCTACACCAGCTCCCTTACTGGAGTGGATTAGATAATTTTCTACCCCTAAAACAGGAGTAGAAAATGATAAATGGGATGGGCAAGCTGGCCTGCCCCCTTCCTCGTTCCCTTTTTTAGACCGGGCATTAGCTGGGAAAAGTGACAGATTCGGCCGCAAATCCACTTTACGACTGAATCTGTGACAGATGTACGCCAAAAATTGGCTTATATCTAATATGTTACAAAATGACCCCTTTAGACTTCTACTGTCTTTTATTGTAAAACTTCCATTTCGCCTATTCAAGTGCTGATAATATAGCTCCCATTATAATGATTTCATTTTTCATTTGATATTATATGTCCATAAATATGTGTAGAATTCTCTTATCTAATTTAACCAAATATCAATTTACAGTTTCAGTATTAGACAGTCTTTCCTAGCTACAAAAATATTTAATTTTGCTTTATTTGTAGAGATTATTAAATGCTTTACTACATGAATCAGCAAACGCCTCTTCACCAGTTGCTGTACTCAAGAAACCTTGTAAAGGGAAAAGAAAAGAATAATCCTTTTTTAGATCTGGTGAATGCAAATAGTTATAAGTGTAGCCTCTTTCAAGGTTACCTTGGAGAAAAAAGTGAATCCAGAGGGAAAAAAAAACAGGCTGGTAAAGTGAACTCCATTTATATAAGCAAATATATAACGCAAGTTTGACCATGTCACATGTTTGTTTAAGTGTGTGGTTGTATAAGTGTGTGACTTAAGATTAAGTGACTTCAGATTCAGGGACTTCAGTGGGGGACTGCAATTAGTCAGGTTTCTTATTACTACATTATAATGTATTTTTCGCTTTTGTTGTGTAATCTCCATTTAGTATGTGTTGCACAATTGACAATGCCGTCCAGTGTACATCTTGTCTGATGTATGCAGTCCTGGAACAGCCATTCAAGGGTGTATATCTTTGTTCAAAATGTGAGAAAATTACCAGTTTGGAATCGCAAATCGAGTATCTAAACGGGCGAGTTGCAACACTGAGAGGCATTGACAATTTGCAAAAGAGTTTGCTGCTCGCTGAGCAAGCACTCTCTGGGGCAGATGAGGGGGAGGGTGACAGTGAGGAGGCTGAGGAAAGTGAGGTAGCTAGCTGGGTAACAGTTAGAAAGCCAGGTAGATGGAAGAGTGCCAGGGAGGCTAGCCCTGATCTGACACACCCCAACAAGTTTGCATGTTTGGTAGAGAAGGTCATGTCAGTTCAGGGATGGCACTGCTGCAGCCAGACACTTCCTCTGCCAGTCAGGGGAATGTCAGCTCCAGTAAGCAGGGGACCAGGAGAGCAGGGCAGGCCAGACAGATGCTGGTAGTAGGAGACTCCATTATTAGGGGAACAGATAGGGCAATCTGTCACAAAGACCGTGATCGCTTAAGAGTGTGCTGTCTTCCCGGTGCTGGAGTTCGACACATCTTGGATCGGGTTGGCAGATTACTAGGAGTGGTTGGATGAGATCCAGTTTTCATGGTCCATATCGGAATCAATAACAAAGTTAGAGGTAGGTGGACAGTCCTTAAAAATGATTTCAGGGGTTTAGGTCAAAAGCTTAGGGCAAGGACCTCAAAGGTAGTATTTTCCCGAAATACTGCCTGTACCACGAGCCTCACAAGAAAGGCTCAAGAACTGGTGTAGTAAGAAGGGGTTTGGGTTCCTGGAGTACTGGGCCGACTTCTCTGACAACTACAGGCTCTATTGTAGGGACGGGCTGCACCTCAATGGGGAAGGGGCAGCTGTGTTGGGGAGAAAGATGGCTAGATGGTTGGAGGAGTTTTTAAACTAACGACTGGGGGGAGGGTAATTACATTATAGGGAAGGAAGATAGTGCAGATAGAGACTAGGGGCGAGGTAATGGGACTGGGGGAGGACTGGAAGGAGGAACTAGAACAGTTCAGAAGGAAAGGTGTAGGGTTAAAAATATACATAAACCTCTCAATTGTATGTATACCAATGCCAGAAGCCTGACTAACAAAACTGGGAAACTGGAATTAGTGATGTGTGAGGAGGAATATGACATAGTGGGAATAAGTGAGACATGGCTTGATGATAACTATGACTGGGCAGTTAATGTACAAGGATACAGTCTGTTTAGAAAGGATCGTCAAAACTGGAGAGGGGGAGTGGTCTGCCTTTATGTAAAGTCCTGTCTAAAGCCCACAGTCCGAGAAGATAAAAGTGAGGGACATGAACATGTGGAGTCACTGTGGGTAGAGATACATGGAGCCAAAAACAATAATAAATTACTAATAGGAGTTTACTATAAACCAGCGAATATACCAGAGTCCACAGAAAATCTACTACTAAACGAGATAGATGAGGCGGCATATCATAATGAGGTGGTTATTATGGGGGACTTCAACTACACAAACCATTAGAAAACGTGGTGTTAAACAGGCAGGATATGCTCAAACCCACATGCGGTTGTGCATATATATAGGGGAGCATATCCTGCACTTCAGTCCGTTGCTTATGGCAATCAACAGCAAAAAAATGCATACAATGATGGAAGATGCCAGCAATGGACTACAAGTACCACAATAATCATCCTACATAAGGTAACAATTATGTGGATGTGAAGAACAATCAAAGACTAAACAAAAGCAAAGACAGGTGCACTCTGCGATAATACTAAATCCTCACACTGATGTAAAATTGAGAGGTTAGTTCGACATATCCTACTAGGAGGACATGTCTTAAGCTCGGGCACCGCGCCAAGGTCTCTGAAGTAGCCCGAGGCCCTATCACTTACCTACCTGTGCCGTTTGGGCAATACCAGGGGCCATTGGGCGGATAACGGGAGCATAAGGAATCACTCACAGACAGCTTACCAGTAACCTCCAGCATGTAGCCATGCCTGCAATGGGAGGTGGGAAGTGCCCGTGAGCCCCACCCGAGACTGGCTGATATGGCCCAGGGCTTAAACAGGTGAACCTGAATGTAGCCTGTAGATAAGGGGTAGGCAACCTTTGGCTCCCAGCTGTTGTGAAACTACAACTCCCAGCATGCATAATTGCTCTGCTCTTCTAAGAACTTACATAGAAATGAATGGAGCATGCTGGTAATTGTAGTTTCACAACAGCTGGGAGCCGAAGGTTGCTGATGCCTGCTGTAGATGAAAAACAGGCACATTTAAATAGGAGTTTATACACCTCCATACATAAGACTATACAAACCATTACAAAACGTGGTGTTAAACAGGCAGGATCTGCTCAAACCCACATGCGCTTTTGCATATATATAGGGGAGCATATACTGCACTTGTAGTCCGTTGCTTATGGCAATCAACAGAAAAAAAATGCATACAATGGAAGATGCCAGCAACGGACTACAAGTACCACAATAACCATCCTACATAAGGTAACAATTATGTGGATGTGAAGAACAATCAAAGACTAAACAAAAGCAAAGACAGTTGCACTCTGCGGTAATACTAAACCCTCACACTGATGTAAAATTGAGAGGTTAGACTTCAACTACCCAGATATAGACTGGGAAACTGAAAGCTGTACATCGCATAAAGAAAACAGGTTCTTAGCAATAACCAAAGACAATTAACTTTCCCAACTGGTTCAGGACCCGACTAGAGGGACGGCCATACTGGACTTAGTATTAATCAATAGACCTGACAGAACAACAGACATGCAGGTTGGGGGAAACCTGGTAAATATTGACCATAAAGTTATAACTTTCCAATCATCATTCAAAAGAGCGTTTCTACAGTGAGGAACAAAAATACCAAACTTCAAAAAAGCTAAATTTAGCCAACTAAGACAGGGCCATAGGCCTAACTAACTGGGACAAAGTCCTCAAAAATAAAAATACAGCCACAAAATGGGATATCTTTAAAAGCAGCCTAAAATCTCATTGTGAGAGGTACATACCGTATAATACTAAAAGGTTAAGGAACATAAATAAACCAATGGGGATAAATAGAACTGTAAAGAAAGCAATAAATGACAAAAAGAAAGCATATAAATCACTAAAACAGGAGGGTAGCGAGGAAGCACTGAAAAACTATAAGGAAAAAATAGAACATGTAAAAAACAAATAAAAGCGGCCAAACTAGAGACCTAGAGATTAATTGCCAAAGAGAGTAAAACTAAACCTAAAATTTTCTTCAAATATATAAATGTTAAAAGGTATAAATCTGAAGGTGTCGGCCCTTTAAAGAGTA
The DNA here is from genome assembly GCA_033119425.1 of Bufotes viridis. Classification (NCBI taxonomy): domain Eukaryota; kingdom Metazoa; phylum Chordata; class Amphibia; order Anura; family Bufonidae; genus Bufotes; species Bufotes viridis. Next base: position 357,844,115 of record CM065591.1, on the reverse strand, counting down.
ATGAGGGGGGAGTTGCAGAGTGCGACGAGGAGAAAGCAAAGCTGTTAAATAATTTTTTCTCCAATGTATTCACCGAGGAAAATAAACTGTCAGATGCTAAATGTAAAAATAAATTCCCCATTGAAAGTTTCCTGTCTGACCCAGGGAGCAACAGCGACTTAAAAAGATTAAAATAGACAAATCGCCAGGACCGGATGGCATACACCCCAGTATCCTAAGGAAATTAAGTAATGTCATAGTCAAACCCTTATTTCTGATATTTGCGGACTCTATACTGACAGAAAATGTTCCACAGGATTGACGCATAGCCAATGTGGTGCCAATATTCAAAAAGGATCCAAAAACAGAGTTTTAATATCGTTTCTGGGTAAACAGTTTGAAGGTTTTCTGAGAGATGCTATCTTAGAGGATCTCAATGGAAATAAGCAAATAACTCCATATCAGCATGGCTTCATGAGGGATCGGACATGCCAAACTAATTTAATCAGTTTCTATGAGGAGGTAAGTTCTAGACTTGACAGTGGCGAATCAATGGATGTCGTACATCTGGACTTCTCCAAAGCATTTGACACTGTACCAGGGTCGATCACAGAAAAGTAATACTGGGTTTGGTTTTATCTAAATCATTGTCCCAGTAGATTTTCAATTTGTACATGTGAACTCACATTTAGATACAGGGTTGGGGCAGCAAACTGAGCATAACCCCAGAAGAACGAAATTCGAGCTATGACTCAAAATATTATATTACATGGGCATGGATGTCCTGCCTACTTTTTATTGTCAGATATGAAGGTGGAAGTGATTGCACAAGTAGCCACGGACCTCAGGTAAGGTACCTTTAAGCAAAGAAAGGTAGCAAATAATGTGACATATGGAGTACATTCAATATATACAGTATTTCTGCCTCGAGTATGACATTATGCTAATAAACTAAATTTTATTATCACTATTTAAGTGCAGAATTGTTTTAGTCAATGTCTAAAAATAGCTAAAAGAATAATGAGATCTTATATGACAATAGCAAACATCTGTTGATAGTCATATAAAGCAGGTGCTGTTTTGATAAATTTTGCTAATTAAGTGGAGATTTGAGGAGGAAAACTTATTGAGATTTAAAATTGGCACATATATGCTATTAGATGTGAACAGATGCAGCAGACAGTAATGCTGCGCTGTGTCTTTAGCTTAGTCATCTGAATATAAGATGACTGCGGTCAGGTAATGATTATGCAGATTGGTTACTGAAGAAAACATCTGCATTGTTTTTAGAACACCCCGTGGTAGGAACAATACCTTCTAACATTTTGTTCAGTACATTTCCCTGTATCCTGCAGAGAGACAGCAATAGAAATGATTCACTGAATTACAAAGATGCCTCTTATTTCTATGAAGAACCTTGTGATATAAAACAATGAATATTTTTTCTACAAACTTGTGTTTTTCATGTCCTTGAAATGAACATCAATTATGGGCAAGCTAGAATGTATACTGCTTTATTACATTGTTTCACTAAATAAATCTTTATCTCACTGGTATAATGAAAACACATCTGTATTTGCTCAATGTCTCACTGTCGTTGGTGCAGTAGGCTAGATAAGTAGACAACAAGCTATTGAAAACCAAAACGTGGCAGGTCTGTAGGAGAAGAAGGGAAAACTGAAACTCCCACTACCACGCAGGTAATTGTTTGAACACCACCGTGGTTAAAGAGGACCTTTCATGGGGATAAAAAATATAAACTAAGTATGCCTACATGTAGAGCGGCGCCCAGGGATCTCCCTGCACTTACTATTATTCCTGGGCGCTGCTCCATTCTCCCGGTTTAGGCTCTGGTATGTTCAGATATTCGGCTCAACTGTGAGGAGTCTGCCAGTCTTCTCCCAGGCTGTAGCGCTGGTACGCCTAGGAGAACAAGGGCAGACTCCTCTCAGTTGACTCGAATCTCTGAACATACCGGAGCCTATACCGGGAGAATGGAGCAACGCCCAGGGATAATAGTAAGTGTAGGTAGATCCCTGGGTGCCGCTCTATATGTAGGCATACTTAGTATATATTTTTTATCCTCATGAAAGGTCCTCTTTAATGACATAACTTCAGATAATATCTTACCTAAATTATACTATATATTATACTATTTTAGAGCTTTAAAACTGGAACGAGTAAGCACTCACAACATCGGCACCATGAAGACACGACAAGTTTAATTACCACATACAATAAGTAAAAAAGAGAAATAAAAATAAAAATAAGGACTAGATTAAAATATGTCAATAAAAGATGAATGAACAATTCCTGAGACTCACTCAATCGTATAACTCTTCGGTGTACAAACGGTCAGTATATGGTCAGTATACAGTAATGGAGTCCATCTTAAGGATGTATTGGATGGGAGTATATGTAAATTCAGAGGAAGTTTTTGTTATGGCTGGAGGTGGTTGATTACGGCCTATAATCCCTGTATAAATACTCCTAAATATCAAAACTCCGTTATATGCGGAAGCTGTTGGTAGTGTAATCCAACTAACGGCTCTTGTAGTCCGAGCTGTCATATATTATTTGAATGTGACCGATATAGTCTCCGGATATTTGAGTGGTGTTGGGATGATTAAAACACCTTGGAGGCTCGCCGTACAGATAGTGGATAAAGTAATGCTGTCCTTACCTCTTCCTGTAGTTTGTCGAGGATAGTGGTGGGCAGTGTGGATCACTGTTTCGGCGGCTCGTCGTCCTCCGTGTGTCTCCGTGTCTCTAGTGTTGATCACGAATTTTCGAATTGCGAATTTTAATCGCGAATATCGGCACTTCGAGAATTCGCGAATATTTAGAATATCGCAAAATATATTCGCAATTGCGAATAATCGTTTTTATGCAAATTTTTTATATGAAAATTTTCGCAAGCAAGAAAATAATGTCATCATTTTCTGATTACGAATATTTGCATAAAAATTGCATAAATTTGCATAACAATGCGCATAACAATTTGCATAACAATTTGCATAAACTGGTATTTAAAATGTATCTTAAATGCATCTTAATGTATCTTAATTTTCGCAATCAGAAAATAATGACTGGAGATTACGAATTTGCGAATTTTCGAATATATGGCGAACATTTGCCCAAATATTCGCTAAATATCACGAATTCGAATATTGCCCCTGCCGCTCATCACTACGTGTCTCGCTCTGGTGACGCGGACTTCGAAGTGAGGACATCATGCTATCGCGATGTTTCGCAATTTCAGCTGTGTACGGTTACTTGACCAAACATCGGCAATTCTAAAGGCCGCAAAAATGTATCCAATAGTAAATAGTACTTCTATAAAAGCATGGCCATGCAGTTTGGAGGTTCTATAGTTGTCATGGGAGTGCTTCCTCTACACCAGACGCGCTTCGGGGTGTTCTCCACCCCTTCCTCAGTGGTAAAGCACCCCAGGTCCTACCTCCACCTTTTATATCCCATCGGTCTTTGCAGTATCCCGCCTTTCAACAAAATTGAACATATTGCATGAATGCTTTAATGTTGCAGTTTTGTTGCGTTTTTCTATGTAGACCTGAGTTTTTTCTTGTATATCTTCGTATACTTGCGATAATCATTTGTAGTGGAATATTTCATCAAAATTCTATATTCATCAGTATGAAATCGATTCTTTTTATAAAAAGGACATAAAATTAGTGTGTCCATCAGAGTTATACATAAGTAAAAAAGGAAAAAGAAATAAAACAGGTACATCTTCTTAGTAAATCAAAGATATACATATAAGGAGGATTCTCATACAAAAAACATATATAAAGGTATATGATGCATACAAGGTTGTTGGAGAATTTGTGCCCACAATTATCTTTCTCTCACAAATCAATTTATATTATCTAGCTACATAATAGGGAGGTCTATGGTGAGGGGTCCAAGATCATAAGGTCATCCTAGCTTCTAAAATAAGATATATACTTGGTCTTGTGAAAAAGTCCTTTAACTTGTGGGGTCTATATAGATGTATATAGGCTATATGATAGAGGATAATGTGTTGAAACGAAGTGTCAAGAGATGTAGTGGATGGGTGGGGGTCCCAAACCCGAGGGAGGGTCACAGTGCCGATAAACGGCCAGACTTGCGACCCTTCAACAAGGGCAGACTCCTCTCAGTTGACTTGAATCTCTGAACATACATGAGCCTATACCAGGAAAATGGAGCAGCACCCAGGGATAATAATAAGTGTAGGGAGATCCCTGGGTGCCACTCTACATGTAGGCATACTTAGTACATATTTTTTATCCTCATGAAAGGTCCTCTTTAATGACATTTCTTCAGATAATATCTTACCTAAATTATACTATATGTTATACTATTTTAGAGCTTTAGTATTTATGCTCTTCTACAGTATGTCCATTTCAGTGTTTTAAATGTAAAAATTTTTCTGACAAGTTGTCAGTCTTAGACCCAAAGAAAAATGATTATGGCAAATTACCAAGCACATGCCCTTCCTCGCCATTCCAAGTAATGCTAAGCTGATTTTAGCTCCTGCAATATTTCAATGACATAACAAAACATAAAGTTAGTCAGCACAACCAGTAAAGCCATGGCTGAAAATACAAAGCCAAACAAAATGCAACAGCGCTCTGCAAATATTGAATATATGAATTAATGCAATAGTCACTATATAAATGAATATGAGGTACTTGGCAAAAATATTGTCATCAGCATCATTTGTGCCCATTCACAATGGCAAGGTGACCTCTTTTAGATGAGATCCTATTCTATAATGACTTTTCTCATTGAGATTACTGGACTGGAATTCAGGGAGAGTAGGATCCGGATATATACTGCACTAATTAAAAACACCCTGTGGGAAGATGGGTTTGTCAGGTTTGTACGTCCAAAATGGAGACATGCCTTACAAATGCATGCTGCAAAAACAAAACACAAAGTCAGTCAGCACATTTTGCAGTACATAGCAGGAGCCTGCTCTGCCTGAATTCAAATCTAGTTAGCACAACCAGAAAAGTCTTTATAGAGTGGGGTCCCATTTAAAAGAGGTCACCTTGGGCACAATTGATGTTGATCAAGATTTATTTGCTAAGTACTTTATATTCATTTTTATAGTGAATATAGCATTAGTTCATATATTCAATGTTTGCATACCGCTGTTTGTGTTTTGTACTTTCAGCCAGGGCAACATGGACCTACATATTTACTTCATTTTTTAGGATGTGCTGGCTAACCTGGTATTTTGTTTTTTCAGTATACATTTTTGAAGGTGGGGCTGCCTTTATGTTGGTCATGCACTCCTAATAAACCCATCTTAGAATAAATCACAAACATTTTGGATTCACCAATATTAAGATTAGGGATGAGCGAATTTCATATTTCGAAATGTGTTTTCAGTTTGGGTTGTGGTATAATGTGAATTGCGTTATCGATTCCGTTACCACGGACGATAATGCAATTCCATGACAGAATGCAAAATGGAATGCCTTTAGAGGCATTCTGTTATTCATTCCGTCACAATAGAAGTCTATTGCCTGTATAATGGATCAGTCCGGTTTCCGTTATGCTGGAGTCCTCTCCTGAATAACGGAAACCGGATGGATCTGTTATGCAGGCCATAGACTTTATTATGACGGAATGAATAACGGAATGCCTCTTAAAGGCATTTCATTATGCAATCATGTTATGGAATTGCGTTATGGTCCGTGGTAACAGAATCCATAACGCAATTCACATTATACCACAACCAGAGCCGAAAATGAATTTCAAAATATGAAATTCGCTCATGCCTAATTAGAATCTTTTTGGAAATTCATGTAGAATCGATTTGCTCATCTGTAAACTATGGCACTCCACTTAATGACACACATTAACACCACTAGGTTTTAAAGGAAACCTATCACATTGAACATGCTGTCCACTCTCCAAGCAGTAGTTTATAGAGTGGGAAGAGCCGAGCAGATTTATATATGGTTAATAGTGAATGATTCAGCAAATTTTGTAATTTATTCATTTAAATCCCTGCTCATTGTGGGCTTGGGAGTCCAGTGGGTGGTCCTAATCCATGAAAGATAGCTATGTAGGTAAGCATACATACATAAAAGGCTGTTAATCATTACAGGAATGCCTACTGTACTAATGTTTTAGATGGTAAAATAAAGCAAAAAAAATTAAGATAAATCTGTAAAACATTTGTAAAAGTTAATATGATTTCTAAAATAAAAGGAGGATTAACATTTGGGGGGTGTACCTCCTCTTGCAATAGTTGGCTTTTATGGAGGAACATCTACAGTTTTGGGTGCTTATGCTTTGTGTGTATTATTGCTCAACCAGAACAAAGGTTGTCTTTTGCGGGTTATCTCCAGTGGGTATGAATCATGTTCATTGGGTTTGTCTTGGTGACGTTGTGCTAGAACATTTGCATTCATATTCCATCCTAGACAACAGCTTCTGTCTTCTTCACATTCACAAGGGTATTGATATCTCTGTTTATAAATTATTTCAAATGATTGTAGGTGGTTTCAGGAACATAACATGCTTAGTGTTATGTTCTAATGTTTGCTAATGTTTTTGCTCATTTCAACTAGTACAGATATACCAAATTTATCACAGTGTACTGCAAGTATGAGGAAGGAAAGGAATGTCTTTGGAGTATCAATAAAATGTGATTGCAATTGTGAAAGTAGTTCTGCAACAGAGGTTACAACTACATTAAAATGAAGTATTTGAAAATAAAAAGTTACATCTAGAGCAGATACAATATATGACTTTGCCAAGTATTTTATAGCCTTACATTAAACATTCATACTCTGTCTGTAAAGCTGGAGAGGAACACATAGAACTGACATTAATACAATGTTTATTTTTGAGGATATTTATTAAAGCATCTAAGGTCACACCCAGTTCTTGGCTTTGCTTGTTTCAAGTCCATATACTATGAAAAAAATGAAGAAAGGAGATATGTGAACATTATGAAATCATACTTCAAAAATAGTATTTCTGTTAACAATTTTATAAAATACTGCACCAAACAATTTCTGGGTCCGTCTACTCTGTATTTAACACATATTGTTTACATACAGTTAAAATATATATAGTCATAAGAACAGTCAAATAAGCATATTCCCTTTAATGCAATACAGTAAGTTTTACCTTAATATAGCAGAAGAAAAGACTAAAAAGAAAACCTTGTTACAGTGATATTACAGAGAAGGTAAATCTGGAGGTCATGTCATGAACTTCAATTTGTCATACTGCTTCTTCTATATACCCCAAGCCTTTTATAGTAAAGAATTGCTGACTATTTGTGGTGTTAAAGTCAGGTGGAGATGAGTGATAATGATGTTATCCTTAATGAAAACCTATTCATGTTATGGTTTTTATTTTAAAGGGAATCAGGTTCATGCTTCCTGAACCTACTGGCAATTTGCCTCAGTAAGGACTATACTTGGATGTGCCATAGGCAAATGCAGCTAGTTTAGTGTCAGTTTAGTGTCAGGAAGAGTTTAGTGAAACAATGGGGGACATTTATCAATAATGGCATAATTAGCTTTTAAAATATACCAAAGTTACAAATCAAAAATGGTAATTTGTTTCACTCCTTAGGCGCACACTACTTGTAAAATGTGACTTTTTAAAATGTCAACTTGATTATCTGCCTATTTCTCTTGATTTGCAACATTTTAACACCAACAGCACTAAAATGTGACTTTTTTCAACCAAAATGTACCCCCCCTTGCCAGACTACACTTGAGACTTTTGAAACATAATTGCAACTTTTGAAGCTAATTTGCTACATTTCCACTGGTAAATTGCGACTTTTCTTTCACCCTTGGGATGTTTTTGTTATTGTTTTGTTTATTTTGGATGCCAGTTTACTGTCAAAACCCTGTTGTTTAGTTCATATTAGAAAAAAATAAATTCATCCTGTTTTAATACTTACCTATCACTTGTTCCACCATGAGTTGATTTCACTTCTCATAAATGCGACCACCACATAAGCTGGCTAAATTATCTGAAACAATTTGAGCCATTTCTGCCCATAAGAGCAGATGATAAATAAGGCCTAATATGCGCCAATTATAGCTCAAATCTTTGAAAATATTAATCCTTGTACTGATAGCATACTGCCAGATGCATTTTTCTGTGTCACAGTTGCACTGCATTGTACTGGGCTCTGTCCAAGTGACCTATTTTCTTCTTTTTTCCTTATAATTTATTTTTAATATTTTCATTTATAAAAACATACTGTAAAACAACAATATCCCTTCCATACATAGTATACATATAAAATTAAATCCCCCCTTTTCCCTTCCCTCTCTCCCATCCCCCCTCCCTCCCCACAAGACAAGGAAGGCACAGCTAAAGAGAAAAAAAAAATTAAATCTGGGTAATCCATAAATTCCAACACTTTAGATAGAACTCCTTCTCCCCCTTATTTCGATATATAACCTTTTCTTTTTATTTTTTCATCTAACGCGTTTTCCAAATATATAGGTGGTTCTGCTACTTTCCATTTCTTCAAAATCAATAATCTAGCTTGAAACAATACCTTCCCAATGACTAATTTAATAATTTTTGGTACACTTAAATGTCTCAAGGCACCCAAAATGCATACATATATTCTATTCATATATTAACTGTTGAAATTATTTCAAACCAATACCTAACCAGTTTTAGGCATCTCCATAACAAATTTATCAACCCTGCATGTTCTTTACACCATGGGCACTCATCTGTTCCTCTCGACCCCTTTCTTTTTAACTGAGCTGGAGTGCGATGCAATCTATGCAACAAATAAAATTGGGAAATTCTGTGGGAAGCCTTAAAAGACACTCTCAAAGGGACCTGATTACATCCACTCATACCTTATCCTCCATTGTACCAACATACTTTTCCCATTTACCCCTTAAATTTACAATTGCGCTATTACTTTTTGCATTCAATACCACCTTATTAGAGTTGAGCGAACCCGAACTATAAAGTTTGGGTTCATACCGAATTTTAGGATTTTTGGCACCGGGACCGGTACATTTTCATAATTGTTGGGGTTCGGGTTCGTTGTTTGGCGGATTCTATGGCACTTGTTGAAAATCTGCTGGGCAGCCAATCAACAGGCGTCTAACTACTTTGCCCTTAGAAGCCATCACAGCCATGCCTACTAATAGCATGGCTGTGATTGGCTAAGTGCAGCATGTGACCCAGCCTCTATATAAGCTGGAGTCACATAGCGCCGCATGTCACTCTGCTGTTATTGTAGGGACAGGTTGCTTACAGGTTGAATTTGTTTACAAGTACCCCTGCACTGCATACCTGACTTGGAAATATATTCAGTAAATTTGTTGGCGTTGAGATGGTTGGGGGATCTGTACCCCTACTTTCTTTCAAAGTAACCCTGCACTGCATACCTGACTTGGAAATATATTCAGTAAATTTGTTGGCGTTGAGATGGTTGGGGGATCTGTACTCCTCTCTGTGAAAGTACCCTGCACTGCATACCTGACTTGGAAATATATTCAGTAACAGTGTTGGCATTGAGATGGTTGGGGGATCTGTACCCCTTCTTTCTTTCAAAGTACTCCTGTACTGAGGAACAGACAGGGAACTTAATTAATTACAATTGGTGGTTACCTTGTTGCCTAAGATAAAGTCTAGAGTTGAGCAAACACCTGGAAGTTCGAGTTCGCCGGGTTCGGCCGAACTTTATTGCAAAGTTCCAGTTCAGGACCCGAACTTGACCCAAACTTGACCCCGAACCCTATTGAAGTCAATGGGGACCCGAACTTTTGGGCACTAAAATGGCTGTAAAAAAGTCCTGGAAAGGGCTAGAGGGCTGCAAAAGGCAGAAAAATGTGCTTAAAAGCATGGCAAATGCTCTGAAAACAAATGAGGATAGGGAAATAACTTAAAATTAAATAAATAAAAATTTAAAATTATTAACCTGCAACTTGGAGGAGGAGGTAGATGTGGAGTTGGAGGTTGAGGAGGCAGTGAATGTGGTGTTGTAGGTGGAAGCGGCCATGGAGGAGGAGGAGGTAGCCAACAATGTTTCTTTTTTGTTTTTATTGGGATAGCCACCAAAATAATGGCACAAATAAAAAAAAAGAAAACAAAGAATAAGTGCACTTGAGTACAAGAATTTATGGTTGAGGCCTGTATAAATGTCTATTCTGAACAAGGTACAGACAAGTCTTGTGGGATCCAAGCCTGGTTCATTTTAATGAACGTGAGCTTGTTCATGTTGGCTGGGGACAGGTGGCTGCGTTTGTCTGTAATGATGCCCCTGCCATGCTAAATACACTTTCAGACAATACACTGGCTGCAGGGCAGGCCAGCACCTCCAAGGCATAAAGGACAAGCTCAGGCCATGTGAACAATTTGGAGACCCAGAAGTTGAATGGGGAAGAACCATCAGTCAGTACATGTACGCATGTGCACATGTACTGTTCCACCATGTTGTTCAAATGCTGCCTCCTGCTACGACGTTCCATATCAGCTGGTGGTGCCGATTGATGTGGCGTGGTGACAAAGCTTTTCCACATGTCGGCCACGGTAACCCTGCCTTCTGAGGTGCTGGTCGTGACCCAGCTGCGTTGGTGACCTCTTCTTCCTCCTCCTCCTTTGCCTTCGCCTTGTGCTTCCACTTGTCCCCTGGTGTCGGTTGGGAATGCCCTCAGGAGCGCTTCTACCAGCATTCGCTTGACGTCACGCATTTTCCTATCACGCTCCAGTGAGGGAATTAAGGAAGGCACATTGTCATTGTAACGGGGATAGAGCAGGGTGGCAACCCAGTAGTCAGCATAAGTTAAAATGTGGGTAACTCTGCGGTCATTGATCAGGCACTGCAGCGTGTAGTCGCTCATGTGTGCCAGGCTGCCCAGAGGTAAGGATAAGCTGCCCTCTGTGGGTGATGTATCGTCTGTGTCCTCCGTATTCCCCCAGCCACACTCCAGAGATGGCTATGAGCTGCGTTGGGTGCCACCCTGCTGTGAACCCGGTTCCTCCTCTTCCTCCTCTACCTCATCCTCCTCATACTCCAGAACTGTGCCCTGGCTGGCCAAATGTGTACCTGGCCTCTGCTGGTGCAAGAACCCAGCCTCTGAGCCCCTTCTGAATGACTGGCCTGAAACCCTTTGAAATGCCCCTTCTTCCTCCTCTTCCTCCTGTGCCAAATCCTCTTTCATCTTCGCCCTAAGTGTTTTTTCAAGAAAACATAGAAGTGATATTGTAATGCTAAGAACGGTGTCATCCTCACTGGCCATGTAGGTTGAGTACTCGAAACACTGCAACAATGCACACAGGTCTCGCATGGAGGCACACTCATTGGTGGTGAAGCGGTGTTGTTCCGCAGAGTGACTGACCCGTGTGTGCTGCAGCTGAAACTTCACTATCGCCTGCTGCTGCTCTCAAAGTCTCTCCAGCATAAGCAAGGTGAAGTTCCACCTGGTGGGCACGTCGCATACGAGGCAGTGAGCGGGAAGGTCAAAGTTACGCTGCATTGCAGACAGGTGAGCTGCAGCAGGGTGAAAACACCGAAAGTGCGCACAGATGGACGGCATTTTCTGCAGCTGACATGTCTGGATAGTTTTTAAGGAATTTCTGCACCACCAAATTCAGCACATGCGCCAGGCAAGGGATGTGCATCTAACTGGCTAGTCCCAGAGCTGCTACGAGATTATCGTACACCACCAGGCCAGGCATGAAGCTTACTGGCAGCAACCACTCATGGGTCTGTTCTTCTATGCCCCTTCATAGCTCCTGTGCGGTGTGGGGTTTGTCCCCCAAACTCATGAGTTTTAAAACCGCCTGCTGACGTTCAGCCCTGGCTGTGCAGAAGTTCGTGGTGAAGGTCTTTCGCTGACTAGATGAGGAGGTGTTAGAAGAGGAGGAGGAGGAGGAAGCGGAGGAGAATAATGCCCTGCGATCCTCTGTGGTGGAAGGACATGCGCCAAACCGCTATCTGCCTCGGGCCCAGCCGCCACTACATTTACCCAGTGTGTAGTTAGGGAGATATGCAGCCCGTGCTAACTGGTCCATGTATCTGTGGTTAGGTGGACCTTGCCACAGATGGCATTTCGCAGTGCACACTTGATTTTATCCTCCACTTGGTTGTGCAGGGAAGGTACAGCTTCCCTGGCAAAGTAGTGGCGGCTGGGAATGATGTACTGTGGGACAGCCACCAACATCAGCCACTGTGGCACATCCTCTGTTTGCTGTGTGGCAGGTGCCACTGTGACTCCAGAGCTGGAGGAACAGGCAGAGTCAGCAGCAAAAGAGGAAGCAGGAGGAGCCTGAGACCTTTCTTGGTTTTTAAGGTGTTTACTCCACTGCAGTTCGTGCTTTGCATGTAGATGCCTGGTCATGCAGGTTGCGCTCAGGTTTAGAATGTTTATGCCTCGCTTCAGGCTCTGATGGCACAACGTGCAAACTCGTGTCTTGTCCTCAGGACATTGTCTGAAGAACTGCCACACCAATGAACTCCTTGGAGCTGACTTTGGTGTGCTAGTTCTCTGGTTGCGGTGGGCAGTAGCAGGTGTACTGTCTCGGGGATGGCTGCTCAGCTATTGCACCCTGCTCCCAATTTTGCTGTGCTGTTGCCTCTGTGCGACCACCGCCTCTTCCTCAGAACTGCACATGTCACTAGCATGAACTTGAGTCCAGTTGGGGTCTAGGACATCATCATCCTCCACATCATCTTCCACCCATTCTTGACCCCTGCCTACCTCGTCGGTCTGCACACTGCAGAAAGCCATAGCAGTTGGCACCTGTGCTTCGTCATCATCAGAGAGGTGCTGCGGTGGTATTCCTATGTCCTCATCCTGCAACATAAGTGATTGGGCATCAGTCCATCAATGTCTTCCACTTCTGGGGCAGGGCTATGTGAATGGCCCGGGGAAACCCTGCCAGCAGAGTCATCAAAAAGCATAAGAGTCTGCTGCATGACTTGGAGCTAAAACTGCTTGGCTGCTTTGCAAGGGGATGAGGTGAAAGACTGATGGGCATGGGCTGCAGGTGCCAACTCTAAGCTTTCTGCAGAGGACTGGGTGGGAGATACTGTGAAGGAACTGAAACCACTGTCAGCCACCCAATACACTATCACCTGTACTTGTTCTGGCCTCACCATCCGTAGAGCGGCATTCGAGTCTACCAAATAACGTTGCAGGTTTTGTCGCTTACTCGCACCTAAGGAATGTGTTTCACTTGGACCTGTAGCTGGCGCAGAACGGCCACGCCCTCTTCCAGCAACAGGAGCTCCTCCAACACCGCCACGACCATGTCCAGGTCCCTTATTTGATGTTCTCCTCATTATTTGCGTTCACCCACCAAACTAATAGATCGTTTATCTCATGTGTCAATTTAACTGCTAATAGTCAACAATTAAGTTCACTAACAGTAAGGCAGTGCCCGTATCATAAACACAATACATTTCTTTAGGTCACACAACAGTGTAACGGAGCAATTCAATATAATTTCTTCACTATCACCAAAAATATGATTTTTCAAACCAACAATGTAACAGCAGAAGTTAACAGTTTAATTTGACTGTCAGAAACACCACATACCCTGCAAATGTGCTATCTACCACAAAACCTGTGTTTTTGCAACCAACTATGTAAATGCGGAGTTCCACAGGTTATTTCAAATTAAGGAAATAAAGGGTAGGCCTCAGATCTGCTATGTAGCACAAAACCAGTGTTTATTGCAGAAAACTGCAGAAAAGCAGTATGTCACCGCTAAATTATGTAACAGGGTTTTCAGCGTTGTATAAAAAGTGCTTTGTGCCATTACAATACCGGTTTATTCCCCCAACTACAGAAATGCAGTATGTCACTGCAAAATTTTAAAACAGGTTTTTCAGCGCTGTATGCAAAAGTGCTCTGTGGTACGACAATATGGGTTCTTTCACCCAACTACAGAAATACCGTATGTCACCGCTAAATTATAAAACAGGTTTTTCAGCATTGTATGCAAAAGTGCTCTGTGACACAACAATACGGGTTTATTCCCCCAACTACAGAAATGCAGTATGTCACCGCAAAATTTTAAAACAGGTTTTTCAGCATTGTATACAAAAGTGCTTTGTGGCACGACAATATGGGTTTATTCCCCCAACTACTGAAATGCAGTATGTCACTGCTAAATTATAAAACAGGTTTTTCAGCGTTGTATGCAAAAGTGCTCTGTGGCACCACAATACAGGTTTTTCACCCAACTCCAGAAATACAGTATGTCACCGCAAAATTTTAAAACAGGTTTTTCAGCATTGTATGCAAAAGTACTCTGTGGCACCACAATACAGGTTTATTCCCCCAACTACAGAAATGCAGTATGTCACCGCTAAATTATAAAATAGGTAATGTAAGCGGACTTGACCTGCCAGAAAAAAGAATTTTTCCTCCACTGAGCTACCAGAAAACAACTAGACTAATGTCGTTGGCATACATGCAGGTCACATGCAGTTACAAGAACACTGCAGTTGCTAAAATGGCCGCCGACCCCCACCTCACTAACAGATGGATTAAAAATTATTTTACTGTATCACTGGGCTCAGGGCTGGGTACAAATATGTAGCATAGCACTCTCAATAATTTCTGTATTTCGAATATTTAACACCACCAAGTTCAACAGATTTCTTCCCTAATCTCTCCCTCACAGCAGCAGCATCCTATCCCTACACTGAGTAGAGCAGAGTGACGTGCGGTGCTACGTGACTCCAGCTTAAATTGAGGCTGGGTCACATGCTGCACTTAGCCAATCACAGCCATGCCATTAGTAGGGTAAAGTAGTGAAATGCTTGTTGATTGGCTGCCCTGCATTAAAAAACGCTAAGAAATCGCCGAACAATGAACTCAAACTTTTACGGAAATGTTTGTTTTCACGCCCGGGTGCGAAAAACCGTAAAGTTTGGTACGAACCCGAACTTTGCAGTTTGGGTTTGCTCAACTCTAATAAAGTCTTTTTTGGCTGTGAAGCCAAAGGTAGTTGGCAACAACAATGTGTTTGGTTTTCTTTGTGTTTTTTTTTAAATAAATTGGGGTTGACCACAACACATAGGGAAATATAAAAAACAAAACAAAGAGTAAGTGCTCTGTGGTATAACAATGGTTGGGTGAGGCCTGTATACATGTCTATTCTGCATAAGGTACGAAAAAGTCAGGTGGGAACCCTGGTTGTTTTAAATGAACGTCAGATTGTCCAAATTGGCTGTGGACAGCAGGCTGAGCTTGTCTGTGATAACACCCCCCGCCCTGCTAAACACACGTTCAGACAATACACTGGCAGCAGGGCAGGCCAGCACCTCCACGGTGTAAAGGTCAAGCTAAGGCTATTTGCCCAATTTGGAGACCCAGAAGTTGAATGCGGCAGACCCAGTGGCGTAGCTATAAATGACTGGGCCCAACAGCACATTTGTGAATGGGGCTGCACTCCCCCAGTAATTTTTTTGCAACTTTAATGCCATCCCCATTCCTGTGGGTACTAAAGATTGCTCTCTCAGACCAGGCCCGGCAGCTGTTCCATCCGTTTTCTACACTGTCTATACTGCCATTGTATGTAATTTCATTGTGTAATACTTTTTAGGGGGCCCTGACAAAGTCTTTTAGTCCTCCTCCCCCTGGATGGGCCCCTTCTGGGTCAGGGCCCCATAGCAGAAGCTTTCCCTACTTCCCCTGTATCGGGCAGAATATTCCACCATTTTGCTTTTGCTAAGACGTTCCATATCTGCAGTTGTTTTTGCTGGTGGTTGTGACGTTTTGACAAAGCTTTTCCACATTTTGACCATACTAACCCTGCCTTCTGAGGTGCGGGCAGTGACCCAGCTGCATTGGTGACTTCTTAATCCTCCTCCTTTGCTTTCGCTTTGAGCCCCCGGTGTCAGGTGTGAATGCTATCAGCAGCACGTCTACCAGCGTTTGCTTCTTCCGATCAAACTTCAGTGATGGAAATTAGGACGACACGTTGTCCTTATAACAGTGATCCAGCAGGGTGGACACCCAGTTATCAGCACAAGTTAGAATGTGGGTGTAACTCGCCAGTCGTTGCGCAGTCACTGCAGCATGTAGTCAGTCATGTTTGCCTGGCTGCCCAGAGGCAACGCCGAGCTGTCCTCTGTTGAAGGTGCATAGTCTGTGTCCTCAGTATCCTCCACAGCCATGCTCAAGTGATGGCCATGAGCTGCTTTGGGTGCCACCCTGCTGTGAACACAGTTTAATCTCCTCCTCATCCTCCAGAACTTGCCCTGGCTGGACAATTGTGTACCCACCTGGTCTATGTTGGTGCAGGAACCCACCCTCCGAGCCAGCTGTATATGACTGGTCTAGTGGCCTTATATGAGTTAAGGGTAAGGCATGTATATAGCTTTTTTGTTCATGTAGTTTATCTGACTCATTGTTATTTAAATAAGTTTATAAGTAAATTTGTAAAAAGTTTGTAAATGGAAATTAAGGAGTGGTTTGAGTGAAATGTGTGGGGGGTGTAGGGTGGGAATTTGGTCGGATTAATTTTCTCTTTTTTAATTGTTCCTTGTATAGTTTTTGTTACCATTAATAATACAAAGTCCTGATAACCGTGGAAATGTTATCCAACAATTTAACCGACAAATGTAATATAATTATTTACCTGTCACATCTGCAGCTCAGGCCCCAGGGGTCCTTGACTACCAATAAAAGTGAATTTGTCCCACCAGAATCTAAGAGCTGGATTAACTGAATTGATTTTCACTGTCAGGTGTTCAGGAATTTCTGCACCAACAGATTCAGCACATGTGCAGGGGAAGGGATGTGTTTCAAACCGGCTAGGCCCAGAGCTGCTATGAGCTCCTATTTTGCCCATTATCGCACACCACCACCATTAGCTCCTGCACAGTGTGGGGTTTGTCCCCCAAACCAATGATTTACAGATCAGCCCTCTGTTGTTCGCCCCTGGCTGTGCTGATATTGGTGGTGAAGGTGTTATGCTGAGCAGATGAAGAGGTGGTACAGGAGGAAGAAGAAGAATAGGAGCAGGAGGAGGCAACAAGAAGCAAAGTTAAATGCCCTGCAATCCTCGGTGGCGGAAGGACATGCGACAAACTGCTATCTGCCTCAGGCCCAGCCGCCACTGCATTTACCCAGTGTGCTGTTAGGGAAATATAACGTCACTGCCCGTGCTTACTGGTCCGCGTACCAGTGATTATGTCACAGATGGCGTTGCACAGTGTGAACCTGATTTTGTCTGCCACTTGGTTGTGCAGGGCAGGGATGGCTCACCTGAGGGACAGCCACCGCCATAAGGTTTTTAAAACTCTCCATCCATCTCCACCAGCATGTATATAGTTTTGTTTGTTCATTTAGTTTATCTGAGATATAGTTATTTAAATATGTTTCTATGGTAAGTAAATTTGTAAATAGTTTGTGAATGGGCATTAAATGAGTGGTTTGAGTGAAATGGGGGGGGGGGTGTAGGGTGGGAGGCTGGTAGGTTTGATTTTCTCTTTTTTAAATGTATTTTTTTTTACTATTTATAATAAAATGTCCTGATAACCGTGGAAATTTTAACCAAAAGATGGGCACAGATGGCGCTGCGCTGGGCATACCTGATTTTGTCCCCCAATTGGTTGTGCAGGGAAGGGATGGGTCACCTGGAAGTATTGGCGGCTGGAAACCACGTACTGCGGGACATCCACCGCCATAAGGTTTTTAAAAGTCTACAACCATCTCCACCAGACAGAATGACAGCATTTCAAAAGACCAGGAATTTTGAAATGCTGGCATTCAGGTGTCACCACCGATTCTGGGAGACGGTCGGTCAGAGGTTCCTCCCTGTCTTCTGTATGACGTTCTTTGTTTTGGTTTCACTTTGCTCAGTTCCTTTCTCTCCCTCAGCTGTCTCTTATCTTGATTAATTGGCTTGCTTTATATTCCCTCTCATACTGCTTCTCTTTGCGGTTTATATTACTTCCTGGATGAAGTGTGTTCTGCTGGAGGCTGCAGTTGTTTTGTTCTAAGATAAGTGCATTCCGTTTACTTTGTGTTTTGTTTGCTGGCTTGATTCTAGGTGACCCTGACTCCCTCCGTATTCAGTGCAGGGAGCCGGTGGCCGTGTCCCCTCACTACTATAGGGTTTTCAGGTGTTGCACAGTCTTAGGTACGTGGGCATACAATTGTCTACCATTGAGGCTTTTGCATGTGTAGCAGTCAGGGAGAGCTCTTAGGGTTTTAAAGGGCTCACCTATATGCTCCTTAGTTTTGGATCAAGCCAGTCTGCCGTTATTTATCAGTTCCTGTTAACTGTTCTCCATCCTTGACATCAGGGACAGGGATTGCGGGTGGGTAGGGGGGTACTTCCTCTTTCTATTTCTCTTTCTCTCTAGTGTTTGGGAGAAGAACAGCTGAACACTTCCATGGGATACGGTGGATATGCTTGGCGACGGTGACAGATGTGTCCTACTCTTAACCCCATTTTGCTTCCTTTTCCAGCCCTCTACCCTTTTTCAGGACTTTTTTTTACAGCCATTTTAGTGCACCAAAGTTCGGGTCCCCATTGACTTCAATGGGGTTTGGGTTTGGGGTCAAGTTCGGGTAAAGGTTCGGGTGCGGCCAGGCACCCTGCATCCCTGGACC